>JADHKT010000058.1:0-162067 GCA_019925285.1 Graphium sp. VPRI43844
GTCTCATTCCGTGTTTTGGACGGCCACCCGTAGCCTTTTGCCTTAACGAGTCCGTATCCTAGCACAGGATGAGAGTTTAACAACTTCCATTACACAAAGGAGTGACACTTAGAATTCTTCCCTGCCCTCGAACTACTGGCAACCTTCACAGTAGCTACTCAGAGCTAGGACATTACCGAGGGTGTCCTGTCCTCGTAGCCAGAACGGCACGAGGTCGGATGGTTCTTGTAAGCCATCTCCCTCTTTGCAATCAATTGACCTGCAGTTAATTCATACAGAACATCCTCGTCTACAGATTGAACAATGCTTGACAAGTACAGAGTAAAGTAGAATGTCATTATATATATTGACATGAGCAATTGTACCATCATACCCCTCTGATCATTAGGTATAGATGTACAACTGAGAAGCCTTTTTCCTCTATTGGTGTCATGACGTCGCCAAATGGATGTATAGACCTGATAATACGAGTAGATGTTGGCAGCGGGGAAACCGTTAATCTTACGGCTTATGGACTTCAGTTTACAACACAGAAATACGATATGGAGCTCTTTTAGAACATACTCGTATGTGAACGGGCCGAGACTCGTCGGGGTTGGGTGGCATGACTTATGGAGATTTAATTTGTTTGACAAACGCCGACTTACACACTTGAGAGAGGAACTATTGAGTCTGTTTGATGAGAGTGTAAGCGACTAGTCAAAAATCTCCTGTCAAGATATCCCAAAATTGCAGATGCTGTGATCTGTCCAGCAAGATTTATCAAAGGTTCCTCGTATGGAGAAGTGAGACCGCGCTATCGTGAGAAGAAGGGGGGAAATAATTCTAAATATTTTCTTTGTTGTGAGGAGAATAGGTTGTCCAACGGATGGAAGTCTTCGTCTTCTTCGTTTCCGATTTTTTCTTCTTCACCCCTTCATTCCGCATATCATGTTGCTTTTTTTCTTTTCTTTTCTTCTCTTCGAGGAACAAAAAGTCACGAAGGCGGTGAGAGTCCTTTGTGGCTGAAATGCATGTGGCGTCAAAGCGGGGCGCTGTCCAGGGGCAGGGGTTCCCAGTTCTCACAATGGAGGGGGCGTGGATATATGATGCAGGAAAGGGGGGTTGGTGGGGAATCTCATCCCATCTCAAATGGAGTCAATACGAGCCAAGTGGCTGGCCAAGAGATTTTTATTTCTCCCCTGTCTTTTAGCTTCAGGGCCTAGTTGCACCAGATCATGAGCGGACATGAGAATCTCGCTCGACATCTGTCAAGGTCAAGGGAGTATTAGTTTAGTACGTGTAAAAGTCTTCGTTACGCTAGCTCTATAGTTGGTCCCCTCTATTTTGGGCCAAACCACCCATACCCATGCCTCAGTCGGCTTGTTGTCGTCTATTCAAACGGCACTCCGTACTGGCTGAGCTGTTTCGCATCCAGCTTTGACTACTTCTCCTCCCCGTTCTATTAGCTGTACTCCGTACGGAGTACAGAGTATTAATACATTGCCAAATAACCTGCCCGTCCTTTGTTGTTTAATATAGCCCCGTATTTCTAAGCGACCCCTGGACTAGCCGAGATATTGACACTCTTGGTCAACTCAAGCGATCCGGCGACTTTTTTTCCCCATTCGAATGCCCTTCTCGCCCCATTTCCACTCCATCTCCCTAGTGCCTTCTTGTTGTTAGACTATCTGCTGCCAATGCTACCAGCCAACTTAAGGTGTAAATCTTGACGAGAACGAGGAGTCCGGCTCCATACTTGTACAACCCTTCTCGCTCCGTCAATCCCCAGAAACCTCCCCGTCTGTTGATTCTCGTGTTACTCTTCTCCATTACTCAGTTGAAATTGCCTCAAGTTGATTGGCACTCCCTACTAGCAGGGGCCTCCGTTTTCCTACTCCATATCACTAACGGCTTTTGCACTCCTTCGCGTTTTAAATTAGCTCTCTCTCAAACCGCCCTTCTCCATCCGCTCTTTTTTCCAGAAATCTTCCCCCACGGAGTACGGAGTACATAACGCTTCTACTTCTGCTATTCCGTCTTGGAGGTCCTGTTTCACTTTCATTGCGTACTCTGAATTCAACAAAAAGAAGGAACAAAAGGTCTCAACAGAGAAGAAAAGAAAAAGAAACAAAAAGAAGAGAACAAGCCTTATCCCTCCACCCTCACCTCACCCTTCCTTCTCGCCCAAAAACCTGACCGTCTCCCTTTCCCTCTCTCACAAAATGGCCGTCTCATTATCGCGAGCCATCGCCGCTTTGGCGGTAGTTTCGCAGATGGGATTCACAAAGGGTGCAAATCTGGACAACTGCGCATCTTTCACGACAGATGGCGCAGCTGCCAACACCTTTTCCTACCATCGCTTTTACGACTTTCGAAGCATCTCACGCCTCGATGGCCCTGCACCCGAAACCACCGAACAGCATGCGCTCTCTAAGACCGTTGGCGATTACTGGCAAGCTGATTGGACCATGACGCGCCGCCAAAAGAATGCTGCCCAAGAGCACTGGGCTCCGATGCTTTATTCTCCCAACAGCATCTATATTGGTTCGTTTTCCCCCTTTGTCCACTTATGCCATATTTCTTCTTCCACTTTGATCGCCGAGATTGATTTGGGCGATCGGTCCACATTGGCACAGAGTCCTCTCTCTCTCTCGCATGTTTCATTGGTGCACGCAAACCTACCCGCCTTCGATGCAGTCCCTAACAATGAGGTTATGCAGAAAACCCATCCCCTAAATCGGGAGACATGTCCTACCTCACCCTCATGACAACTCGCATGCCCAACGGCACGCAGCAGTGCGGAGAACTAGTCTACACGGAACAAAGCATTACTGCCATGTCACTCCGTGTGAGGGCCCGTGCTGGTGGCGACTTCGGCGGTGTCGGTGCCTTTTTCACCTATCACAATGACACAGAAGAAACCGATATTGAGATTGTCACCAGTGACCCCGAAGATCACTTCCACTGCTCAAACCAGCCGACTTTTGACTCCAACGACCAGCCCGTCCCCAATGCCACCTTCAATCTCTCCATGGCTGACACTGGCGTCGGCAAAACATGGAAGGAGTGGAATGATTACCGCATTGACTGGGTGCCCGGCAACAGCGTCTTCTACGTGAATGGCAAGCTGGCAACCAACACCACCGTCAATGTACCCACTGTCGAAACCCAGATTCATCTTCTCATGTTTGGAAATGGCGGCACTTTCTCCGGCGACATGAAGGAGGGCGGCAAGGCTGTTCTCAACATCCAATGGCTCAACGTTGTGTACAACACGTCCACCGAACCTGTCATCCCCAGTGGCGCAACGACTTCCTGTTCAATTGAAGCAAGCGACTTTATCGACACCCTCCCAACCCCCGAAGCATTCCCTGATGGCGCTGGTGCGTTGTCAATGCAGGGGTCAACTGTCTTAATATCAATAGTCGCGTCATTGTCTTTGTTGTTTTTCTGAGACACTGATCTCTGACGTTCATCATTTCGGTTTTTTGGACACATAAAAGGCGTTTTACTGGGAACAATTGGGACACAATACCTGGACATGAGTGCAAGTTTAAGATTTGTTCTACTTTATTGTAATATTTTTTTGTTTGCTGAGTCTCGAATTGAATTTCACTTGATTGCCAATTTCTTGCACACGTGTATTTGTCATGTTAACGCAACATTGGTCAGGCTTGAATTGTTTCACCCTCTTGCTACTCTGTCATGTCTTATTTTTGTAAACCAGCCTGTCATTTGAATTGAGATTTACGGCTGGACGTCCGAGAGTTCTCCAGAAGTTGTTCCACGTGGTCCACAGCAATCCATCATCATCGATGTCTCCGTCATCTGAGTACAAGACGTCTGTTAACGGATACACCCGGTAATCTGCGTTTGCTTGGATGGCGATGAGGTTGGTTGCAGTGCCACCGAGAGTCTGCTGTACGAGGCCGTATGAGGTTGTCATGGGTGTTGTATCCAATTGCATTGATTAAACCACCATGGCCAATATTTGGTCCCACAGTGGAAGTGAACCCGGTTGAAAGGTTAAGGCGATACAATGAGCGTCCCTGGATCAAATAATTGCACGAGAATGTGGCGACAGGAGGGGTTCGTGGACGATAACAGTACCAGGAGTAGTACCCTGGGGGGGGACGGTAGTGGTGATTGGACCTTCGGTTCATGTGTATGTAACTGTGGTCGTCGCAGCAGTGCCAACAGGAGGCTGTGGTGGTGATGGGACCAGTGATAGTATCGGTTCCTGTATAGATGATTGTTGTCCTAACAAACAAGGGCGGCGTCTCAACAACGACAGTTCCTGGAGTATTGCCAACAGGGGGAATAGTAGTCGTTATAGGGCCCGTGATGGTTTTACTTCCTGTGTATACGGCAATGGTTGTGACAAAAGACGGTGCCATCTCTGACATCTCCACGAATACAGGCCTCAACATGAGGTATTGAGCTAGGATGGTGCTCATAGAACATCAGATCAGACCTCTGAGGATTCAATCAAAGTGCCAGGTGCTTGAAAAAGGTAACCAGTGCAATTCACACACAATTTCCTAAGTTGAGCCTCGCTCTGATCTGGACGATAAAGAAGACTTTACCAGCAACTTGTTTATCACTTCTTTATCGGGTGGCAATATCGCAACGAGTAACATATTTTGGATACCATGACAGGAGAGAATCGCTGTGACTGACAACATACGAAATCGAGTTTAGGCATCCAGCCAAAACAAACTTTTTGATAACCGATCTGTTGAGCGAAAGCATAACAAGTACAATTAAAATACCTGATTACCATTTAATGCAGTTTCAAATCTATCAAAGCCAATAACTCCGCCCTATTACACGTTCCAATTATCCAACGAGAAGTATGCCTTAAACTCCAACGACGAGATGCAAAGTAAACATAATATTGCCCAAACCCCATTTTTGAGATAAAACCAACAAGGTAGCAATCCATCAAATAATAGTTCGCGTCCTCTGTAGTTTAAACACAGGAGACACTGCGCGAGCGACCGAAATCCGAGTTCTCGATCTTTTCACCGCTCATGATCTCGGGTGTCATGACAAAGTCAACTTTCTTCGAAGCCACCTCGCCAATTCCAAGGAATCGGCACACATCACGGCAGCAGTCCTCGAGTGATCGCTCAGCACGCCAGTTCAACTCCTTCATGGCGCGCGAGGGCTCTGCAATGCAAACACCGACGTCGCCTTCACGACGACCGGAGTAGACTGTGGGAATGGCTCGACCGGATGCGGCCTCGAGGGTGGCAATGACTTCGCCGACCGAGTGGCCGTGGCCAGTACCGAGGTTGTAGGCCCGGAAGTTGTCAGCGTGGCCTGCAGCGGGTTCGCTGCGCTCGCGGAGGCTGCCGGCTGTCACGGTGGATGTGAAGGCTGCGACGTGGCCGCGGGCGAGGTCAGAGACATGTATGAAGTCTCGGAGAGCAGTGCCATCGGGGGTGTCCCAGTCTCGGCCGAATACGTGGAAGGAGGCCTGTTTGCCGAGGAGCACACGGGTGAGGGCAGGGAAGAGACCAGATGACTCTGTCTTGGGTTGCTCGCCAAGGCGGCCGGAGGGATCGCAGCCAACGGGGTTGAAGTAACGCAGGGCCGTGATGGTCCACTCCGGGTCTGAGATGGCGAGGTCGTGAAGGATGGCTTCGCACATCCACTTGGAGCGACCGTAAGGGTTGGTGAGACCTTCACAACCACCATGAGTCTTGCGCTCTGAACCGACGGCGTCGGTCCAGTGACGGGGCGAGTGAGTGCACTGCTCCTCAGGAATGCGGCCGTTGGCTGCCTTGTCAGCTGCCAAGTCACCGTAGACAGTGGCAGAAGACGAGAAGACGAGGTTCTTGATGCCGTACGACTGAAGCAGCTCGCAGAGCTGAACGAGACCGGCGACGTTGTTGGCGTAGTAGGAAAGGGGTGTCTTGATGCTGCCCGAGACAGACTTGTAGGCAGCAAAGTGGATGACACCACGGATGCGCGAAACTGGCTTGGAGGCATCATGACTGGGAAGAGCCTGGGCCTCAAGCATCTTGCGCATGGCAGACTCATCACGGTAGTCAGCCGCGCAGAGCTCGAGAGTTGGTCTGTCAACTTGGCCGGCATAGTGGTCATCAAGCATCTGGTTGAGAGTGTCCATGACGGACTCGTACGAGTTTCCGAGGTTGTCGACAATGACAACATCGTAGCCAACCTTGAGGAACTCCCATGCCGTGTGGCTGCCGATGTAACCGAGACCACCCACGAGGAGAATGGTCTGGTTCCGGACTGGAAGAAGATAGAGGGAGCTAGCAGAGGTGGAAAAGCCCGAGTCGAGTTCGGGGGGTGTGGAAGCACCGCTAGAGAGAACGGACGAGGAGATGGAGGAAGAGGATGGCGATGCGTTTAGTCTGCGAGAAAGTGTTTCGAATGTGAGGGAGGCAAGCTGGTTAGCAAGCTCCTCAGGGCAGCTAGCGAGAGAGTATGGCCGCCGCATGATGGTGATGATGTGTGGTATGTGGATAGAATGGATAAGAGAAAGATGGAAGATTAGATGATATTAACGGCGAGAAAGTGTCACGATAAGAGGGCGATGGGCTGAAATAGACGAAGCATTTAAGTGCTTATGCTGATACAGAGAGCAGGGGTATTGAACGGAACGTTGGGACGAGGTGGTAGTCTTATAGTTTAAAGAAAATAATCTGACCATGGGACTGGAGAAAGGAAGATGGGCCCGTATAAGTAAGTACTCCCTGGTGGTGATGGCGGGCATCTGGGTAGGACTAGCGAGGGTGGTCATTGCGAATACACTTTTTTTTCCGTCTCCTTCGCAGAATTGACCGACGTAGGAGGGCGGGTCATAAATCGAGACTGTCCTACCTACGCCTGTTTTACACAGCTGAAAGGACTGAAGGAAAATCTTTCTCGGGTGGGAGACACACCCCCCGTGGGGACCCTTGCCATGTCGAACCTGAAAGAAAATCTCTCTTCATTTTCTTCCGGAATGTGTATATACCCACCCCTACTGCTTACATGATTGGACATCGGCCATGTCATTGCACAACGGGTACGGAGCATAGTATTGGCCAACAAGGAAAGTTCGTGCCGCTCCTGGCAAGGGTTCGTCCAATGTTGACCCATTCAAGTTAGACAATACGAAAAAGGAAAGGGATAGGAGAATTTGAGAAGCTGGGAAACGGTGGATGAGAGGTGGCCATGCCAGACTGGGGACGTACGGAGCAATAGGATTTGAGAAGACGCTCCAGGGGCAAAAAGACTAGGCGAGTGTGGACCCAGAAGAGCGTGTTCGAGAAGTACGCCGTCAGGGTTAGAGTTTTCTACGCTTCCGTTTTGGCAGGTGGGTATTTGGGAAAACGCCGACGTGATGGGGACAAAGAGGGGGGGCTAGATGGGGGAGAGGAGGGACAAGGCCGGTTAGCTCGGATGGAGTGGGAGTTTTGGTGGCTATTGGATGAGGCGATTCACCAACAAAGCACGAAAGGTACTCCGTACTTGTTTAAGAAGGGGGAAATGGGGAAGAAAGTGCATGTAGCAAAGGTAAGAAGAGGTTGACCTATGAAGGGTTGGACAAGCAGAAGAGTACGGTCAACGAGGGCTTCAACACGAGCTTTAGGTATTATACCTGCATATAGTGTACTCCGTAGCTGAAGTGCAAATGCCATGCACAGCATGTTGAAAGTAGTACCCCGTAGAATGGGGTATTAGACAAGAACGATTACTAAAAGTGGAATGTAATTTCTTTGGTAGCGAAATGCAAGAGCGATGATGTGTCGTTGTTTGAAACGGGGGTTTAAACGGCCGGGGGGGTGTGAGTCGTGAAAAAAAAAAAAAAGAAGCCAGGTTAAGGGTATTTATTAGCTATGCACACACCCCACCATCACAATTAAACTGCAAGCCACCAAACAGACACACAGGCTCCCGTCTCTATATTTGGGTACGTAGATGAACGGGTTGTGGCATTTGATGTTTCCAGTCTTGGACATTTCAGACATACAACAGCAGAGGACAGTTGGGATACGTGAGGGAGATACGGAGGAATGTCCAGGGGAAAATGACATCCGACTAACCCACACACCGAACAAGTCTAGAGGAATAAGGAGTACCAGGAGATTGGAAGAAAATGGAGACGAAGAAAAAAAAAAAAGCCCCTAAGCTCATCTGGGAGTAGGAGATTGCCGGACCAAGCTGAAAATGCTAGGCAAAGAAGACGCCAACCCATAGTTGTGGGACGACAGCTACATAGTCAACCTGTCACTTTCCCACACCCACGAGCTAGGGGGTCTGGCCCCATCTTCGTATCTACTTTCCAGGCGTGCTAGGCTGCTTGGCTGCTTGGTTGCTAGGCTAAACAATTTCTTCACGAGGCGTATGGAGTACTTACGGAGTGGATGGATACAATACGGAGTACGTACAGAAGCGTGGCGCTGCTTACTTACCTACGTACATACAGGCGGTGAACTGGGTGGATGCCCGAGGATGAGCTCGTAAACACGCGAAAGTGGGTGACTGCATCTTTCTGCATGAACTAGACACTGGGAAATTGAGGCGCGAAAAGAAATGACAGAATAAAGAAAGCAAAAGAAAGTCCGAGAGAAAAAAAAATAGATGGCGTTTGCTAGTGATTTTCACCACTTGAATGCCTCGGAGACCTAAAGCGTGTGGCGAAAAGGGGTTCGGATACTTTTTTCCCTTTCTTTCTTCCTTCAAGGTTCCAAGGAGAATAGGAAAGTAAGTAGATTCTGAACTTCATTGCAAAAGGGAAGGTTTCTTGAAGAATTTGATTGCACGCCACCAGAGCTTGTGAGCGTGTCACGGCGGGGCAGGCGGGAAATATCCTATTCCTATTCTCCGTAGCAAGACCCCTCTGTAATTTCGGGGATAATTAGCATAGTGTGCAGCAAAGATCAACGCGATTGAGAGAGGAAAAAGGTGAGTTCAAGTTGGAGAGGGGAAAATGGCGATGATCGAAATCCATCGTGTAAAGTTTATTTGGTGAAGGTATGTCGCTGTGACCGATGCCGATCAATGACAAATTCGATGAGATGAGATGGCTGGCCAAGAAGCGAAGCGAGATCATGTAAAAACTTTTGTCCAGGGAGAATGCTCCATAGAGAATAGAGCTTCTATTCGATGACAGATTCTCGCTGGAAGGATGAATCTTTTTAGTGGGACGTGGCTGAAGACAAAAGGTGTGGTGAGTGAAACAACTGGAGCGTGCGCGCCACAGTAATGTTGTTCAGGCCTCGTTTTGTTTCTCTTGCAAATGCACTCATGTCAACCAATGTCATGACAGAGGACCCCGTGAGCCATTTTTACGGAGTACGGAGGTACGCCATGGATATGGATCGTACAAAGGACGTCATCGCACACAGGTGCCAATTCCAGTTTCAGTACGTACTCCGTACGGAGTAGCAAGAGTCTAAAATGACCATGAGCCAGGGGCTTTGGATGATTTAGGGGGGACGGTCAGACACGGGAGTATCGATCGGACTGGAATGGACTGGATTTATCCCAAGGCGGTAAGACTGAAGATGAGTAAGGGTACGGAGTACTAAGGTGTATTAGGACAAGGGGCAGAAAAAAAACGTGCTCGTGAGTCCTTCTTGCTCCATACTCCATACTCCATACGACCAAGGAGGACCAGCTGCCCCCCTGTGGAATAATTTCGGCACAGCGTTACTCCTTAGGCTGCCCTAAGCCCTGAAGCACCCTCTTCGCCCATCTTGTCCCCCCACTCCTTCAGGCTCAGCTCTGCCCTACGCCAAATACGGAGTAATCCATGCTCTATTTCATTCATTGCCGATGGTGTTGCTGCCCTACGGAGTGAGTACGGAGTATTACCTGATCCAAGACGGCACCGCATTGACACTGACAAGACCAAGACCATCGAAGAAGCCCACTCCAAGTGGAACGAGTACCGAGTATTTGCGTGACGAAGAGTTCGTTCCGGCCTGACGAGAGAAACTCCACTGCTCGAGCCCTCCCTTAGCGCCACACCGACGGCCAAGCGAGGAAAAAAAAAAAAAAAAAGAGACACGAGCTGTCGTTTTTTTGTCCTTCGTTGCAGTCTCTGCATACGGAGTATGCATGCATGCATGCACGTCCACGTATGGAGTACCTTTAATACGGAGTAAACTACTCCGTACTCCGTACTATCTCAAGCGCCACCACCAACGCTTTTCTTGCTCTTTAATCTACGGCTGCAAAAAAATTATGCGCCAAAGCTGTCTGTCTTACTGTTCCTCGCTGCAACTACTCCGTAATCGTATCCGAATACTGAATACGGGGTCGTAATGCGATCTCAGCCTTCCACCATCACCCGAATACCGTCATAGTACGAGGGCCACAAATTGGAGGGCAATGCTTTCTTTGATACTACTCCGTAGTTTGATACGGAGTATGACACCAACTTGCGGAATATGGAGTATTATTTCGCTCCCTCCCGAATGCAATGTTGACCTGTGCACCTTGACCGCCAAGCCAAGACTTGACTTTCCATCCTAGGGAATAATCCTGTCAAGTGAAAGACGCCATGCAGGGGTAAGAGTCTCAAAGGGAAAAGGGAACACAGGGGTGTGGCAAGTGACACTCCACGAAGCACACATGAAAAGAAATGCTCCACTCAAGTGTGGCTTGACCCTTGAAGAGAGAAGAATTCTGCCGCTCTGCCTCGACAAAGAAGACTACTTGTAGTTTACCTCGAGTGAGCGAGCCATTGGAGCTTGGGTGAAGAAAAAATAAGAGAATATTCAAGGCCTCCAGATGTGGATCAATAATATCTTGCCAATTGGTTTTTTCTTCTTTCCCTTGCGTGGAGTGATGGCTCTGAACAAGCGAGCTTAGTGGCTCGGCCAGCAGCTTAGCTTCACAAACACCCAAGCTCTGCCAAAGCTCTCGTCTTCTACAAGTATTCAGCTAAAGAGTTCATTGACCAGGTATATCCCTTCCCCTTGAGTGAAACCCTCTCCTCTCACCTGAACGACCCGCTGTCATTTCATTCACTCTGCACGTTGTTTCTTTTGCAAATGTTTCTTTTGCAAATGTTTTCTTTTGCAGAGTTGACGTTGGGTTGGGTTCACCCTGGCTGCATGTCGGCTCTGCCATCCACGACACTACTGCGGCTAACGCTGGAAGACCGGTTCTCCCTACTTCTCCTGTCTCCCTCTCCCCTTTATTTAGGCCATTTTTATTCTCCAAAATTCAGTTGGTTGCTTTTCATTTCAAATGCGCTGGTCTCTGTTGGGACGAACCATACTTAGTATGGCAGCGCGAAGGCCGACTTCTTCGTCCCATCTGCCCACGCGAAGGAGAAAATGGGACCAAAACGAGCAAGTTTTTCTTTTAGCTTTTTTTTTGACACATGGCCCGACTCTTGGCAATAAGACGAGACTTTGTGGAGAGAAAATCAAGAAAGTGTTCAATCGTGTGCCGGCCACGATCAATTGGCGTCATGTCTTCATTTTATCTCGTCTTGTCTACGAAAGCAAAATCAAAGGCTCTGGTGACGACGTGCAGCATCAGGATTGATATGTTTGAGAAGGTTGCTGCAGGCCAAATTAAACCAAATTAAACCAAATTTGGCATGTCTCTCTTTTATCTTCTTGGCCAGCACGAACCCTGGCTGCAGATCGTCAATCCCAACCCCTGACCCCTGACACCTGACGCCTGGTCCCCGGCCTGGCCCTGCAAAGGTGCGCTTAAAATAGAGCTAAGCGGATCGTTAACCTCACATGGTGCTACGATTTTCATCAAATGATACTCCGTACGGAGAGCACGCTTATTGTTTTACCATCTTTTGCTTTTTACAAGTACTCGCAAGATTTTTTTCCCTTTGCAGATTTGACACTGCTCATCGATTACTTCTGTAGACTGTTTTTGTTTTGTCATGCAGAGAGAGCTCAATAGGCTAACAAAATCGCCCAACATGCAAGACTATGGTGCAAGACTACGGTGACGCCGCGCGATCTAACTCGCCTTGGTTACCGTACTTGATTTAGTCCGTCCAGGAACTTGGAGATCCTCTTTGTTCCTTTTCTTTTCTTTCGTCCTTCACCGCCCCTGAAGCCAACGGATCGAGCCAAGGCATGCGGGCTCTTTGAGGAGTTTCTCGCCCACTTTCCTTAGAGACCATTTATGGAGCTAATCCAAAGCCAAGTCCAACTAGCACTCGCCTGCCAACCTTCCCCAGGTGGTTATTCAGTCAAATTTTGTCTCATCAAGGTGTTTTGGCACGTCAATGGCACGTCAATGGCACGTCAATGGCACGGGTTGTCGCAGAGAACACACACCCCACGCCCACGGTGTCCCGCTTTCCCATGTCTCTCTTGTTGTGTTACCAACCCCTCAACTCAAATCATTCACCAATTCATTTCCCGTGGCTGGCCGTTTAAACCCCCCTGCATCTCTTCGCCCCATGCCCCGTACCCCTGTCCCAACTTTGTTTCTTCCTTCTATCATAAACAAAGAGGGCACAGAAAATGAAAACTAGAAGAGAAAAGCCTGTTCGACCGTGCCATGGTATTGGCATGACCTGGTGGAAAGAGGGTCAGATGACCTGCGACGAGATAGACACTCTCATTTCCCCCTGCGCGCGTGGCACGGAGAATAAACCGAGTCAATGAGTCTGTTGCTCGGACGTAGTCCGCCTCTTCTCTCTCAACACGAGATTTGACGCTAACACCCTACCTGTAGTACAGAGTAAGATTTGGCAGGGATATGCCCTTCTTTTCTCCTTAGCCGCACTCGTGTGAAGCAGTGGTATCCCTGCCACGAACTGCTCGCTTACCTCACACCCCCAATCCCCTTGCCCTTGTGCCATGCTTCCGTCCAGCCTATGCAACTAGCTTCTTATTAGCCAACCATTTTTCATCATGGACAACCTTTCGCCTAATATCCCCACCGAGCTGGAGGGGGGTGGGCGGCGTGGCTATCCAACATGCCAGGAACCATGGCGAGTTGTTCGTCAAAATATGCAAGACCAAGCAGCCGCGATTTCACCAGGTCTCAACGCCTTGTGGCTTCAAACCACACGAACTACTCTTGTCCCTCTCCCCTAAACTCCCCGTCCAGCCAAGTGTGTTCAGTATGTGAACTAATACATACCATCCCCTTCATTCCCACTTCTTTCATCCGCATCTCCCTTTCCTTCTCTTCTCTTTCTCACCATCCTTCCTCTCAACCTGATAGCCGAAGACTTGGATTAAGAGACTTTTCTTGGCCCTTTCTCGGTCTGGCTAGTCTCAAGTCATCCTTCTGGGTGATTTGACTCTTCCGTTGATGCACTATTAGCATCGTCCATTCGTTCTCCCCATTACGCTCGCTCAACGTCTTTGAACGTAACACACGTATCGTTATTCAACATTCGTTTATATACTGCCTTCGGCTTTTCTTTTCTTTTCTCTTGTCTCTAATCATTAATTGCTTGATCCCCTTTACACCCTCTCACTGCATATCATCATATCCAACATGGGTCGGAAGCTTACCAAAGCACCGCCCAAGGAGCTCCGGCTATCCTTCGGCGAGAAGCAGCCCATGCCTGTTCCAGCCCCAGAGATCTTCGACCCTTCTGAGCTTCAGCCTCCGTCTTTTGTCCGTCCAGCCCAACTTCGGAACCGAAACTCGGACCGGACGTTGGTCGGTGTTGATGATGACTTGATCACACCCGCCTCGCCCGACCACTCACCCTCTCACTCGGCCAAGTCGAGCCTGTGCATGAAAGATGCCCAGTCCTCCACATCTCTGCCCATGTTGGCGGGCGATGGCAAGCGTCGCTCGGTCATTGACCCCACGCCATGTGCTTCGACCACAGATCTCATGGAAACTGCTCTCCAAGACGACCCCAAGGAGAAGAAACGTGGCTGCATTTCTCGCAACTTTTCCCTGAGTGCCATTCTTGAGATCTTGGACTTCCGCCCTTACTTCTGGCCCATCACCTGGAAAAAATATCTCGGCCTCCTCGGTGTTGCTGCCTGCATTGCGAGCATTATCGTTTCCCAGCACTACACGCACTGGATTGATAAGTCTATGGCCATCACCAAGAGCTACATGCTTCCTGTCCTTGTCATTGTCGTCGTCTTCGAACCTACCATGATCACTATGCTCCTCTTCATTGCCAAGGTGCCCGAACTTCCTGACCCAAAGAAGCCGCAACAGATGGAGTTCAATGAGAAAACGGATTCTGCTATGGAACCTGATCTTGAACGCGGATATTATGAGCCTCCTCTGAACAAATATGCTTCCAGTCCCGAACCTCCATACAACAAGCCTTCTTTCATCCCTGGACCGGAAACGGACTCGAGCAACTCCTCGGCTTCGTCCGTCCAGATGGGGGCTTCTAATGCTAACGACACCGCCCTGGTTATTCCTTGCCACAATTCTGACCGAGATGTTCTCAAACGTGTGCTGGAATCAGCCTATCCTCACTTCCGCCCGCAAGACATTTACATTGTCGACAACGGACGTTCAAAATACCCCAACGACATGTCCTTCCGTGAATGGCTCCGCGAGCAGCACCCCGACATTGTGTACATGTGGTCTCCCATTGGTTCTAAGAACGCAGCGCAGTTTGTTGGTTCTCTCGCTGCGCGCAACTACAACTACATCATGACTGTCGATGACGATGTCTCTATCCCCGCCACTTTCACCAACCCCATCGAGATGATTACCGACAGAACCAAAGGTGTCGCCTTTCCCCTCAAGGCCACAAACGCCAAAGGCGAGGTGCCCCTCTTCCTCGTTGCTTGGCAGGACGTCGAGTACAGAATGTCGGGTCTCTGCAAGATGGCCGAAAGCCGCGTCAGTGGTGTCTCTTTTCCCCACGGTGCTGGTTGGTTCGTCGAGCGCGACGCTTTCGTCACCATGTTGGAGAAGTACCACCCCATGGACTTCATCTCCGAAGATGTCAACGCCGGCCTGTCCTTCATGCGTATGGGTAAGATGATTGCCTGCGATGCCCGTTGTATCCTGGAGACTGAGGTGCCTGATACCTTCTTTGGCCCCGGTCTCAACTGGTGGAAGCAACGCTATTCTTCGTGGGAAATGGGCCGTCACGGACAGACTGTTCGCTTCCTCCGCCGCCTATTCTGCTCCCTCAACGGCCAGCGCACCATCCAAGGCATTCTCCTCCAGAAGTTGATGTTCTCGTACATGATCCTTTCCAACCTCCTCGATTGGCTCCGTATTCCTGTTCTCGTGGCCCTCGGCTCCAACTACCTGTACTGGGTTGCTACCGTTGGTCTCGCTTTGGCTGCCGTCGTCCCCATCCTTGCATACAACTACTGGAAGTGCGCGAAGCGCCCCGACCTCCAGTGTGGATTCTGGGCCGCCGTCACCTACCCCATATACAAGCAAATCTACTGCCTGGTCTCCATTTTCGGTGCCATTCGCTGTGTCGCGTTCTACGTTGGCGGCCATGTGCCCCCCAAGACCATCACGCAGATGCTCAATACCAATGATGAGCGATGCTTCTGGCTGGACCCTCGCTTCGAGTCGAACCCCGCATTCCTTGCTGATGAGGCCGAGGAGATGTTCCGCGCAAAGGCCGAAGCCGCCCGAGCTGCTGAAAACGAAAAGAACAATCCCCCCGCCCAAACCACGCCACCTGCCCCTACGTGGTCCCCCCCTAAGCAGCACCGGAACATGTTCTCATGAGTACCTCTTCCATATTCTTTTTTTTTTTTCATCCCTTTCTTTCCCTTATTCTTCTCCAGTAAAATATGGCAGAAAGTGTCCTC
This sequence comes from Graphium sp. VPRI43844, assembly GCA_019925285.1. Taxonomy (NCBI): domain Eukaryota; kingdom Fungi; phylum Ascomycota; class Sordariomycetes; order Microascales; family Graphiaceae; genus Graphium; species Graphium sp. VPRI43844. Next base: position 15,711 of record JADHKT010000058.1, read on the forward strand.
AAGGATCACTACAAAAGCTTTTGGTGTTTTGTCTTTTTCTTATTGGAATTCTTATGATAAAGCGACGGATTTGCTGTTCCACTTTTTCTTTACTTGAATTTTCCTAGGCGTCAAAAGGCGGTTTGCATGGATCCACGTATATTAATTTTAATGACCACAACTCTATTAACTATTGATAATTCATCTGTTCCTCTTTACTTTCGAACCCACCGTGGGAGCCCAAGTCCTTGCACACCAACGTTTCGTAGACCGCGCCATGCTAGTGGATGTATGGGTCTCGAGTCTGGGCGCATCGACCCTTTTGAGAGTGACCTATCGTCTTTTGACGGGATTGATCGGGAGTGGACTTTTCAAGGGGTTGGCACGGCCTTTTTTGACATGTTCATGTTGGACTCTAGGGGTAAAATGGAATGTTAGATTCGGTTGGATCTCCCACCATCGATAAACCTAGTTCTGTGCTTGAAACCCGAAACTAGATGATTGATTGTCAAGTACAACCTAATGACCAATACTCGCAACATGGTCCGTAACCATGCACTTAAACTCCGAACTCCCAGTATACACAGTATACCCATCATCGTGTGTCCTCCCAGTGCTCAAAGTCTCCCCCCACTGCCAGAACAAATCTGCCGCCATACCCGTTGTCTCGAGTGAAACTTTTTGCCACGAAGTTGCGTCTTGACACTTGCTATTTTTAGAACCGTCTTTGGTTATTCAAATACCACATGTTAGCTTTCAGTTCCGCGGGCGGGGGGGGGGGGGGGGGAAGGGGGTTCGAATTGGGAAAGGGATGGTCTCTTACATTCTTCGAATAGGCAAGGTTTTCCGGCTTTGGCACAGGCATCTGCGTGTGCTTTTACCCATCCTGGTCCGAAATCGTTTGGAACCCCCCCTATTGGCTTTGTTAGTAGAAGACTAGGTAGGTATCGGTGGGTTCAGTCAACTTGCATTGGTCAATGTACATATGGAACACTCCAAAGTCAAGAGTACTGATTTCCAAATTCTTCACAAAATCAGTGCCCTCGCTGGTCTGATACGGATAGCTGGAACCACCAGGGAGACCCATCCCCTCATCACCGAGCGTAACCATATGATTTGGGTCTAACGATTTGATGTACGCCGACGTGCTCGCGGCCCAATCGTGGATGACGCTCGTCGCGCAGCCACTGCATCGAGGCTCATTCGCCAATTCCCAAGCAAAAATAGCAGCGGAATTTTTGTAGCGCGACACGACTGCTTCAATGTACTTGCGATACTGCGCCTGGGCTTGGGAATTGGTATACCACGTCGTCTTGCTCCCGCCGAATGCATTCACATAGGCATTCATACCACCAAAGTCATCCCAGTTATTAACTAACGGGATAATGAGTTTGACACCGTGGGCCTCGGCAGATTTGACAACAGCATCGAGACGCTGCAAACCGTTTGCGCCAGTATTGATAGTCGAGCCAGATGCCGAGAGTTGCTGGAACCAAACCTGGTTTCCACCAGGTTGACTGTTCACATCATTGAAGCCCCAGACACGGAAGATTTTCAACCCCGCGTCAGCAACATTGCGCATCACGAGGTCCACATCGGCATCGTTGGTAAGGAACGAGATCCAGTACGAATTACTGCCAGCAAAGTATTTGGTTTCGCCATCAATCGTGAACTTCAAGCCATTGGCCGAAGGGAATCCCGCTCGTTTCTGTAGTTGCCGTCCGTCAGAAGTTGACGTTGTCGGAAGTGTGGCGGCATGAAGGGCAGCTGCACCTGCCATGAGCAGGAGTGTTGACGATTTCATGATTCCGATATTCTATTTTCCGCAGTTCGCTGACGTTTTCGGGAATGATAAAAAAAGCGCTTGGGTCTGTCTAACCTAGGGGTGAAAGCAGGAACGAGGCCATAACTATGGGAAAATCTTCAAACTTATAGGCTACCTGCGTTTACAAACCATCATATCATTTGGTTGCAGCTCTCGAGATATTCTGCTCTCAAGCTCGGACGAAGTGCACTTCTGCCGGTGAATTTAGATTATTTCCCGTGTAGTCAATTTGATCTCCCGGTCTTGGCAGGGCTTCCCGCTCGTTGATTCGCTGGCCGGGTCTTATTGAAAACCCGGAGTGTTATGCTCCGCGGGGCATGCTTCTCCGCGATGATTCCCATTGGATGGGCTTCGTCACTCCTCGTAGTCTCTCGTGTACAGAGTATACTACCTGAAATTGTTGCACTTAGTTCGTGGGGCTATTTGGCGGACTTGGAGTTTAGGCTGCTCGTATCCATGGTTTGCTTCCTGGTATTTGATATTATTTGTTTGTTAGTACAAGGTCTGAAGGTCTGTCCTAGTGTTCTTTCGGAACCTTTCTAAGTACAAAAGATCGACGGATAAGCTTGTACGGGACTAACTGGCAAGCAGCACCGACAGAGCAATAAAACACTTGCATAACCATATGAGCTTCAATGACTGTGTATTTCTGAAGCTCAAAGAGGCCCTTGAATATAGTACTCATGTTTATAGTACTCCATCGCCTGTGTCAACTTGGATTACCTACTTATCAATCTGGTTCATCTGCCTTGAGCAGCGGATATATGTTCGTAGATTATACTCTAGAACAGAAGTTAATGTCCTCTTCACAGTTTATTTTATTTTATTTTATATTTACGTTTTTACTCATAGACTGACCCAGCCGCCCTACTATGCAGCGTACAACTATAACTACAGGTTTCCAGACAATCAGTTTCTCCATACAAGAATTATCCTGTCTTCCAGACAGGTGATTGCTGTAGGTTGCACTGGCCACCGTCCTCCAGGATGTAGTTACCTATAAACACCTATAAATAGTCCTTCAAGTGGTTCTGGATCTATACATCTGGCAGACCATTCCTGGCCCTCCTCAGCTTCTGTTTGGCTATAGTCATTCAATGCTCTGAGTATTGGAGTACTGTGGATGGGACAGACGTTCCGGAATTGTCCTAGAAGCCCTATAGTTGATCAAAATATCGCTCTTCTGAGAAATTTTAGTACGAAATATATTCTTAGATCGCCATCTCAATTCAATTGGCCCTTCATACATACAAGTTCAATTTCAAAATATAAATCCCCGCTCATGGAACCCATCGCCAAGCAGGATGCTTCCATTCCAAGTTTTCAATCTCTTCATGTGATAACCCGGACAACTCGGCGTCAACATCCCTCTTGTCGCGCTCTCTATTATCCCAGTTCATCCACCAGAGTGTCAAAATACCCCCGATAAGAATGCACCCCGCTGACGCGAGATTCAACCCGTTTCCAATCTTGTAGTCGGGCGCATCCCACTTTATGTACGACCATGTCGAGACTAGTCCGCCGACATTTCCAAACATCATGTTGGTCGCGAGTGACATGCTGCGCGAAGTGTCGGAGATGACCTGCGCCGATACTTGTGCGTTGGTCAACGGGCCCATGGCGAAGGTACTCGATGCGATGAGGAATGTCGCTGCGTAGCGTACTGTGCCATTGTCCGATGCCAAGAACATGAGAAATCCTGCCATAACGAGCGGCGCAGAAAGGATAATCCATATCTGCCGCTTATCCGTCCTCCAGCTCAGTGCTGGTAGCAATAGTGTAAAAAAGGCGCCCACAATGTACGGCGGGACAGTGGCAAGCTGCTTTTGTGCTACGGTGCGGTCGGGGTAGATGGTGGCCACGATGGTTGGGAGGAAGAAGGCTAGACCTTGCACGGTTATATTGCAGAAGAGGAAGAGCCAGGATGTTGCCATGACCACAGGGTTCCAGATGCCCAAATATGCCTTCTTGTGGTTGTACTGATCCAGGAGTGCGCTCTGGGCCACCCGCTCAGACTTGACGCGTGCAATGGCCAAATCCTTCTCCTCCTGTGTGAGCCACCTTGCAGTTTCCGGCCGATCTGTGAGCGTTACGAAAGAAATGAGGGCGATGCCAACTGTCAGGATGCCCTCAATGGCGAAGATCATGCGCCATTCTTTGAGGCTGCCAAACTTGTCAAGTTTCAAAATGGCCGAGGCCAGAAAGCCACCAAATGCCCCAGCCAGAGGAACCATGACAACATAAAGGGAAAGTCGGAATGCTACGTTTGTCAGACATACTCATGCACGCATACAGAGAAATATGGAGGATATCTTACCCAGCTCCGATCGCCTGTACCACCTGGACAGGTAGTATGATGTCCCTGGCATCATGCCGCTTTCGAAAACGCCCAACACAAAACGTACACCACAGGCCTGCGGGAGATCCGTGACAAAAGCCGTACCAATGGATGTAATGCCAAACCCTAGAGCCAAGATTGGAAGAAACCAGCCCGGGCCCATCCACTTACAGGCAATGTTGGAGGGAATTTCAAAGAGGATATAGCTAACATAAAAGATGGAAAGAAGCTGGTTGTAATCGTAGGTGCCCGTCATGTTGAGATCTCGCTCAAGCCCAGCGAGTTTTGCGTTGCCTTCGGCTTTCTGTCAGTATAAGTTGCCAATATGCAAGCCGCGGGGATTCGTACCAATATTCGCACGATCGATGAAGCACATCATGTAAATGAGAGCGACCGTAGGGACCACCATTAAGTCAATCTTCCAGGTAAGCCGCCTCTCGGCGGCCTTGTCAAATTGGACGAGTGATGCACCATATCTATAGGATCATCAAGCCAGTACACGTCAGTGCCCAATGAAGACCTTGGCGGGTAGCACAAAGTGAACGAACCTGTCAGTCGCGACAAAGCCACTTTCAGCAGCGGCGTGGATATTCTTTTCGCGATGTTCTGGCTCAAGCCTCTCGCTTCGAATTGTGTGTTCATTTTCTGATTCGGAAACCACAATCTGGTTCTTCTTGAGGTCCGCCATTATTGGTTCAGTGTCCCGTCTATGGTAGAGCAACAAGAGGCGAGAGAAAGTAGAACAGTGAAGCTCAATTGCAGAAATCGGAAATAGATCAGCAAAACTGAACGACCCAAAAACCGCAAGATTTCCCGAGCGGCATCAGGGCTAATGAATGGGTGAGAGGAACCTGGTTTCTTGGTGGGATGAAGGTCCATTTAAGCAAGACAGCAGACACCGCCCGACATCCTTCGTGAGTGCCGTGTTGCATTGGCCTCATCAATATCTTCTTGGCTACAGGGGACCAATACCATGGCCACCATACCCGAGAGAGCATAGTGCACTTTTTCTCCGCACCTCAGTTCCGGGGTAACTTTGTGGGGGAGGGGATCGTACGGAATCGTCTCCATTTCTCGGAATTACGCTCCAGATGATTGGTGCAGATCTGCCATCGGAATCCCATGATCATACAGACTGTGCAAGGGTGAAATTACCCAATACGCCATGGAGGGATTGTGGGAGCATTTCCATCTGGTCAGGTGCCGAATATTGAGAAGACGCAAGGCCAGTATCCAATTTTGGTAGTACCCAAACCTTAATGTCATGATGGAATTTGACCCAGTTGGGCAGCAAGTTGATGAGCAAGGGAAAATAACTTCCAACGTGGCATTCAAAAGGTGAAAATATCATCCTGTACATCTAGTAACTCTTGCATCTCCGTAAATGGAATATATTCAAATGCATCCATGGCCTGGTGATGTGGCTCGCCGCCCGTATCATTCACAGCGACATCACCAAATGCCGATGAGTTCAGCAAGATTGGTTGACCGGTTTGTGGACACACTGGCCCCTGCATAGCTTGGTAGTTGCTTTGGGCGGAGACTGAAGATAAGGGTAGCCCATTCACTCCAGGAGCAGCGTTTTCATATCTGGCGGGTTGTACTGCCAATAGCGAAGTGCCCTCAGCATTTCCAGAGAAAGGCAGTACGTCTTCTCCACTGTGCTGTGACAAGGAAATGTTGTCTGAAACTGGCGTAAAGGCCGCCGGGGGTAAGTCTTCCCGCCCCTCGTCGTTTGATGTGGGTGTTGTCTTCCTCTGTGCATTGGATTCAGCTGCTTCTTCCGTGGGAAACGAGTCCTCGGCCACGTTTCCTGATAGCCCGCTCAGAATGATCAAAGGGAAGTTATTCTCATGGCTAGATCCCAAAGCAGCTTGTACAACCTTCAGGCGCTCCAGCTTGTCACAAAACTTCCGCATCATCCAAGACTTGGTCGCCAGACCTCGGACCAGGCCCATGGCCATGTGAAGCTCCTCAAAATACGATTGGTCACCAGTATTTTTAGTGTGACCAACAAAGAGTAACAGACACGAGAGAGCAGATTCTAAGAAATGGTTAAACGTCTTCTGCTGTGATCGATACACATCTGATGTTTGCGCTACTGTGACCAGCACCCGTATTGTATCACATGCTATCTCGACGGCTGTCTGCATGCTGGATTCGTCTATGTCACGAAATCCAGACCGAAAGGCAGAATGCCTACGTATCACTGTACGCATCTGGTTCGCTCGCAAATAGAGTAAAAGACGTAACCTGTACTGACTCCTGGATTCCTGAGCAGGGCGGAACTCGGCATTCTTGCCATTAAATCGGAGAAATGGGGGTAGAGTACGCAGCCACTCCACAACGCGGAAGTCAGAAAACTCGCGAGCGGTGCTGGAGGAGGTCTGCCCTAATATCGACGCGCGGCACTCGGTGGCGATCCGACAATACGAAACCATTGACCTGACATACGCTGATGAGAGAGAATCGTCCTGAAATTCCATGTTAATGAGCGATTATTAGACGGGGATGCATAAGAATTCACTGACCAGTGCGTCTACATCGTGATCAATTTCAGCTTCCGAGATACCAAATGGCAAGCCAGTTCCGAAGCTCCAACGTCGATCCAGAATATAGGCAGACAGAAATATCTTTTCTGCCCTGACTCTTTCCTGGAGAGAGCGATATCTATGCAAAGCCTTGGCGTTATGGTAGCCGAGCTCCTGTAATATCCGGAGAACGTTACCGATGCATCGCCAGGCGTGTATCTCCCGATCAGTCATGAAATAGAAGACGCTCTAGTAAGGATGGAGGGTTTACGTTAGAGACGAAAGACGACAATGATGATATTAAACTTGGGATGGATTTGGTGCTCACAATCAACATGAGTAAAATAATGGTTTCTTCGTTAGCATCCTCCACCTGTGATTTATATGCAGTCTGCTGTCTTGACTTGAGGGTGAAGGCATCCGCTTGTTCACTGATATCAGGATTTTCGAGAACCGCGACAATGGCAAGAAGAAGCTCTAAGACGTGCTGCTCATGGAGAGACTCGGGTATACGGGAATCATCGCGGCAGGTGGCTCTCAAGTCATGACGGAGGGAGTCGAGGTCTAGAAAAGGGTATTGTAGAGCGACCTCTTCCTCGTATACTCGCAGGATATTGAGGCAGGAAGGCATCCCGAGGAATGATGCGAGGTTTCCCGTCGCATTCTCGAAACGCCAATCGAGGGCTCTCTGCAAAAGCGGAGAAAAGCCATGTGGTTGACGAGAAGACGACGAGACAGGGGCCCCACGTGATGCATCTGAATTGGCATGCAACTCCTCGGCCAGATTGAAGAAAAAGTTGGAGCTGCCGGGAGGGGTGAACCCATTATCCTGGCTTGTGAGAGATGGTGTTTTGTCTTTCCTCGCAGGTTGCTCTGGCCTAGTAGTATCGGGAGAGTTGACTTGTGGATACGGGGGACTGTGAGCTTGCTGAAGCGGTTGCCTATGAGATGAGGGGTCAGAAGTGCTGTGTGGCCTTGCCCTTGCGTAGGGGCAAATTGGGCTCGCGTTGGGTGTGGAGAAAGTCCAACGAGTATTACCTTGGAGTAGGGCGCTGTGATGCAGATTGGACTCTGGGGCGGAATCGAGAGTAGCGTTCATAGACGCACTCGGTGTCGTTTGTTGCACAGGCGGCGCAGGGTTTACCGCCATTGCATTTGATCTTGCGTCGTTTACATGTCGAGCTGGAGAATGAGAGACGGGCAACAATGGCTTGTCAGCGATTCAATCCATAGTCTGGGTAGAAGCCAACAGCAGGGGTCGATCCGGGGCGTCTGAGGGTAACTGAAGAGGGGACCTGGCAGAGTCTTACCAGGCAACTGGAGTGTATGGGTCACGCTTCTTTCGGACGCCAGATAACATCAGCACAGATTCGGTCGCCATGGGCGCCTTGATTTGTTCGAGAAGGTAATAAGAGAGGGCGGGGATTGCATCGGATAGCTATCAGCTACCGAGGCGACGAGGGGGAGGAGAAACTTTTAGTCAGGGGATATGATTTTCATTCTCCATACTTGGAAAGAGGGCATTTCTTCATCGTCACTGCCATATTTCATTTCTGACCTAAGCCTAAGCTATTGCGGGGTAACCAGGTCCAGCTTTAGCGTATGGGGGGCCAGCCATACTACGGAGTACAGGGCCTGTGGGGGGCTTGGGGAGTAAACGAGACACTGGGGTAGACACTGTTCTCCACAAAACCACAGTGGGTACAGTTGCAGATTTGAATGATCCAGTGACTAGATCCACTGTAAATGGACGAATGATAGCTGATAGATTACAGACTCCAATAAGCCAACAGCACTGACTTTGGCTTCATAATTACTCTGCGGTAACTGATGGGAGACTGATGGGAGGCGCCAGCCATTTCCGGTCCTCTCAGTTATATATACCTAAGAAACAATCATTTGCTCAAAACGCAACAGTTTTCAAACCGGCTTCTTAAACCGTCTTTGTAGACTCCCCCAGCTGTGCTCCACATACTCTTCCTGCACGCGTTGACACCGCACCAGCGACCAATCCGTGACCCCCAGCATCAGCGAGCTTTCAAACATAAATGCAACGCTCCCTTCACCAACCTTTTGCGGCTTCAAATCCGCAGCGCTCGCCTTCTCAAATGACTCGGCATCGGGCCCGTGGGCCGCCATCACATTGTGCAGCGACGCACCTCCGGGTTGGAATCCATCCTTGCCTCCAACCTTTGCATCGTAGTCGCCGGAAACCAAGCCCATGAATTCCGACATGGTGTTTCGGTGATACCAAGGAGGTCTGAACGTGCCTTCTGCTACGAGCCAGCGCGGCGGGAAGACGACAAAGTCGGCAACTGCGGTGCCCGTAATCGGGCTTGGGGCTGTGAGTACAGTGAAGATGCTTGGATCAGGGTGATCGTAGCTGATGCTACCGATTGTGTTGAAACGGCCTAGATCGTATTTGTATGGGTAATAAGTCCCATGCCACGCCACCACGTCGAACGGACTGTGATTCTGCGCTGCTTCAAAAAGTCGACCGCCAAACTTGGTCGTTAGTACCCAATCCGATTCGTCTTCCTCGTAACTTGCCACGGGCACCTGAAAGTCGCGCGCATTCGCGAGTCCGTTGGATCCAATAGGCCCGAGCTCGGGAAGTTGAAAATGTCCTTGGAAGAGCTCGAGCACGTATCCTCGACTCGGTCCATCAGGCAGATCGACTCGATACCGGATACCCCTTGGAATAACCACTATCTCACCAGGCCGTACAAGTATCCTGCCAAACTCGGTCTTGATATCAAGAGATCCCTGTTGCGCAACAATCAGGAAATCGCCGTCGGCCGAATAAAAAGCACGATTCGATGCCATGGGCTTACCAGCCCCGAAAATATAGATGGCCAAGCCAGTTTTCGTAGTCGGGTCCCCTGACCCAGCCACCAACCGGAGACCAGAAATGAAATCCAAGTCTTCACTTGCTTCAAATGGTCGCCAACGAAGCTGATTAGGAACTTGTATGTATTCTGGCCTGCCATTTTCTGGATACCCCGAAAGCCCTGTCGCTGCAGGCACAAACGCCCGATGTGTAACGGAGGGGACTATGCGGTAAAGCCATGATTGGAGATTCTCTGTTCGAGGAGCTGTGAAAGCCGTTCCAGAGAGTTTCTCGGCGTAAAGGCCATGGGGAGCTTTCTGTGGTGAGTTTTGGCCCACTGGAATGGCATCCTTCACGGCTTCGGATCTAGAAGCTGTGTCAATAACCGAAGAGCTTATTTTTGGTTGTTGGAGACGTACTGATGATAGTTTCCAAAGCCATTGAGATATTGGTATTTCTCTTCTACGGAAAACTGAGTGGCAGGCATGATGATTTCTGTTCAGCGATAGACAAGACAACAGCTGATTTCAACAGAAGTTCGACTTGCATTCTCTCATTTATCACTTTGCAACTCAACTAGAACATGATTCCAACAAATATTATAATATACGCTCCAGCCATGACACTGGTCGCATTTCTGCTGATCATCGCATTCGCTGACCACCCTTTCGTGCGAGAGCCACTAAGACGCAAGAGGCAATGGAATCGGAATCGGAATCATCATCATCCTAGTGGTGGGGCCAACGTCCAAATCATGCATCAAGGTTTCATCAGTCTCTACGGAGTACTTGTAGTTTGTGCGGGGATGTGGAGAACAGCTTCTCCAGACCCTAGACTGGATATTAGTAGCCATCAAGAGACGAGCGTATTGTAATCACCTTGAATTCAGGGAGAAAAGTGACATGTTGATCTCTCATCTCTCTTGGCTCTGATACTGCGGCATGATATAAGATGGTTGAACGCAACTTTTCGTTTCCTTATTGAGTCCATACCAACTTCTATGATAGACATACCTTCTTGAAGAAAACAACATGATCATCGACTTGCCCTATCTTTTAGCAGTAGCTGCCGTCGTGGCAGTCTATATCGCTGTAAGATTGGTTGATTCTACAGAAACACCCAAAATCAAAAATCTCCCCGCCATCCCTGGCGTTCCTATCTTCGGCAACCTCATCCAGCTCGGCACTGACCATGCCCGGGTAGCGAAGAAATGGGCAGAAAAATACGGACCAGTCTTTCAAACACGTTTGGGAACCAAGGTATTGTTTGCATCCATGGCCACCTCCTACGGTGATTCCGAGAGTCATACTAATGAGAACAGCGTGTAATCTTTGTCAACTCGTACGAGACGGTTCGCTATTTTTGGATCAAGAACCAGTCTTCACTCATCTCTCGTCCTTTGTTCCACACTTTTCACTCAGTAGTATCGAGCTCGCAGGGCTTCACCATTGGCACGTCTCCCTGGGATGAGTCGTGCAAGCGTCGGAGAAAGGCAGCAGGAACAGCCCTCAACCGACCCGCAGTCCAGTCGTATATGCCCATTCTTGATCTCGAGTCAACAGTCAGCATCAAGGAACTTCTCGAGGATTCAAGAGGTGGCACTCAAGATGTTGATCCCACACCTTATTTTGCACGCTTTGCTTTGAACACGTCTCTCACCCTGAACTATGGCTTCCGTATCGACGGAAACATTGATAGCGCTTTACTGAAGGAGATCACGCATGTCGAGAGGGAAATCTCTAATTTCCGGTCGACAAGTAACAACTGGCAGGACTATGTACCAATGCTTAGGCTATGGGGTGCTCAGAATCCACGAGCGAAGGAATATCGCGACCGTCGGGACAAATACTTGTCGGACATGCTTGCTGATCTGAAGGATCGCATTGCCAAGGGTACCGACAAGCCGTGTATCACTGGAAATATTCTCAAGGACCCGGAAGCCACCTTGAACGAAGGTATGTACCATTCTATCCAATTGCTATACTGAATTCTCCAACTTACTTGTCTGATTCAGCCGAGTTGAAGTCCATCTGTTTGACTATGGTTTCTGCTGGTCTTGATACCGTGCCTGGAAACTTGATCATGGGTCTCGCTTACCTGTCTACTCCTCATGGCCAGCAGATCCAGGAAAAGGCCCTAAAGGAAATCGAGGAAGTTTACCCTAACGATGAAGCCTGGGAGAAATGTCTTGTCGAAGAAAAGGTGCCATACGTTACAGCTCTCGTGAAAGAGGTGTTGCGATTCTGGACTGTCATTCCTATCTGTCTCCCGAGGACAAGTATTAAAGATATCGAATACAACGGGGCAATCATTCCAGCTGGAACCACATTCTTCATGGTAAGAGACCTCAAATTGGAGTCATGGGTACAGACACAATTGACACTCGAAATAAATAGAACGCATACGCAGCAGATTATGACGAGGCACGCTTCCCATCACCAACAAGCTTTATGCCCGAACGATTTCTAGACGATCAAGAAGGCGGAACACCACATTACGCCTACGGCGCGGGATCTAGAATGTGCGCCGGCTCGCATCTTGCCAACCGCGAGCTCTTCACCGCGTTCATCCGTCTCATCACAGCATTCCACATCACAGAGGCAAAGGATCCCAAGGATCGACCAATCATCGATCCTATCGAGTGTAATAGTATAGCTACTGCCCTCACCACTGATCCCAAGCCATTTAAGATTTCTCTCACGGCAAGGGATGAGTCGAAGTTGAGGAGGTGGCTTGCAGAGGCGGAAGAACGGACCAAGGATTTATGAGGAATTTGTATCTAGTAGTAAATATAGGTTTAAGAACGTACTAGCATACGATCCAGCAAGAATGAATAAACAGAAAGAAGACCATATCAGATCCAAGAGAAACACAAGTATAGGAAATTCTTCCTTTCCTCCCAGTCTACTGTGTTTGGAGCGGCCAACGACAACCCCCACTACACCGACGGTACCCGGAAATATCGATTCCGAGAGCCAAAGACATAAAAAGCCCACAGAGACGGCAAAGAAGACAGACTGGATGGACATCTTCCCAAGATCGAAACTCCACCAAAGCCGAAATTATTCAGAATGGACTCGACAGAGTACACGTTATACACCTACTTCCGCTCGTCCTGCGCAGCGCGAATTCGCATTGCCCTCAACTTAAAAAACATACACTACAAACCTTCTTATGTCAACCTTCTCAAAAACGAGCAATCTTCCGAGACCTATTCGCAAATCAATCCTTCTCACGTAGTTCCTACTCTTGAAGTTGCAAAGCTAAACGGGAACATTTTCATTACACAGTCCCTCGCAATCCTGGAATACCTAGAAGAGAAACACCCAGAAACCCCTCTCCTTCCACCGCTTTCTGACCCAGAAGCACGAGCAAAAGTTAGACAATTGATGAGCGTCATTGCAATTGACACCCAACCTGTCACAAACCTCCGCATCCTTAAACGGGTGGAAAGCATCGGCGGTGCGAAAGCAGATTGGAGCAAGCATCTTCAAGAGACAGGATTGTTGGCGTATGAGAAGCTAGTGGGGAAATCGGCTGGGAAGTTCTCTGTGGGGGATGAGATTACCTTGGCGGATGTGTGTTTAGTGCCCGCTGTTTGGGGGGCGTTGCGATGGGGTGTAGATGTGAAGAGCTTGGAGAATGTATGGCGGATTTATGGTGAGATGAGCCAGGTTTTGGGGGTGAGGGCTGCGCACTGGGCTGTACAGGGAGATACACCTGAAGAGTTGAGACAAGACTTGGACTCTGTTTAGCTTCATTTATTGTTCTGTATGACTACGGAGTAGAGGTCACTGTTGCGAGACAGATGTGGCAGTTAGTGAATGGAGGGGTAAATCACCTAGAGTAGCACAGCACTCACAACCACCCAAAGCTAATGGAACACCACTCCGTACAATTGCTTCTGTATTACTCATGCCTGTATTAATTCTCCATGTGATTGACACAAAAAGGCCCGCTAATGCAAGGGAAGCTCACGAGGTTAGCAGCTGTCGCGGAATCGGTTTCCCCCGGCTTGCGTCGGAATATCCCATTCCGAGCCCTCACGGAACCAACTAAGCTTGAGCAATTCCGCCCACCAATGACGTGTGTGATGTGCCTAAGCTGTTGTGAACGTTTTGCTGATTGGATTTGCAAATTGAACATACATATCGCATACATTTAACCATATTTTGGAGCGATCGCGGCCAACTCTCATCACCGTCGTTCCCTTACCGCGCAGAGTAACAGCATTACTTCCACCATGGCGACATGGGTTCCCGCCGTCTTGCCAGAGACTCCCTTCTCCATAGCAAACATCCCTTTCGGCATCATTACCTCCAGAGATGATTCGACGCCCAGAGCCGCAGTAGCCATTGGCGACTACGTCCTCGACCTAAAGCAACTCTCGCAATCCGAGCGCTTCGCAGAGCTCTTCCCCGCGTTAGCAAACTACCCAACAATCTTCCAACAGTCGACGCTCAACGAATTCGCTTCTCTAGGCCGACAGGTCCACAGCCAGGTCCGGAAACAAATCCAAAATCTTCTTTCGTCTGAGACATCCAATCCCGACGTGCTGCGTGACAACGCTGCTCTGCGAGCTCGCGCATTGTTGCACAAGAAGGTTGTGCAGAACCACTTACCCGTGAGCATTGGTGACTACACGGATTTCTATGCCGGGTATAACCATGCCTTCACTGTTGGATGTCTCTTCCGCGGACCCGCGAATGCGCTACAGCCCAACTATACGCATCTTCCCGTCGCATACCACAGTCGATCCTCTAGTGTGGTAGTCTCGGGGACGCCAGTATATAGGCCCATCGGTCAAGTCCTCGTTGACCCAACAGCAGAGAAGAAACAACCGACCACAAAGCCTGCAGCGCGACTCGACATCGAGTTAGAACTCGGCGCAATTATCGCGACTGGAAACGGACAGGGCTCCCGCATCAACGTCAATGACGCTGAGAACCACATCTTTGGATATGTACTCCTCAATGACTGGAGCGCTCGAGACATACAAGCGTGGGAGTATGTCCCTCTCGGACCATTCAACGCTAAGAACTTTGCAAGTACCATTAGTCCATGGGTTGTTCTTGCTGAGGCCCTGGAGCCTTTCAAGACGACGGGTATCGAGAACAAGACGGAGCTTCAGGACTACTTGAAGGAATCTGCTACGAAGAATGTAGTTGGACTTGACCTAGAGGTCGAGCTTACGAGTAAGTTCTTCCCTTTCTATTGGGAGTATATCATTTGCTCATACTAATGATGTCCAATAGCCGCGAGCGGAAACTCTACCATAATATCCAAGACAAGTTCTAGCAATCTGCTTTGGTCATTCCCACAGATGATTGCACATCACACTATCGGCGGGTGCCCCCTTCGTCCAGGTGACCTCTTGGGATCTGGAACGATCAGCGGTTTAGAACTGAGTCAAAAGGGAAGTCTGTTAGAGATGACCGATGGCGGAAAGAAAGAGGCTGTGCTCAATGGCGGAGAGACTCGTAAATTTCTCGTTGATGGCGACACCATCACCATCCGTGGTGCAGCCGGTGAGCCAGGGCAGAAAGTAGGTTTCGGTGAGTGCGTGGGTATGATCTACCCTCCAAGGGAGTAATCATCGGCCTTGAGGATCAAGTAGGCCAGGTCAATATTTGAGCAACTGAACAAAACTAGTGGAGTATCTTTACATATTGAATACACTATAGTACAGACCGGAGCTATTCCATCAACCACTCCCTCCTCCTATGTAATTTTTTCCCCCAATATGGTACCCATTTCAGTGGCAAGCCTTTCCAAACCTCCTCAATCGGATATAATTATAAGGTAAAGGTGCTAAAAACCCAGCTCCCATCGATACGGCTGCAGCGAGCCAGAAGCTGGGACTAGAAATGTCAACCTGTCCACCGGTAAGGTACCAGTCGACGCTGTTCTCAGCCATCTCCATGGTTAACATGGAAATCAAGCTCATGCCAGCGGCGGTTTTGAAGGCAACGGGCCATGACATTTTATCCTTTCCCATGCGCAAAAGAACAGTTTCTAAAATCATCGATGTTGAAATTCCACATGCCACTGGTGGATTTTCTTAGCAAAGGTTTACTTTCTTTTCATCGATAGGGGAGTCGTACTTGAAATTCCCATCACAGTAGACATTCCGAGGTCAGGATACCAGCTCTGAAGAGCCCACATCGAGGCAAAGTCTCCCGACGTGCAGCCCACAAGACATCGTAACGTGTTGACGCCTGCGCGGCTCCAGACTTGTTTGGATGACCAGAAGGCGAGCGAGGTGATGCTCAGCATGGACGGTGCATTCTTGGCACCAGAACTGCTGCAGCTTTTGATTTCTTGAGTATGGGGGCCGTGACAGGATGCTGTAGCCTTCTTGCAACTGCTGTATGTTGCCCTGAAAGGGATTGATGATGTGCGTACGGTTGCTCCAAAGATTCTCGGAGCAATGGCGATGGTGTATGCTGATGGTTGGCGTGCGAGACGCGCTATGGGACGGAGAGAAAACATCTTGGGAATATGCTATTGTGCATATGTTTTCTACAATGTGAGTGAGGACTATTTCATGATGGATGTTTGTCTTGCCTTCTGTTGCGAGATCTAGTTTAACTTTCTCTCTACGCTGAGGCATTATCGCGTGTTTTAGCTTATGAAGAAAAGTGGGCCTTCGCTCCTACGTGCTTGAGTGCCTAATAATTATGGCTGGCAAGTGTAAGATTTAGTATCATCATTGGAATGAGTACGACGTCTAAACGCAAAATAATCGAGGTTGGCCTTCGATTGATCGTTTGGTTAAAGAAAGTCGGTGGGTTTGGACAATATAGTGCAAAAAAATCCAGGCACCTTTCTTGGTTAAAGAATTGGCCATTGCATTGGCCGAGAACAGGAAATTAGCCGGGTGCGAACAGCTGTCCACTTTGGTAGCAAGAAGTACGGGGTTACAGAAAATCTCCGACTGGACAATGGATGGATTAATTGATCTCGAAATGTATCTATGGAAGATTAGATTCCGTGATTTGTAATAGAAAATGACGTTTCTGTTCCTGTTTATTCGTTGAAACGTGTCCCAACACACACACGTATTACGTTTCAGCGATTGAAAGCTACACGAGCATGTGTGCAAGTGTGAATCATATAGCTCGGGCAATTGCAAATACCTAAAGGAAATGAGGTCCAGGAAAAGCTATGTCCTCGATATCCTGCACATTCTCATGTGGCTCGTCATAATTCAGCCCGGGGCCTCAACATCACGAGTTGAAATCGGGGTATGTCTTCGGGAACAAAGATCGAGTCGCAATGGACAATCCCAAGTAGCGCTTCAAATAGACAACACGTCTTCATCTTGGGAAAAGACGTCCGACTGCGTTGACTCGTTCTGCATTTACGTCCACAATCATCTGGGAGGAGGAGCCGTTTTAATCGCAGACTCCAAAAATGCCAAGCGCGTGGCACAAATGACCGAACCAAAAGCCAACAAAGACAATGAACCATTTCGTGAGCAATTCGTCCCGGGTAAGGGAATGGGAATTGTTGCGACGCGACCTATTCGCAAGGGTGACGCGATCATGGTACGAGAGCCCTTTATGATAATACAAGACCCAGTACATCGCAAATTGCCAGGGGACAAGCGAGAGCAGCTCTATCAACGGGCACGAGACTATCTTCCTGAAAGCCAACGGATCCCGCTTCAGCAACAAGAAGGCGAGAGTATATCGTCTAAAATTAGCTCCAACTCGTTCCAGATGATGTTGAACAAGCAGGACCCGGACGGGTTTCACTATGGGAGTTTCCAGAGTGCTTTTCGGTTGAACCACGATTGTAGACCAAAGTAAGCTCACCATTCTCGTGTTGTTGCACTTAATTAGTCCCCGATGAACAATCATTTATCCGAACTGCAACAGAGCATCGACTTACCTAAACCTCCATCTATAGCGCGCAGTATCATATCACGAACCTTACTCTAACTGCAATCGCCGTCCGAAACATCGCCCCCGAAGAAGAAATCACAATAGCCTACATCCCCGTTCTAGCCCCGCGCGCTGACCGACAAGCCCAACTCCAAGCATGGGGCTTCGAATGTCAATGTCCACAATGTTCCCTTACAAAAGTAGCGACGATGGCTTCAGACGCCCGCGTCCGACGAATAAATCAACTCATAGCAGCACTAGATAACAACGATCCGCGAGTCCTCCCCGATACTGGTGCTGTCCTTGTAAGAGAGCATATAGAAGAAAGACTGGATATCTATATGGGATTCGCATATACGCGAGCCGCATTGAACTTTGCTCTTTTTGGGAGGGGACAAGCGGCGAAGAGGTTCGCTACGTGGGCGGTTGAGGCATTGATGAGGGAACTTGGTCCTGATGCTGGGGATATACCTGCTATGAAGGCTCTTGCGGAGAATCCGATGAAGCATTGGGCTTGGGCGAGGAAGTTGAGGAAGAAAGAGACTAAAGATGGCGTTGACGGTGAAGTTTGAGGGCGTGTTTGAAAAAAAGGGGTATTGTCTAAGTAGAGAGATGGCTGTATATATCGGTGAAGCTGAGGTACATATTATAGAAATTATAGATTTGGATTGCAGTCTTTTGAAAGTCTTGCAGCTTGTGACCCTACTCAAATTGTCAACTCCCCCGCCGGATAATGGATTATGATAAAGTCTTCGCATGCAATGTAGATTGGCTGCAGGCGGGGGACTCATGCAAGACGCGCGTGCTTACGTTCATTTCGCGCGGGGAATACACGGCCGGCGACTTGAATATCGGGACTTGGAGCGATGAAATTGAGTGAACAACATGAATAAAAGGCGCGATGACTCTCTTGATGCCCCCTTCTGGAAGAAGCCCCTACTTCATACCATCTCTTACTTTGGCTCACCAACAAAAGTTAAAGCACTGCTCCAATTTCCAACCCGGTCAAGACATATAGAAACCATGATTGACAAATGCTTCAACCCAGGATGGAAAGCACGTCTATCGCTTCTCCTATCCTTCATCCTACAAACCCTCCCCATCCACGCCGAAAAGCCCATAACCCTACAAAAAACAGGCGGCTTCTCCATCGGCGGCCGAACAATCGAAAACCCCCGAAACCCATCCTCCACGCTGACCTGCGACTGGGGCTACATGGAATACTTCATCCCCACAAACCACCGCAAGACCTCCATCGTAATGTGGCACAGTTCCAGCACCCAAGTCTGGCAAAACAGATGGGACGGCGGCGAAGGCTTCAAGGACATATTTCTCCGTCTTGGGTATCCGGTGTACCTTTGGGATGGACCGCGCGTTGGACGTGCGAACTGGGCTTGTGAAGAGTATACTTATCGCCCTGACTATCGGGACCAGGGAAATTTCGCTGCTTGGAATTTTGGAAGAAGGTATCCCGATTGGTATGAGGATGTCAAATTTCCTACTGAGGATGAAGAGGCTTGGTTACATGCGACGAGGACTCGATATGTTGAGTTTGATTCGAAACATAACGTTGACATTGAGTCGGATGCTGCGGCTCTTGCTGCGGATTCGGGCAAGATTGGGGATAGCATCGTGTACTTGACAAACTCTGCATCGGGATTACGGGCTATGATGACGGCTATCAAGAGCAACACGACCAATATCAAAGCTATAGTTAGTTACGAGAGCATCGGCATCGTTTTCCCGGAGGACGCAGAGGATATTCCTACGCAAGGAGGTGCCTTTGCACCCTACGTTGTCTCAACTGAGGATTTCGACAAGTTGGCACAGTTGGACGGCATACAATTTGTATGGGGCGACAACAGGGACGACTCGTTTATGTTTTACAAGCAGTCTAGGATGGTTTATAGGCTATTGCTGGATCGTGGGGCAAATTCGGAATTTGTCAGACTTGCTGTCGATGAGGGGCTTGAGGGGAGTACGCATAGCCCGTTCGCGGACTTGAATAATCGGGATGTTGCGCGTGTTCTGGAGAAATATCTCCGCAGGTTGGAGCTTGATGGGTATGGGGAAGATAAAGAAGAGTAAAATGTTTGATTAACTATTACTTTCAGTCAGATTCATTACGTACATGTTCGCATCTATGTCGGCTTCCATTATTACACTGAAGAGCACTCGCTCTTACTTCGATGGATATCTTTACTCTGGCGGGCCTCAATGGCGTGCATCTCTACTAGACCCGATTCATCTGTTTCACTATATTGCACAGTGAACGATCTTTGAAAGGCAATTCCTTTTTGTGGTCTTTTGCCTTCAGCCTTTGTTTCTTGTGGCACCGGGTCGTTGGACGAGACGAGGACGCCATGTGTCGACTCTCCTCTTTTGCGGCTTAATCTACTAGTGCCTCCTGTATTTTGGCCATGGTAATATGATGATGGTCCTGAACGTGAGCGTGTCGAACCCATGAATGGGAATACGCGGACGATGACTAGGCGGATTGTTGGCATGCAGGCACAGATGATACCGATGTTGATCTCGATGGTCGACCATTGCGAGATTTCATAGTCATCCCAAGTTGGGTTCAATGAGTTCGCATAGCTCACGAGCGCCTGGAGGCGTAGGATACTAATGATGGTGACACTATTTCAAAAAGTACAAGTACGTGGTTATTAGCATAGAAGCAGCCAAAGAAAGAAAAGAGTAGACAACTTACAATGTACCAGTGCAGAACATGATGGCTACGCCAACCTTTTTCTTCCAATTCAAGTGCAGGCCCCAAAGCTGCCACAGCGGAATAGCCAACATCCAAACGTCGATAACGATGTTGATGATAGCATTGGACCAACTGACAGCATTGATGTTGACGCAAGATCCCAATATCTCGCCATCGTCTTCCCACCTTGTCCAGAAATAGCTAACAGGCTTGCAAAGAAAAATAGCAAGAAGAACGAAAGTGATGCAAATAGCAGCGTTCGTAGCAATGGTGATCCAGAGAAGCAATTTGACATCAGGTCTCGGGAAAATGCGCAGATAGAAGAACATGAGCGACATCTTCAGCATAGACAGGAGCCAATAATAGGAAATCTGCATAATATAAAAGAACTTGCCAAAATTGGTCACCTTTTCAGCAGGCAGAGTCCAAACATCGCGGCCCAGTCCATTCTTGATGATTCCAAGCGTAGTGATGACAGTGCCTGGAATACCAGTGAGAAGCGTGACGAGAATGAGCCAGTCATCCGCATCGAGACCAATCCTGGAAATCCATGCCTTGAAGATGACTCTCACAATGACAACGATGGCGGTTAGGATGCCGAGGGTGTTGGAGAGTATGCTGTAGTGCTCTCCTCGGTTGCGGATGGGGGCGTCACATGCTGTTTCGGTTGCATTTTTGGTAGCTGAAAAGACAGGGGAGGCATTTGTCAGGGATTGCCTTCTTGCAACGAATGAAGAAGAAAAAGAAGAGATGTCTACTTACTAAGAATCAGCCGGACTGTGCAGGATTCCCGCACGCATGCTGTAATTTCTTGCTGCAGGACAGCACTGGTACACATGCAAGCCAGGTCACCCTCGGGACAGGGGGAGTTGGCAATGAATTTGGAGAAACAGGGGATCTGATATGCGGGGTGTTCCATTGGTTAGCTATCTTCTTTCTCGCTGTGCGCGATGTGACTCGGGTTGTGGTCCACGGTTGTATCGTGAAGCCCGGCTGGGCTGGCCCGTTCTTTTTTGTGCGTCCACTCTGGAAAGTGACGGGAGGCTTTTTGCGAGTTTGACTTACGGCACAATCTGGAATATTTGGAATAGGTAGAGTTGACGAGTTAGCCAAGGTGTCTTGACCAGTGACCAGGGACACAGCCGAGGCCAACACTGTGAGAGGCCATGCGGACTTCATTGTTGTGGAATCTCCATTGAAAGAAAGACAACAGAAGGTCACAAGAAAGAGATAAAGGAGTGAAGATGAGAGAGAGATAATTTGTTTCGCAATACTTACGAAACGAGAAATGGCCCAAAACGAGGGGGCTCAACTATCATATTCACAGTCATCTCTTCGACTGACCAGACACACGAGCCATGGGGAGACGAAAAAAAAAACGACTTGCCGATACTATTTACCTGCCATTAACGGTATGTGGCACAAAGTCTCAACGTATTTGACGACTATTAAGGCTTGAAATGGCCCCCAGGTCACACTATTACCCGTTATGGGCGCTATGGGCCGTCTCGTCTGTCCAAGGGGGGAAGTCAGGTCCGTACCCTAAGGGCTATTGAAAAAAGACATTCGCAATATTGTTCATGGTTAGGCCAGGTCCATAGCTCGGCTCCGGAGAAGGTGGGTTTTTTACCAAACTACTCCGTATTACAGGGGTTGTTCGGGGCACATGTTACAGAAGACTTCGTGTGACACCATGCGAGGTTCTTGCAGGTTGACAACTCGATCGAATGATCCAACAAGTTATTTGTACGGAGTACATGGTACTGAGTTGTGATGGTTTCGTTTCGAAGAGTCGATTTCGCTCATTGGCTGGTCCAACCTATAATACTGGAAAGTCGGCGATCTTTGTGAGGGGCAAAAAGAAGAGAGCCATTTCTCAACCTCGAATTACCCCTGAATTGACGATGCCTCTCACGACGAGTTGTCTAGTCCCTGGTGTTGGTTTGGCTTTCTTCTGGCGCTAACAGAGACGGTTCCGTTCCAGATTCCAGAATGAGGTTGTATCGCCGAGATAGCATGAGAAAAATGGGGCAAAATTCCGCTCTTGCACTTGCATGTGCCCTGGTGGAATACGATGGAGGAAATTCGTCCAGGGCTGCAAATCTCTGGCGAGTCATGTTGTGCACGGCTTCTGGCGGGCTCCAACGTCAAGCCGACGGAATCGGTTAGGTTCGGAATTCTAGTAGTCTTCTCGAAAAGGCCGTTTTATGTGCTAGCTTTGACACTTGACCCCGGATTGGCTTGGACGTGTTGACGGGGACTCTGTATTTTGGATAAATACACGTAACGCCGATAGCCACTCCCTTCGACTGACTGGCATAGCTGCCTTGTTCCAACAACTCGGTAAATTCTACTGGATAGGGGGTAGTCTGGTTCAGGCAGACGTTCAGGCAGACTCACACTAGCCAAGCACGACGAACCAGTATGCACCCCAGTCTTGCTCACGGTCCTGGTCATTGACTACCGAGGGGAAAAAAAAGCTAGTTAAAAAAAAACAGTTTGATAACAGAAAGACTTTCTCAAATCTCCATCAGCTGCCGCACTGTCCTCCCTTCTAATCTCCCAAACACGAATACAGCCTCAATTTAGGCGACGCGCTCAAATTAAATCTTGGCAACTCTTTTCCTTTACTCATTGTGACACTGACGGGGCAATTTCTCCTTCATCGTACGCCCTTCGCCAGACAATGGTCCCTTTTTCCGGATCCATCACCACGGCATAGTGAGTTTGATGGTTGCTGATCTCAGGGTCTTTGGCGAAACGGACGACATCTTGCATTGTGATGGTTTTGTCTTCTACCGAAGCACGGACGACTTGATCCCACATTGTATTGACGTGGGCTTTCCTGTCCAGCGAATATCCTACCAGAGCTGCCATTCCTGTGCTGTGGTCGCGCTCCGACAGCTTTTTAGCAACCGAGTCGTGTTCGCCAGGTGCTTGTTCCTCTGACAAGTCATGGTTGCAGGTCGTGAGGTATGTGTCCGATTCATGCATAATGGCCGCCCGGTTGTCCTTTTCGAGTGAATACACTCGCTGCGGAGTGCAGAAAACAAGGTAGGCCGCCGTCGAGGGTTCGGGTACGAAACGTTTGAGCATTGTGGCGACCTGCGACTCGGGAAGCATGCTGGCATCGTCGTTGGCACTCTGAAGAGTCACCGGTTCCAAGAGCATTTGGCGCAGGTGGCTCGAAATCGAACGGCGGAATCCCAAAACGACGAGAAGCTGATGCAGGTGGAATGAGACGCGTTTCGCAAAGGTTGATCGGTCGTGGCGTGGGCGGAAGTTCAGGCTTACGCTGAGGCCCTTTCGCACGCCCGTGAGGACGCCTACGTATCCGAGGTAGGTTACAACGCTGGCGACGACCGGCCCACCTTCATGTTCAACATAGTCGATCTCGACAGTGAGTTTCCGAAGGCAGTCCATGCCCCAATCCAGCGCCCGGAAATGCACCATGCGAGATGGCGACTGACTATCGCCATCCGCATGAATGCGTGCACCGCCGCTTGTGCATCCGAGCAAAAGATCAAGAAGGACATTAAAGGCAACAAGCAGATGAAGGCTGATGCCAGTGGCCTCGCGCAGGCCTATGATCTCTTCATTTTCCTCCTTCGAGTACACTCGGCGAAGCAAAAGGCTTGCCAGGTACTCAAAAAAGCTTCCCAGACGCGGACCAGCTAAGCTAGACAAGATGGTCTGGAAAAGGCCTGGGAGGTCCGATGTCACGATGGCTTCACGATAGTGCGGTGCGATATGGGTGTAGCGATCTCGTGGGGGCCGCGACAGATCAACGGTAAATCGCTGGATGGGCCGCCCTGGCTCCTTGCTGCCGGCCTGGGCGCCTCGATGGCGAGGGTGGTTTGCTGGGTTTTCGGCCATTGCACGGGATAATTGTGTTGAAAGGTAACTTCGGTGATGGGAGAATGGGCAGAATTGGAGAATTTCACCTCGAGAAAGATCACTTGAGCTAAAGACAAATTGGGCAGGTCAGTTTTTTTTGTCGCTCATTTGTTGCCTCCCTTGGCAGGGGTAGAGTTGCCTCAACCAGAGCAAAGCTCGTATTAGCTGGTTTCCGTTTCTCGGCCTATTACCTTTTGATCCCCCTTTAGGAATTCGAATTGCTCGACGTGCGATGGACAGAAGAAGGAACAGGAATAAAATCAATGGACTAGCAGGATCAAATTGGTTAAGGAATCAAGCCATTTTTTCGGAGACGCTTTCCATGAGCACTGGAAATAAGGCTTCCTTTGCGAGGACGGAGTAATACTCCGTAGATTGATTGAAATTGGAGCACACTGCGCTATCGGAGGCAAGGGGCAGGCTAACCCCCAATGGGTGATGGATTGGCGAGAATTCGCATCAGGACAATAATGAAGTGTTTTTTCTTGGGGGGGGGGGGGGGGGGAGGGGTTGGGGCTGGGCTGATTTCCGCCACAGAGTCACAGGGGACCAATATGCACGTGGCTGGTGGGTGGGCTTAAAGGAAGTAGTACTCCATAAACTAGAGCACCATTTCAAGGGACTGAATCAGGCAGCAGAATAAATGTTCACCCACACCAGAAGTTAACTTACGCACACTCTTACCACGCAGACTACGGAGTATTAATTTCTTGCTTTGATCCTACGGAGTACGTCAATGAATGTAACAATCTTCCATCAACTCGTTGATCGAGTTCCCTTCAGTAAGTCGGATGACGCAGGCTCCCCCCATTCAACGTGACAGAGACCGAAATACGGGGCAATTGCTTGGCGGAGCCACGCAACGAGCTCGTCAGCCACAAGCTCAAGGACCAAAGTACATCGTAATTACAGTAGTAGTTTACATGCCACTCAGTGGCAGTTTCAGTGGCGTGAGCTTGGGGACGACGATGGCTCAGTCAGCGGTTCCTACCCTGTACTACTCCGTAGTTATTAGGGCTAATTTGGCTGCCTGGAGAAAGCTCTGAGCATCATGATACGCTTTTCGTTTTCCTTTCCTTTAAACTCTTTGAACCCCCCCCCCGCACTCTTGTTCCCCTGTATTTATTCTCCGCATACCGAGTACTTTATTTCAATTCAATTACTTTCGCAATATTCAACATCCATCGAACCCCAGTATGTCCCGATCACAAGTGCAGGACAGACTTCATCGTGACCCTCCCCCGCTAAACACTAAACTGACCCAGATCCCCGCACTCACACCTCTTCAACATCCGTGATGACAGAGACAACGAGCTCGTCCCCGTCCTCCCTCAAGTACCAATGCGCAGCCATCTCGAACCGCCTTCTCTCCCTAAAGGTCGGCTTGAGTGACTTGTGCCTACACCAAACTGCCCTTTCCTCGACTCTTGTCGATTTCATCTCCGCCATTGACCGTCTGATAAGATCACATGATGAATTCAGATCCGACCTCGAGATTTCCGGTCCACTGTCCGAACCTGCAAACCAGTGTATTGTCTCTCTCTTACAATCCTGTGAAGAAGTCTCCAATGGACTGTCTCTCGACGTAAAAGCCCTCTCGCAAGACACCTCACCCCAGGCATCCCACCATGCCCAAGATCTCTATGCCTTCATGAGTCTGGTACGTTTCCAAGACCAGGCCCTCAACGCACTTCGGCAGACACTGAGAAAGTAAGTTTGACGATAACCTTGTTAAATCTACCTCCCCCGTTGATTTCGCCGTCAGTTTGTCTTACAATCTTGTTTGTGCTTAGTCCCGATTTTATCGACCAAGCTGCCATCCTCAAGGACAATGACGAAGTTTTAGATCAGATACAGCGTCATATGGCTGATTTCCGATTGCGTCATGACAATGGTCGAGGAGGTAATACGGCAATGGTGCCTCAGTACACCGAGAGCGATGCCTTGCCGCCACCAGATTACGACACTGTCATGGCATCCTCGTCTGGAGCACCTCCAACGCTGAACTCATCCGCCAGCATACCAGAACCTGCTTCGTCTCCAGCCACTCTGAAGAAACCCCAGGGGAGACGTGGCGGCTTTTTCCAGAATTTGTTCCGGCGTGCCCCGGAACCTTTGGTCTCTGCTCTCTGCCAAGCATCGTCCATCGGCAACGTCGCTCAGATCAAAGGACTACTGGCCCAAGGCGCCAACATCGAAGGTTTAGATGAGGAAGGACATACGCCTCTGATCTCGGCCGTTGTATACGACCAGCTCTCGTCTGTCAGGTTCCTTCTTGACAACGGGGCCAAGCTAACCACAAAGGATTCGACCAAGTCCCTGCCACCGCTCTTCCACGCCGCCGAAGCCGGCAACATTCCCATTTTGGACCATCTTCTACGTCTTGGTGCCGACCCCAACATGCGAGGACCATACGGACAGTCTTACTTTGCTGAATGTATCCAAAAGGCACCCACAAACGCAGTCTCTCTCATGTTGGAGTATGGGGCCGACCCTAATACTATCAGCTTGACTGGAAAGCACATCCTTGTCACTGCTGTACAAAGGAATGAAATTGACCTCGTAAAGCTTCTTCTATCGAGGGGTTCAAACGCACAAGTGACTAGTCTGAGCGGCCAACCCCTTGTCGCTCTTGCCTTCACCAATATGAACATGGATATGATTCGAGTTTTGCTAGAGGCCGGTGCCTTGGCAGATGCGCGAACTGCCTCTGGCGCCCTGATTGTAGCACTCGCCATGGCCCAAGATCAGTTCGATATTGCGAAACTCTTACTTGACCACGGCGCAAATCCTGACAGTCGAGACCTCACTGGAACCGCCATGTTGACGCATGCGCTTGCCAAGAACCAAATGCGAAGCGCCCGTTTCCTCTTGCGATATGGTGCCGACCCGAACCAGCGCGATTTGATGGGGCGGTCTCTGCTCTACTACGCCATCACCCAGGCCAATACAGAACAAGTACGCCTTCTTCTGGACGCCGGCGCTTCGACGAGTATCACCGATCCTGCCAACACATCCATTATTACCCTCACCTTGCAGACAAAGCTCGCCGAGGACACGGCTCTCGAAATCTTAGAACTCCTCTTGCGAGCCGGGGCTGACGCGAACGTCACCATTCCTTGGTCTGCTTGTGAAAACACGCCCCTGGGGCTGTGCATCCAGAAACACAAGACGCAAGAATTGAAACTTCTTCTTGAGCACAATGCCGATCCGAATCGCGCCTCGTACGCAGGCGAAACCCCGATCTTGTATGCAGTGAGGAGACGAAACGAGGATGCCGTTCGCGAGATGCTGACCAGTGGCGCTAACCCCAACTCGCGGAACGATGCGGGTGAAACTCCCCTTCTCCTCGCCGTGCAAAACGGCCTGGCTAGTACTGTCCGTGAACTCCTGCGACACGGAGCGATGGTCACTGAGGGCCCGAATTCTCCCCGGGCGCTTGCCAAATCTCTTGGAAAACGTGATGTGATTGAAGCATTTGAAGAGAATTCCTCCCAACAGTCGACGTCAAAGAACTAAGGCTGTTAACCCGCTTGGCAAAGGGCAGCAGATGGCCAACTGCCTATATTTTCCGTCCTTTTACTTTATCTTCTATTATTTTTCGGTTAATACGCTGTGCAAGCGTTCATGTTGCGTTCTTGGTCTGAGTATCGCTTTCCATTTTAGAGGTTCGGAGTCTATTAGCTTTCACTTACAGAATCAAGAGCGATGATTGATTCCTGCAGGCATGGATGTTTACAACACGTGAGATGATGGCAATGATGTATTTCTGACTTAGTAACTATTTACTTAAGATTTTGATAATGATCTTAGCTGGGAACCTCAATCCTAGACCTTTAAAGCAATTTCCCGTGATGCCATAAGTTCTCATGCCATCAAGCTTAACCCTGCCACACAGCCGGGCCGGGCATGATGTAGGGAGCAGGGTGCGGGCTCCACTTGTCGTAGCGGATACCGGGGTCTGCAGCCGAGTAGATGCCGGGAATCTTAACGAGGGGCGAGGGGTTGCCGCCACCGGGACCTTCGATCTTGAGCTGAGCGCAGGTAATGTAGAACTGGGCACGGTCCTTGTGTCCCTCGTGGAGACCAATGTGCTCAATGCGGACGAGGTACTCGCCTGGAGGCACAGTCTGGGGAATGGTGAACTCAAGACGATCCTTGTTGTATGAGCACCAAGCAGTGTCCTGGCCGGGGTTCTGACCGCAAAGACCAGTCTCGTAAACCTTGAACCAGTCACCCGAGCCGTCGTAGGTGGCGACGGAATCAGGAGCTTTGGACATGTAAATGAAGCCGGGGCCGGGATGCTCGATGAACTCGTTGTTGAACACCTTGAAGCCAATCTTGTCCCCGGCGTTGACGGTGTACGTCTTTGTGTTGCCGGGACGAGCGCCGACGTTGCAGCGGAGTTCGTTGCTCGTGAGGATGTCCGGGAACGCGGGGTTGTAGGAGTTGGAGTTGCGGCGCACGTATTCGTATTCGCCGCCGATGCGCTGGCCGTTGACGATGAGAATGTTGAAGATGTAGTGGGCGTCTACGGCTGCGGCGAGCAATCCGGCGAGGAAGATTGATGCCTTCATTTTTGCGGAGGGGGGGGGTTGAGGAGTTTTGACTTGCACGACTTTAGAAATGAATGGGGGTGTGAAGGCCGAAGAAAAAAAAAAGGAAGGTCATGTCCTGTAGAGTTGAGAGAGGGACTGAAGGGGGTTCGGAGATTAATAGAATCGTGGATGCCACCTTGATGGGGAAACAAAACAAACTCCCCCGCGAAGCAAAGTTTGGTTGTGGCAGTTTTCGTTTTCCCCATCGTTTAATAAGTGAGCCTTTCTTGGCGTCGCTATACACGTATCTCTAATCTCGAACTTGCTATTGTGTTATATTATCGCGGCATATGGTATTGTTCCAACCTGTGGACAGATACATCCGGGGCACGCGTTGACGTGATGCCCACCGCGCTTCACGACATGCGTCCTTTACACGTACGCTTTCAAATATAGAACTAACGAATCTTTCAGATCAACTCTTTTGGCCACTTAGGTCTCGGTGTCACGAACGATAGTCTTTGTGAAGTTGTTGGCAAAGTTGACGAGGAAAGCGAGAATAGTCTTCCGCTCCGCTCCGCTCGTGCCCAGACTAACCCCAAGATCTCACCTATCGGAACCAGACAAACACGATACGAGGGGTCCCACCCGATTCTCCCGCTCCTGGTATCGGATTTATTTACCGAGATGCGGGGTGTATGGGGGAACGGTTCGTATTGTAGGCATCTTGCGTCGGAAGTATGCCATGAAGTCTTTTTCTTCCGAACTCTAGGCAGGTAATATATCATTGTGTCGTAGTGATTCCCATTCAGAGTTCTCAATACCTTTAATGCATAGAAGCGTAAGATTGGCTTGGACTTCCTGCCAGGGTTGATATTACCCGTCTACCCCGGCTTTTGAAAGAATTCGGATAATTACAATATGATCAAGCTGCATATAATACCAAGAGCGAATCACACATCCCCTGGTCTTCCCCTGTAATGAGCAATCATCAACCGGCTCTTACTATTCCACGAATGAAATGAAACGAAGGTAACGTGCCATAAATCTATATCCATGGTCATGGTCATTCAAGCATGGGGTTGTCATTGATGGTGTTCTCAGTTCATCTATCCGGAACCTCCTGGCCAAGGATAAGTTCAACGACAGCTACTATTGGCCCTAATATGTCCTATTCATCTTGTAAATTGCCAAGATTTGGCCATCCAACAGCCTGCCGGAAGATATATTGGAATCCAAAGCTTCATTGCTCAGTTGGCACTATTAAACCCAGTAGTCCATTGGCCCGTTTTAGGGAATAACGGATGAATGAATATAAGATGTCATTGAAGGGAAAAGTAGAGAAATCTTCGTTCCACCATTGAGAGTTTGTACTCGAGAGGGAGAGGATGCGCGACAGCGGCGATCATGTGGACGAACACTCGAAAATCTTTCCAAGAAGAATATCAAGCTTGTTTTTTATCTCTCTTATGTTCTGCCATTTTCTGGTATGCCGAGCCGAAGACGCCTAGAAGAAAACACTGGGCATCTCTCGTTTCTTATTGTTGCTCACCTCAATCACAGCACAATACTACCTATTAGGTGTTAGAAATTGTACCCGGTCGGTCTTTTAATAAGCTTTTGGCTTTGCAATTATGTGTATGACGATGCCAGTCGCGTGACGTAAAAGAAAATCCCTTCAAATCCCTGTAGAGATCTGAGCGAGCCACTTTGGCGATATGAAGATGGAGGGGCACAGCTACAGGACACCGAACTTTCGTTCTTCGAAAAGTTTCGATTTATTGAATGAAGTCATTTCAAGCCCAAGTTCTACCTTAATGCTCAATCTTATCATGAGATGGGGTGATATGGTCTGGAATGTGTGTGTTGTCGATCCCCACGCATAGGGAAGTTCTTTGGGTGATGATGATGATGATGGTGATAAGAACGGTCGCCACTCAAATGACGAAAGTGACGTCGAGCTAACAGCGTGTTGACATCCTTCATACCTTTACTCGCACATGGTCTGACAATCATCGAATTCTGTAGAAGACCTCCAAAGGGTAAGGAGTAAGGATAATATATCTTAGAAATGGCATGTTTGTGTATTTAAATCAAGATGCCCCCTCCCTCTCACCCACCATATCGAAGTTAGTCAAAAGTCACAATTGAAAGATACTCACAAGATTTCCTTCACTACGAACAAACAAGAAACAAAATGTCAAGCCACAGGCATCCCGTCAACCCGGACGAGCAGCATCCAGGGATTACTGACAAAGCGGCCGAAGAAGCCCACGACTTAATGGAAAACGCCGAGTCTGACGCCAAGGTTAGTCCAAGAACGGGAAACAAAATTGCGGAAAACACCAGCAGGATGGACATGGTACTAACACATTGTTCCAATTGGTAGAAACAAGAATTGGCGGGCCACAAGCCGGAGCAAAAGACGGGACAACATCACAAGTCGACGGAAAGGCCTAAGGAAACATTACCTCTCAAAAAATAAAAATGGACAACTTGGTGTTGGAAGAGGAACTCTGTAACATTATCTGATTTGTTTTCTTTACGTCTACAATGAGAATTTGTATACCACCTTTGTTATTTGAAAAGGAAAATTGAATTTGATTCAACCCGTTCTACTCCGTACACTACTCAAGATTTCTACCTGTCGTTCAATGTTCAATTGTGTGAGGGGATATGAAGTATTTGCTTTCTGTTTCCACATCCAAGAAGCCTTTCAGCATTCAACGATGCCACTTTAGCCTTGTCCTCTTCTGTTAGTTCGGTTATACCATCCATCCAGTCCGCAGCGGTTGCCATGGTCTCATAAGGGTAGTCTATTGAGAAAAGTACACTGAACTCTCACATTAGAAGTGGAACTAAAATTCCTGTATCGGAGAAAATCTCACTGTTCGATGCCGAATTGTTCAATTGCAAATTGTAATGCTGGCGTGCTGAAGTGGCCGCTCGTTGTAATGTAGATGTTCTTGTCCAATTAGACTCGCTGTTAGCCTTTCCTCTCTTTGCAACACGCATTACATAGCAGCAGGGATCAAATGATCTGCAAACCTCTCGCAACACCTCTGGCAGACGTTTCTTGGCTGCCGGTCCGGTTCCACGCCCCGGGTAGAAGAGCCGATGGTCCGTCCTCCAGGATGGGAACCCCACAAACTCGCCCATGTGGCCGATGATGATTTTGAGTTTGGGGAACCGATCGAATACACCGTTTGCGTACATCCCCAGAACGTGTAGCGAAACACCTAACCTCTAATTAGCTCCTTTATATGGGGCCGATGTTCAGGAAAACGTACCGACAGCAAACCCAAACGGACTGGTTTTTAACCATGGGCGTCCTTCAAAGAATAAATTCTGGACGTATGGTGTCGCTAGTCGTGGGTGAATGTATACTGGTACACCAAGCTCCTCAATCACTTTCCAAAAGGGATCCCATCTCGGCTGGTCGTAAAAGATGGCGCCCTCTTTATTATCACCCGAACTTTGAAAGTCGTTCAGGATAATTCCCAAACAAGCAAGCTCCTTGATCGCCCGTGTAGCTTCTTTAGAAGCAGTCTCGGGATCATGCATACTCAACGAGGCAAAGGCGCCAAATCGAGAAGGATTCTTGGCGACTTCCACAGCCAAGTAGTCATTGGAGCGTACAGCGAGATCATGTGCCTTGGCAGGGTCTGACTCGTCTTGGGGACCAGGTGATGTGAGGGAAAGGACCACAAAGTCAATGCCAAGCTCGTCCATTTGGGCGAGACGCGAATTGTGGATGTCGAGGAGGTCTACATTGAGTTGGTCCACTTGGTCCGAGGCAAAGAACCATTTGGATTTCCATGTCAACTCTGGCATGGTTATCGCCTCCTCAAGGGCAATCTTTGGGATTCGCTTGATCGACATGCTTGAATTGGTAGAGAAGAGAGCAAGAGGGGTAAGGGCGAAGTGACCAGTAACTGTTGGGGGGAGGTTATGATCGAGGTTGTGCTGTTAAACTCCGTCTAGTTGGTGAGGTAATAGTAGTAATATTACGGAGTACAGCTTTATACTTGTAGTAACTAGAAGGGATGGAGCAGAGACGGGAAACCCCCGGGGTACAGTACAGTGCCGCCTATCCTAGCCGTAGAGGGCTTCTGATCGGATCTCTTCTTCCTAGGAAGAGGTGCCGGCCAGGAATAGGTGGGGAACAAACAGAATGTTCGCCCTTTATCATGCTTGTAGCATTCGGCATCGCCAGCCGACAAATTGCACGTGAACAAGAGAGCTTCACATCCAATGACCAGAAATAACAGTCATCTGGTTTCGTTGAGACATGCGAAATGCAGCAGATTCTCAATACGGCCAGCGACAAGCGGGCCCGGTGATTAGCCATATCAAGCCTTTTAGTAACCGTAGTCCCCCATGTACGATGGGGAAAAGCCCACTAGTCCATTGAAAGAGGAGACTATCTATCTCCACTATCTCCAGGATTCGGATCCTTCTGCAATCGGTATGGACTGGCACTTCCGGGGAGTAGCATTTGCGGCGGTTCAATGGCCAGGTCGAGAACTGAAAGGGACATACATGCCATTTGCTGATTAGCTGTTGGAGATTTAAAGTCTCCATCGACTTAACCCACGTGCAGAACAATGCCCACATTGCCGATTTTTAAGGATGCGGAGTCGGGTCGGTTTCTCTGTAACCGAGATAGCAGATGGCAATAATGGAATTGCCGTGCGACTTGAAGCTTGGCCCCTGAATCCAGCTCTGCGGTAGTTGGAAACCTACTATGGACTGGTCTCTACCTCAATAGCAAATAAATATGCAGATCTTCAAACGCCCAACTCACCAGGTGATGTATTACACGCAGTATTAGCACACACCTTCTTTCACATCCATACTGACATCCATACTGACTGCAACATCAACTGTCCAGAATCAGTCAATTCCACCACGCGCTCTCTCGGCCCAACACACACACTGAATATGGCGGCTCAGGCCAGACCCGTATCGCCGGGTCCCGACGTAGATCCGATCGATGAAGAGAAGATTCAAGCGAATGCCCTAGCTGCTACTAGCGAGTACGACGATCCTGTCGAAGCCCGCCGAATTCGCCGCAAGATTGATAGGCGTTTGCTTCCCCTACTTGTCGTCCTCTACACTCTTTCATTCTTAGATAGAGTTAATATTGGAAATGCCCGTCTCTGGAGCCTTGAGAAGGATTTGGATATGCATGGCTACGACTATAACATCGCCGTCTTGAGTGCGTATTCCTGGACGTCCATGACTTTGTAGTTGATTTGATTAACTGATGCAAATTATCACAGTCTTCTATGTGCCTCATATTCTCTGCTCGATTCCCGCCAACATGCTCATGACACGTCTGAAACCACGCTATTGGATTGGAAGCCTAACAGTCGCCTGGGGACGTGAGTTCTTGACTGCACCGCCCCAATACCCTGACCTCTCTAGTCGGTCCTAGGGATGTCAGAAAATGTTGTTTGCTAACACCTGTTATACTTCCTTCCACAGTATGTGTTACGTTTGTCGGATTCACAAAGTCCTTCGCTGGTCTTATCGTTGTTCGGGTGATCCTAGGTATTCTCGAGGCAGGCATGTTCCCAGCCTGCATATACCTCATCAACACTTGGTACCGCCGCCATGAACTTGTCACCCGTATGGCCTTTTTCATGTTGGCAAACGATATTGCCGGTGTTCTATCTGGTCTCTTGGGCGCTGGACTTGGTTCTATCGACGGCACAGGCGGTTATTCGGGGTGGAGCTGGATCTTCTTCGTCGAAGGTTCCGCTACAGTAGTCGCTGGGGTCTTTGCCCTCTTCTACGTGCTTGATTTCCCACAAGACTCCGACTTTCTACCACCAGACGAGAAGGCTTGGCTTCTCCGCCGGATGAAGGAGGACAACGGCGAAGCAACCGGTACCATGGGCCTCAAGGGTGTCGTTTCGGCTCTAAAGGACTGGAAAGTCTTGATATCTGGTGCTCTTTTTCTCGCCTGCAGCAATACAGCTGCCTCGGTTGCTGTGTTTGCCCCCACTATCCTTCAGACGTTCGGATGGAGTAGCATTAAAGCGAACCTGCTATCAGCCCCCATTCGTGTGGCGGCAGGGATTGTTGCCGTGGCCATCGGCATTGCGTCTGACAAGCTACGTATTCGTGGGCCTTTCTGTGCAGTAGGATTCATTGTTAGCATTTTTGGTAATCTCTGCGTGATGCTCTTCACCAAGGGTGGACTACGCTATATGGGCTTGTACTTTACGGCAATTGGTGTCATGGGCATCCAACCGTTGGTTATTGGTTGGTGGTAAGTAAAGATGATATCCTCATACCCATTCAAGAGAGAACTGACAAGAGTTGCGCTAACCGTCTTCCCTATCAGCGTTAACCAAGTAGTCGGGGTGAACAAGCGAGGCACAGTCACTGCATTCGCCAGTGCCATGGGTCAAATCGGCGGCATCACATCTGCAGTGGCTTTCCCCAAGAAAGACGGCCCTCAGTACGTTATTGGCACAGCGCTCAACGTTGCCCTTTTAGGTGTTGGATTGGTCTGTGGACTTTGGCTCTGGGGCTGGGCCAGATGGGAGAACGGTCAAAGAGAGGCCGGGCGACGTGATCATCTGCGTGAGTTGCCTGAAGAAGAGCAAGCCAAGTTGGGCGAAAAGCACCCAGACTACCGGTTTACACCATAAGCTGCTGGGGTTGGCTGCTGTGAAGAGGTCGATTCGGACAACCAATCTCGTCAGATGCATCTGAGATGTTTTATCTAGTCAAAGGAATAGAAGGGAAGATTCTTCAGCTAGCTTGCACAAAAGAGAACAAAATAAGGTAGCACCTTCCGTTTCACCAAGAAGGAAGGAGCAGTTCGACCTCCATCGGAGAGAAGCACGGGAAAAGAAGGTCCGGTTCTCAGCTTAGCTTAGTCACTACATATTCTATAAATGCATCCCCAGCAGAAAGGTTGGAACTGTGTTCAATCTGTCGAAATCTGTGTTGTAACCATATCGAGACCACGATCTTTATCGAATAATTCCTTTCCAATACGATGGACTGCTCCGGCCTTCTCACGCCTACTTCTCCATTACATCGCCGCAGTCGCACGCCTGAGTATCCAATGGTTGTGAGAGCTGGTTCTGCGGATTCGGAAACATCGATTGCTCAGCATAGTTGGAAAGAAAGCTCCGCAACATCAGAACCCCCCTGGATTCAACCACGTCCGAAAACATGGAAACTGTGCTTTGAAAACCCAACAAGAGATGTGCACAGATCAAAGTCAGGTAGAAGCCATAAGGAGGCCAGGAGTGATAACAAATCCGGTGCGGCCATGGTGCACGCGGCGAATATGAATGACTGGGATATTTTCCTTCCTCCCAAGTAAGTTCTAGTGTTGCCCACAACGATGACTCCTAGAACTTGACGAAAGGACAGCTAACGAGTTTGCCATGATCAGGGTCGAGTACACTCAACGAAAGGACAAAACGCATTTTCTGAAGCGGTGCACCTGCTGCCATTCGCAGAGGGAGAAGAAGCGGGGGAGTCTTGATTCAGCGGCCAGACACCCTGGTACCGAAAAGAAACGCTTACGATCAAGCACGCGGCATTGGATCAACCACAATCTAGAGGACTAGAGCTTGGGTAAAGCTCCCTCCTAAGCCGGGATATTCCATGAGGAGAGCGAACTACTACCATTCGCCGTTGGAGAACTCTTTTAGGGACCGAATCCAGCGAATCAGGGAAAAGAGCGAAACGATGGTTTAATTTTCTTTTTATCCTTTTTTTACACGTACAAGCATCCTTAGCTAGGATAGGGAAGCTGCATACTTTCCAAATCCCTGCGCAATGGACGATCCTTTGGAAGAGGTGCCATTATCATTACGGAGTACTGGCTGACCAAATTCGCCACCAGTTGCATAGCCACCACTAATTCCACTGTGTATCACGAGTGGGCTTGTAGACCCCGTCAAACTTGGCTTCGAATTGGCATCCCCCATCGCGAAATAAATCTCAAAACGGGAAACGTTCTCTCCAGTTGTGTCAAGCGGTGTTTACCCCTTTTACGTCAAATTTTAGCACAGGCACTGGGCTGGGTAGTAATAAATTATCAAGAACCCTCAACCACGACAGAGTGCATTGTGTCGTCATGCGTTGTGCTTTTTGACTATTTGTTTAGGACATGGAAATATCTACACGTAAGTTGCGGTATTTGAACGTCCTTACGTGACTTGTCGAAGCAGGTCGAGTGGCTGAACTCAGCCGCCGAACGTAAGATACGAAAGTGAAGCATTCAGGGACCAAGATCATATAGTTGATTAGTCGGAAAAAAAAAGATACCTAATAACCGGTTTACGCCGACATATATATACCCTGAAACTCGTGTCGCCTGATCCCATCATACCACCCTATACTGCATTATTCGCCAGGAAGGAAAAGTTCGCAGTCGTCCAAGAATCACAACATACTTCCCAAACTCATGGCTGACGTTCATGTACACATCAAGTTGAGTCCCCGGAAAAGAAAACAAAAATTCTCTTGATAGTAAAGGAAGGAGAAGAAAATTGGCATAAAATCATTAGAATATCATTGCGTGGAAAGCTGGTTGACCAAAGCCGCCTCTTCTCTTCTCCTGGGGAAGACTGGATTTTGACTGCGTTGAATCATCACTCTGGCGAGAGGCATCGCAGCCGTGAAGCGTACTTTCGGGTCAATGGGTACAAGGTCGTTGCCCAAGACACACACATGGTAGATTCATAGTAGAATGCACAGATAAGCTTCGTCACACTGGATTATAATAGATGCATATTAGACATTGATATACACGGTTCAGGTGGGAGTGCCTACCACTCGCTCCTTGGCCCTTCTTTTCGGTACGGCTAATGACTCCTGTTCAACCAGGTCGAGGGTGCTCGGAACCAACGATTCAATATCCATGACCTTGACATCATTTGCCAATTCCCAGACATTGACTCCCAAGGACTCTTTCTCAAGGAGATATCGGCCTGGTAAGACTTGGTTGAGGTTGGCATGCTTGGGTTCCTTCAGGTCATATTTATTACGGAACTCTGTCGAAAAGGAGCAGATCAAGGCAGTTAGGTCTGGCATAGGGAATGACTTCTCTTGAAGAAATTCGATGCCCACTCGGCCGCTCACGATATTTGCCGGTTCCTGATGGCAATTGAAGCCTAGAATTCTTTTACAAAGAATAGGACTCTTGGAAGCAAGGTCAACGGCGTCGTAGACAACCCGCCTTGTTGTATCAGATGGGACGACGACAAAATCTTTGAAGTGGTCGTGCCGTTTGAACACGAATTGAGTGGCATCTAAATTCAACCCAGTGTTGAACTGGTTGGGGAAAAGAACAATATCCGGGTCAAATGTGGCCTATTCAATGTCAGTAACTAGTCCGGAGGGGTGCATGGCCATTGCCAGATATTGCCACGGAAGTAGCAAGACACGTACAGCTTGCATATAACACTGAATTTTGTGTGCAAGTTTCCTCTCATGTAACCTCTGGAGGAGGTATAGTGACGAACCACCGAAGTACTTGACAGTTGAGGCTTGCTCGATTTGTGAACATAGATCATCCATATTTAGATATTCCAAGGTGCCACCTTGGTTTTCTGCGTTTGTTGTGGTTGCATTTTGAATAGCAGTGTGATACCACTTCCGGATGCTGTTCTTTCTTTCCTCCATATCTGGCTCCTCCATAGCTTCGTTGTATACGCTCAGCTCAGCCGCTGTCCTCGCTATTAGTTCTTCATGGTGGTGCATGTGAAGGTTGACTGGATTTGTTATTTTTGACAGTGTGTCTTTGTCCACATATACACGGGCCGGAGCTGAAGACCATGTGGAAACGGCGTCCAAAAAGTCCAGACCCATTAGTTGGCTGTGAAGGAGAGCATCTTCATCTGTGTCATAATCTGGTCTGGTGGCGAGACGGAGCTGATAAGAAATCGACAATGTTAGCTAAGGCTCAAATTTACGATTTGGTAATGTGTTCTGTCGTTCAGGCTGCGATGGACATGATACGAAACGAGGCGTCTCAAAACTGGGTAAATCACCAACGTACCAGTTCACGTTCTTCTTCTGTCACACCAGCTAATTCATCGACGTCCTTTTTCGTTAAAAGGGCGCCGACCAGGACTTTGAGCTCCCTTCCCTTTTTTGGAAAATGCTTCTTCACCAAGCCCATGCATCTTCCAAGCTGTGCGCCCGTCATGGAAAGACCAAACGCGACTTTACGGGGTTCATACACCCATATGATTTCTGTGGAAGCATCCCCTTTGGCAGCGAGTGCGACGGCCCATGCCGCCGTCCAGTTGTCAGAGTCGATGAGGTCGTTGTTGAAGAGAATGATATTTTTTCCCAAACGCGTGGACAATTGTTTTTCTCCCATCGTATCCTGGAATGCAACGATGAAGAGACGGGGAGAGGGTCTTTTTCTGTGGTCGCCTTGTTTTTGATACTCGAGAATCTCCGAGTTGCTCTCCAGACTGTGACGTCAAAGTTCTGTATATCTCTAGACCACCTAGATGGTAGATCTGGGTATTTCTCAGCTATTATAACAGACCTCCGGGATCTTATGGCACGGACTAACTTCTAGCTTTGTTCTCTTGATGTCAATATGATTGGTGACGGGAGTTAGTTTCACGAGGTGGTCAGGAATAAGGTGTCCACTGGCTCAGCCTGGTATGCAACTGCGGCGGTGCAACGCCCACGCTGATTGGGTGGATTGGAGCAGCACAGCCCCATAACCCCGCCCTACGTTTTCATCACTTCCTAATACTCCGTAATAGTACCCATTCAGCTAGAAATTTGGTCCTTCATAAAAGTTCGGTATGTGCTTGCTGCCTAGATAAATAGCCCAGTTTGCCTCCTTCAGACCTCCTTCAAACTATCGTGCGTCCTTTCTACCATATCTCTCCTTCACACGAGGCCTATCACCTGTCAGTTGATCAAGCTGCCTCGAAGTGATGCTTTCACATGACGCTCTAAGCTCTCCATAAAACGTGGCTTACCCTTGCCAACTTTGCCAACTTTTACTGATCCACCAACTTGTTGGCGATAAGATGCTTGGCCATGTGCAAATATGCCAGGGCCATAGAACCTAGTATCCACATACCAATATCTTAAGTCTTTAGCACCTGTAGCGAAATTGTCCCCAAAAGTCGAAAAACACAAAATGGTGAAAATTGCCAGTGTACTAAGTACCTGTGGCTGGTGGGTAGATCTATTGGGAGGAGGTGGCTGTGGAGGCCCAACCATATGGGTCTGGAACATTCCTTCAGAACTCACGATCGCATAATAATCCATTTTGTTAATTAACTGCAAGGGCATCCGCATCTGCGCCTCAGAGCATGTCTTCGCCTGAGCTATCGCCTAGTATTGGAGCGCTAATTACTCACCAAACGCCCGAGTATTCGCCATTATAATCGTTTAGCAGTCTACGATAACACGCGACAGTTTCCAAAAGGCCCTCTTTCTTACTCCAGCTTGGCATTGACATCTCCGGTCAAAGAGTCATGCCATATGGATGCCTGGTATTGCTGACGGATATGATTTTCAATGTTTACCCATATGTGCCGATACTACATTAGCGACAGCCTCAAAGGTTCCAACGTTGGATCAAATGGTGGCTGGACTGCTGAAGCGGATGGTCTTATGCTTCCGCCGCATTTTCAGATGGGACCGAGCAGTTGCAACGGGCGAGGCTTTCTTGACATCCGGCATATTCGAAGACCGAGACGGCAGGCGGTTTCTCGAACCCGTCCCAACAAATCAACTGGGGGTCCTCTTTTTGATTGTCGACAGTAATTGTAATTGGGGCAAACCATCATCAAAGTGTTAGACAAAAAAAAAAAGTCCTCGGGTCAATCCATATCCTAGGGGGAAGTGTAAAATTGCGTATCCAGAGTAACAATGGCTCTAAACACGATTTCCAAGGCCGTGCTTAATGCCTTCGAGGACGGGACCCCATCGCGCAGCAACGCCCCGATCCTTGACCGCATCAGCAAACCTGCCCGTGACAATCCTTCTGGCGACCAACGTATCCGGTGCCTTGCTCATCATAGAACCCTCATCCGTCATCAAATATTTCTCAAACCACTCCTCCTCATTAGAATTGAATGGCAGGCCAATGAGCTCAACTGCGCGGTCCGCCGTATATTCGCCCCTGGGGCCCTCGAGGACAGATGCAATCAGTCTATGGAAAAGTTGGATGCGAACGTGTTCGGGGTATGTGCGAGAGTATTGGAATGCCTGCGTCACACTCGTACGAGCAAGCGCGGTGAAGAGTAAGTCGATTGCTTGGGGTGTTTTGAGTGTTGGTTGGACGGTGTTGAAGTAAGCGAGGGGTATGCTGTAATCTCCGTTGGAGACGTTCCGAACGAGGAAGATGATGATTTCGTCGGCGAAGTCGGGTATTAAGGACGGGTGGGAAATGTATTCGAGAGCGCGCTGGAAGTGAACGTGTTAGCAGATAGCTTCAACAAGCGCACCTTGTAGAAGGATGTTAACGGCATACCTCAAATTGATGTCTATCTAGATACCAGAGACCCTTCATAAAAATCTGGTATTTCCTGGGCACACAAGATACAGCAAGGAATGTTTCGGAGAGGTCGGTGTTGTGGTGGGCAGCATCAAAGTCGAGCAGAATGTAGTAGAATATGGAGAGTCGGTGGTGCATGGTTATGTTTGCCTCGCAGAGTTGGCTATGAAGGTTTCGCAGCGACTTGTCCGTCTTCGGGGGGTAAATATTGGCTGCAAACACCAAGCCGTTAGTCCGAAAACCCCGCAAAGAAAACAGAGAGCACTCTATTTTCAAATTCTCGCCGGAGCAAAACAGTTTCCACAAACCTTTGGTGATGCCGAGTGCTTTCAGCACGCGATCGATGAAGAGGAATCCATCGAAGCTCTTGCGGAAAGCATCGGTTTCCTGGTGATACGCGCGGTCGGGGAACGGCGCCACGCGCGCAAATACGTGGTCGAATTGTGTATAGTCGAACATGGCTTCGCGATCGGTTGTGCCTTAGTACTGTCCGATAAGGGAGAAATGGTGAAGCTGGAGGAAATATTTTGGAAGCGCGAACGAAAGCTCACGAGAAGCAGCCAATGAAAGCGCGAGATTGACAAAGCATTTTTGTGCACGTGCATAATATGCATAAATTTAGGTTATGCAACAACAACCAGCATCACTACGAACATTCCATATACATAAACTCTTTTTAAATGCGATAGATATTTCACATTCATACTTTAAAAAGCCTGACATCAAAGTTCCACAGAAGTTCATGGTAGTTCGATTCCAGTGATTAATTATTAGCTGCCAAAATTGCCTGGCAAAAACGGTACACTACCTATATATTCCCAAACAAAAAGTAACAGCAATGGACTATCTTTACAGAACTACCCTTCCCTTCCCGCTAAATCATTCACCATAACATGTGGCTATTAAACCACAAGCTTAGAAAAGGCCGTAGACGGCAGCAGCAGCGCCAGCAGCAGCGACGACAGGGGCGAAAGAGAGACCGTTGGCCTGGAGATTGAAAATGTCAGTATTCAAACTCGAGCTACTTTGGTACGTATTGATGCAGGAACTTACAGCGTTGACGGTGACAGGGGTGGAGCTGGCATCGGCAGCACCAGTGGACGAGGCGCTGGCAGCGTGCGAGGCCGAGCTGGAGCCGCTGCCAGAGGTCTTAGCAGCAGCCGACGAAGTAGCAGCAGGAGCAGAGGTCTCCTCAGGGGCCGCATCCGAGGTCATAGCTGCAGGAGCAGAGGTCTCCTGGGCAGGGGCAGCGGTGGTCTCGGCTGCAGCAGCGGTGGTGGAGCGGACCTACGAACATGATCAGCAACGCTATCAGACGAAGACATGGTGAGTTGATCAACTTACGGGAGCCTCAGTGCCAATCTGGATGGGGAGTCCGAGCTCTGGAGATGGTGAAATATTTTGTCAGCAATGATCCAGACACCGGAAATCACGAATTAAGCACCGCTGAGAAAGGAATTAGGGAGGAACGTACGGCTGCAGAGGTCGACACCGAAGCCGACGGCCTCACCAGCCTCCTGGTCGTTGGCACAAAGGCCACCGAGGTAAGCGCACTCCTTGAAGTAGTTCTGGAGGTCGGCAGCCTTGCAGAAGCAGTGGTACATGTCGACTTCAGTGCAATCAAGAGGAGGGTGCTCAGTGATGACATTCTGGAAACAGTTGATCTGTTCGACGGAAAAGAATACACAATTAGCTCCAATGTTCGAGTTGGTCCATATTTCAACACGGTATTAACAACAGCTCGGGCCTTTGGAAGCCAAAGCCCGTGGTGACGGGACCACGTACAGCGCAGATGGGGACAGCAGCCATGGCCATGGAGGCCATGGTGACGATGCTGGCAGCGGCGAAAGCGGCGGAACGCATTTTGACGGTTTGAGTGGATTGGCTTGTCGAAAAGACTGATCTGTAGGAACTTAACGAGTGACGGTTGCTGAGGCAAATCGAGGGATCTTGAAGTTGCGATGGGGGTGGAGAAGAAAAAGGGAAGAGGAGAAAGATCTTGGTATTCGAAGAAGGGGAGCGGGAGGGCTTAATATAGGCGATGGGACAACAGAGTATTGTGAGTGAGATTGGGGGGACTTGGTCGCTCTTGGCTGATAACTTCATAACTTCGGTCGTCGAGAGGGCCGGGCGAGGCGGACACTAGCAGACAGACGGAACTAGTACTAAAGGCAAGGAGGAAAAGCAGATTTGATTCTCTTCTTCTTTTTTCCTCCATCGCCAGTCACAAACCCTGTCCACGACAGTTTTAGCGAGCGACCTTTCGTAGCTAGTCCGTTCTCGGGTTGTTGTGTCGCCACCATGTGCAAGGGGGAGACCAATGATGGTGGGGGAGGGGGTGGGAGCATCCCGGCCGATGATACTTGGATGGACATGCGAGGGGCCCAAAGTAAACTACCAGGTTCAGAACGGGAAGCTCACACCCTCTTGACCAGGTATTATTACGGAGTATTGATTTGGATTTTCCGTCCAATTTTGGACAATATTAATCGACGGCGAATGGGGAGCTTCATCTACCGTTAGTCTGACCCTCTGCGAGTGAAAAGGAAAAAACTGGTCTGTCCGTTCCCGGAAACCCTTGGCCAAGGGACATCAGGTCGTACACGCTAACCGAAGCATAGCATCTCCATACTTCCCTCAGTAAACAATGGGAGAAAAGGAAAAAAGCTCTCGGCCAGCTGTGTGGGGTGGGTGTGTGGCATGAGAGGCAACAACCAGGATTCGAGGCAGCGCTTGCCGGAACCATGGCTGGCCTGATGCCCTCGAGCGAACCCTATCGGGCCAAGTTTAGCGATGTAAACTTGTAAATTATACTCCGTAGGTAATGGGGAAGTCTAGTTTGATTCCGTCCAAGGCCGAAGCACAGTTCCGCATTACGGAGTACTTGTACGATGGGAAACTTATTAGGGGCCCACTTACGGAGTACTAGACAACACTGTAAAGCCACCAACATAGCGCAGTGTAGTGGGCACTAACCACTGGAAAGCCCAGTACCCCGTAGCGTGTGTACAGAGTATTCGCATTTGCATGTGTGTTCAAATACAGGCTTCTCCCTACCCTCTCTTCTGCTGTTTGGTTGGGCTCGTTATCTATTTCGAGGTCACTTCGTTAAACCGGGCAACTAGTACTAAAGGATGGTGTGCAACTCCCACCCAAACCTCAAAAGTCAGCATTCCCTCCCCCGGTTACGGAGAAATCGATTGGTTGTTGTT
This sequence comes from Graphium sp. VPRI43844, assembly GCA_019925285.1. Classification (NCBI taxonomy): domain Eukaryota; kingdom Fungi; phylum Ascomycota; class Sordariomycetes; order Microascales; family Graphiaceae; genus Graphium; species Graphium sp. VPRI43844. Next base: position 59,980 of record JADHKT010000058.1, read on the forward strand.
GGCGTGACGGGTATTGTGGATCAAAAGTCACAGTGCACATCCTAGCCCATCTTGTGTGGGCTGAATGTCGCAGAGTTCTGGCCATGGTGTGAACCAACTACTTTTATCTGATGATCAAGATGATCAGATAATCTCTCGTGTTCAGAGAACCCCACGACCTGACCACTGCTCCGTAGAGACGAGACCAGCCACCCCTGCTAGTGGTTCACAACCACTAATTCCATGACTAACCAGTGCCCCAAAGCGTCCAATAACCCCCCCCCCCCCCCCCGGACCCTTCTCCGTAAACTACTTCGTACAAGTATTCGATATTACTATCATTCGAAAAGCGTGCCATCCTTTCTCGTCGAGTATTACGAAGTATTACTTTTTTTTTTCCCAATACTTCCCCACCCGTCAATCTCCCTCACACCCCACTCAATCGAATGGTTAAATTAGACAAATACGGAGTGCTTGATGTGGTCGCGAGACTCGATTTAGGATGTCGAATACGTAGTGATGATGGGATTCTCTCGTCGCTTCCCGAGATGGATACTGAAATGACCATGGAGTGATTTGAGCCAGGTCACACCAAAAGATCTCCCTTGGTCGCGGTGGGCTGGCCTCGAACGTCTGTGTGGGGGACGAGGGATAATGTTGCACGACGAGCGAGCCTTGTTACCCTTTCCCACACCCCGCTGTTGCAATCTAGTTTATTTTACAAAGTACTCCGTATTTTAATGTTCGCCGAACCAACTGCCTCGGTTATGCGCAAATTGAGTCCTTCCGCGTCCTTTGTCATTCTTGGCGCAGTAACTTTGAGTTTTTTCTGGTTTATCCAGGGCACCGCCAAGCTGGTGGGCTGGGCGCAGGTTCACGAGAAACATTTGGTCGGCGGGCCAGGAAGTTTTCCTCATGGCTGCATTGCACTAACCGGCATCTGCATTGCAGGTTATCCCCCGTCTGCTTCTCGAAATCGTGCTTTGAATCACACCGACACGGAAGCTATGCCCGGATTGAATGGCATGTCAGGGTTCGTGGCCTCGTAAAGGTGGTGTCAAGACTGTTGGATGGTGTGTGCTGGGCGGTTTACACCTCGTACGGAGTATGTTGGGCGAGTTGGGTCACCGGAGAATTGAGCAGCAATATTGGTACTGGTAAAAGTACCCTGCAGCTGATAATTCAGGAACCGACAGGCATCTTGTCAATAGACTGATTTTGCATTCTTTTCGCACCCAACAGCATCGGTAATTGAGAGGATGAAGGGGGGTTAGGTGACAAAGTAAAAGGTCCAATACCCAAGGCAGCTGAGGTTTGTGTGTGGGGTGAGTGCTGTGATTTCCCTCCAGTCGCTCCTTCCATGTTGGTTCGCAAGCTTGTTAACCTTTCCTCCGATTCCGGCACTGGCGTCGTTGATTTTTAGAGGGCCAATCTCTCTGTATTACTTGGCATGTACACATTGCGCCTAGTTGATTTTCGAAAGCAATATTGATCAAGCCTGCGTTCCAGCACCCCAGCCCCATTCGCCACACTAACCAAAATATCGAAAGGTCAGGCTTTGCGCGACACCTGAACCGCTCCGTTACGTACCACTCAGGAAAGGAATAATTTGCGGAGTACTTGGTATAGATTGAGAGGTGAAGGACAGCTGCTGTCACTTGAGCTAGTTTCAATCCAGTTTAGGCGAGACCATGTGGGAAAGGGTGGGTGGGCATCCTGTCGGATAATTCCCCTGCGTCCCTCGATTGACAAAATCACAAGACGAGATGAGATAGCTGGATGGTAGTATTACAGCTTCGAAAGCCCATCTTTCCAGGGAAAAAAAACATACGAAAAAAGAAACCGGGAGAATCAATCCACTTCACCGATCATCCAGAACACGCACAGAGTGGACACGAGCCTCCACGAGCGGGAGTATCCATCATCCCACCATAATACCAGGCAAGGCAACGATTTTCAGCAACCCAACCTCCAGGGTCCCAATGCTACTCCATAGAAGCGAATGACCCCTAGGAAAATGCTAGAATTTTCCTGCCCAATGTCACATCTCCACTATGGACCAGGGGCCCCTTGCAGGTTCAACACGCTACGAGAAAGGCGACCTGCGTAAAAACACCGTGCTATCTACTCAGTACGGAGTACAGGTAATGGATATTAGTGGGGGCGGTGCACGAGTAGTATTCCGTAATCTAATCAGATCAGTTTATTTAGTCTAAACTACTCCGTATGTAGTTTAATACATCCCCACCTGGACAAAGTTATCCCAGTAAAGCATTAGCCAGGTCAGGCATTAGCTACTCCGTACTAAGGATGCATAAACAAAGCCATTGGCCATTGCTGAGCTTGGACAACTGTTCAAGACGACCGCCGCCGCCTTCTCTCATCTCCAATTTCATTCCCAATCATTCCGTACGCCTTTCAATATCACATCTCGTCCCCTTCCCCCACCTGAGAAACCTTTTCTTGCCAGCCCCCTGTCTTCGCTTTAAATAGAGCTACGGGGATTAACAACCCGCCCAACCAATGCTCATGGAGCCCGGCTGCTAAAAGTACTAATGCACTTCGTATGACGGTTAAATTGCATTCGCATTTCCGCTTATTCACCTGAGAACTTCTGACACGCTCAATGTTACACGCCAGACCTGATAAGTCATCCTCACGACGGAGGCGAGTCATCTCCCCGAGTCACCACCTATGGAGTAAACTAGTTGTCAAAGTTGATGGTGAGAAGGTTTGTTAAACGTCGGGGTAAATGAACTGCACAAATCTTTGTCGAACACGACGGCCTGAGCTTCCCTGTTTCAGTACTGGTAAGCAAAGGTACGCTTTCCCTATTCCGATTGTTATGTACGGAGTAGACAAGATTGTCGAGCAACGGCTTCAGACAGTCAGTATTACAGACCAAAATGACCGTTTCAGCCCGAGGTCTAATGGTCAATAGATACAAGTCCATCCAGTAGGAAATCAGTGTCACTGTACCCAAGCCACGAACCTCTATTACAGAGGCTCTGTAGCATCTTCTCGGCGATCCCCCATCCGTTCAGCTCCTGGCCGGAAACATCAGTTGACAAACATTCCAAGATATCATCTTGACTACTCCGTATAAACCGAGGGCCACGAGTCGGATCCGAATTGAGCCCACATACCGGCGCAAACACAATTAAACTAGTGAAAATATAATAATACACCATCGAAGCCGGCCCATGCCCGTGTTATTAGTTTCCTGCCTGGGGTTTCGGGGATACATCCAGTACGCCCCGCTGGAGTATGCCAAGGCCGAATCGCGTATCGTTCTGCGTACAGGTAAGGAAAGACAACGCAAGGCGTTCACACTGTCGGAGCTTCTTCAAGTCGAAGACACCAACCTGGACTCAAAAGAACCATGACGCGAAACGAGAAAGACAGCCCGTGGATACGGTCCCTTTACATATGTACGGTTCATGTGCATGTTGCAATGTTTGCACAGTGATTATTGACCAGTTATCGACATGGTTCTCCTGCCCTCTAACGAGAAAACGCAAGCTGATACCTAATTCTTTACAACATTATACCGGGATAGGATGATCCCACTCCCTTCGAGTACCTCTGTCGACACTAGACGTAGTCTTCTCGAGAAAACCGCATCATTTTCTTCCGCATTCTCTCCAAACAAACGAGTTCCAGCGCCAAGAACGACAGGCATTGTGGCCACCTCCACCGAATCCAACACAGCAGCCTCAAGACACTCCCTCGCAATAGTTCCACCACCCATGAGCCATATATCCTTGTCCCTCACCTCCTCCTTGAGCGTCTTCAAGAGCTGCGGTGCACTTTCGCAGATAACCGTAGCATGAGGGAGCTGCTGAGAAGTCCTGGTAAGAACAAAGATGCGAGATGCCGGATACTTGAGAAGAGGGATGTTGGGCCCCATTTTTTTCATTACTTTGTAGTTTTTCCGGCCCATGACAAAGGTGTCGAATTCTGTGTAGAGCGCGTCGAAGTCGATGGCGGGGTCGTCGACTATCCAGTCTGTCGAGTCGTCCGGAGGTGCAAAGAAGCCGTCTAACGAAATGGCTACGTTGTAACGAACACGGCGCATGACTTAAAAAGTGCTTTCATATATTTGGTATATTTGGAGATAACAGATTTGGCGCTATAATCCTGGAGAGGTTCTAATGGTCGTCTTTTCAACAAAGCGTGGTCGGTGAAACATTGTTCCTTGCTTATTGTTAACGGTGTGAGCTCGTGACGAACACCACAGCGTATCATAAACTTCTAAAAGCAATCCCCAAGCAGGTATGGAAGTGGTTGACGAAACACAAGGCATCGTGTCTTGTCTAAATCAGATCAGGCCACATCGGCCTCCGACAATACCTGGCCAGGAGGAATGTGTCAGGGGTGTCCCCGTCGTGCGACTGTCGAAGAGGAAGGCTAGCACAATACGAAACAGCAGCGCACATCATCTTAGAACGCAAACTGGAAAACAGAGACCACCTCCCCCCTAATAGATTTATTCACTCAATTGAAATAAAGCTGTACTATTGGAGATTCATCCAACTCTCTTCATACCATCACGTAATATGGCCGTAGGTCTCATCAACCCTTGCCTTCTCCCGCACCAAAAACTCTTTCGCAGTCCCAATCGTAATCAACGAGGCTTTGTGTGAAGGGCCTGCTTCGCAGGCCGGCTACTAATAGTGGATGCGTCTGGACAGAAATTCAAATCCAGCATCTAGCACGCCCAGCACTGACAAAGAATAACAAATGAGATTAAACATGCAAGAATCTATACCGCCCAGGCTCGCCCAGACCATCAAACACTTTTGGCACTCAACGCCCCCTCCTCCAAACTAAAAGTCAACCAACCTCCAACTCTACGCCTCACCTCAAAGTTTCTTCTCCAAAATCAAAAAGTACAAATCATCCCTCAAAGGCCTCCCATTAGTCAACTCAGAATAAGGAAATGGCTCCGTCCGCCCGGTATTCGTATACCCCCTCTTCAAATACCAAGCCATAATGTCCTGCCTTACCATAATGACAAACATTTCCATCTTCGAAACCTTCCACACATCCCGTGCATGCGCCTCCGCGTAATCCATCACTTTGCCGCCGATGCCCCGGCTCTGAAGGGAAGGGTTGACGGCGAACATGCCGAAATACGCTGCGTCGGAGGCGGGTTTGTGTTCCAATTCGCAGCACGCGACGAGGGTGCCGGGAGTTTCCGGTGAGCCTTCGGCAGTCTCGACCACGAAGATGACGCCCTCGGGGTTTTCAATTTTCTTTAAAAGTCCCTTGTCATCGATTCTTTGGCCTTCTATGATGTCGGCTTCCGTCGTCCATCCTTTACGGCTGGATTCGCCTCGGTAAGCAGAGTGAATGAGGGGCAAGAGGATAGGGATGTCTTCGGCCGTGGCTGGTCGGAAGGAGAGTTCTGCCATTGTTGTGAAGGTGAGGGTGAGTGTCGGTCTTGAACGATAGTTGGGATACTGATTCTTGGGTGTATTTTTGCTTCTATTGCTTTTTTCTTCTTTTCTTGTTTTTCCCCCTGTGCTGTTGTTCCTTTTGGACTTCTATACGGAGTATCTATTTCTGCATTCTTGGTCAAGTGTGGCGCGGGGTTTGTGGAACCACGCCAGAGTCTAGAATTTAGGATTTGCAAAAGGGGCGTGCAGGGTGGGGTGTGCGTGATCAGTGGGTCCATTGGCAAGCCGCGTTGAAAGCATAAGATAAGGATCACAGGAGGAATCGTTAATAGCTCCCAGCATGGCAATGAATCACTATAAATTAAAGATTCTGGAAACTTAGATGATTATTAGGGCGGTATCATCAAAATAAAAAGCACTACCTTCCTACTTAGCACAATTGGAGGAGCACATAAGAATGGGGAGGCACTGTAGTTATTTCGCAAAGGAATTGAGATGGTATGAACATGATGATTTTATATACTTGATTCTCATTTTCTCAATCGTTAAAGCAGTCGCTTATTATGTGCTATATGTTCTTCTTTTCATGTCGGTTGTCCCTGTCGGCTCGAATCAACCAAATAGTGTCCACGCAATGCATCAACTTCTCGCTGCAACGCATCTAGATCGGCCAGAATGTCTTCTGCGAGACCCGGGATTGCGGGCGCATTGGTTGTTGTCCCTCCATTAGATGCTAACCCTTGGGCAATGTCAGATGGCTCACTTAGTCGTTTCTCGTCAGCCTCTGCAATATTTCCCTCTACTGGATGTCGCACAATATCGGTGCTTGTACGCCTGCCACTTGCGCCATTGCTATCGACACTCGACCGACTGTTTCCTCTCTGCCGCGGGGGTGGCGGACGCGGCGCTCCAGTTCCAGGACCGAGGGTTTCCTTCCTACCTGCTGGACCAGCCACACTAACCGGCCGCCTGATCGAAAGACCGCGGGAGGGTGGTGGTGGCGGTGCGGCCTTGTTGCGTGTAGTTTCCTGTACATCCCCAGATGGTGGAGGGGAAGCAGCGGAGGTAGTTGTTTCAACAAGCTCGGGGGATGAAAGCAGTGATGGATGACTAGAGGTTGGCTGGGCAGATGTGAATGATGAAGCATGAGCATGAATGCTCGGAGGACGACCGTGATGTCGTCTAGGCGGCGGTGGGGCGGGAGCATTGTGGATGGGTCGATCTGTTCGCAGTGAAGCGATGGACCCCGTTGGTGAGCCAGGAGCCTTCTCATCGTCCCGTGCTGGGGAACTCGCTGTTGTGGTGTAGGCGGCTAGCCGAAGACTATCCCTATCTTCAGACTTCCGTCTCCGTGGCGGAGGCGCAGGCGTTGGTCTTTTAGCCGCGATCGGGGCCTGCTGCGGTGGCAGCTCAAAGGCCTGGGAGATGGACTGGGGAGATGTTGCGTTTGAGGTGTCATGTTCAGGCACCTTGCCCGCCGCTTCACGATCAAAGATGGAATCGAAATCCTCATCGACACTTCTGCGCACAGGTGCTGGCGGCAGGGGTTTGTTCACGTTGGAAGGTGACCGTAGGCTAGACATGGAACTCGAGGTTGATGGTCTTTTAAGGTTACCGTCGTCGCGTAGCTCGATCCGAATAAGCTTCCCATGGCGGGAGCTTGGTGGAGGAGGTTTTTTCTTCTTTGCAGGAGTTGTAAAATCGAGGTCGCGGGTCGAGGCATCGTCACGGGCTTCATCTACAGGCGATTGGCCTTTGGAGGTAGCCGACGGTGGCTCGACGGGCTCGGACTGATCCACCTCATGATGTAGGGCCGGTGGCAAGACAGCAGTGGCCTCCTCCCGGGGTCGTCTTTGAGAGGTATTGTCCGGAAGGTCGTTCACGGGGGAATCATCCGATGTGGCGCTTTCATATGTACTCTCCGGCGACGGGGGTGGCCGAGAACTTGCCTGTCCTGTAAGTAGCAGCCGGCGGAAGGCGTCGACATCGAGAGTGGCTCTGGAGCCCGGGCCATGAGGCTGGGACTGTGAGGCTATTGTAGAATCAGCTTCTTTCGCTCCCTTGGAGGATTCAATATCTTGTAAAGTTCTGCTAAATGGATTGGGAGGAGGCGGGGGGCGTTCGGCAGGTGTTGAGTGGTAGTGATCGGTCGAAGGTGGGATGTTTTCGTCACTCGTATCGAGTACGTAGGGCTCGGCAGCCTTTAAAAAGGGGTCGTCTAGTGTACCGGGAACCGGGCTGTCGAGTGCGTATCCACTTCGTGGGAAGGTGTGGCCTGGTGTGAGGCTGTAGCCATCGACTGGGGGACCAGGTGGGAGGGGGTATGGTGGAGTGGTTTCCTCGGGGGACGACGGCGCGGGGGATTGGACGCGTACTTTTTTAACTGGTTTAGGGGATTGGGAGTGTGGTAGGCTGTTTCGATGGTTCAGGGCGGATCGTAGAGGGGCGTGAGAGGTATGGGCGGCTGCCGGAAGGGCGTGGTTGGCCGAAGCCGTAGGCGGAGCTGCAGGGGAAGGGAGGTCGAGGGATTGGGGCGCCGTCAGCGGCGACGGTTGCACCAAGCCCTTTCGCCGGAAAGGGTTGTTGGAGCTGAGACCTGCCGACATGGTGACGAAAGAACGTCCAAGCGACGGGCTGAGCGGAAAAGGGCGGTCGATTGGGCTGGCATAAGTGGCTCTCTGTAAAATGCTCAAGAGGGGTGACGAGAGAGCAATTTAGGCGGGGGCGGAGGTTGGATGTTGGATGTTGGCGTGGGCTTTGTTTTGCTGGGAGCGAGGTGGGAGCTTCGTTATCGTTTTTGAGCTAGGGTATTGGCCATTTGCACAGCGCTCGCTTCGACAGACGGTGCGCTATGGACGAGGGCACACACAAAGAAGAGTCGACGCTGAATTGAGGACTTTGAGGAAACGAGGCCGAGCGTCATAATTCATAATCAAAACACACGCAATCCACCCTGGACCTGTCAGACAGCTTTCGGAAGTTTCGGGTGAGGTGAGGGGAAATGGTAGAGACAATTTGCGGAGCGTCAGAAACTCATTGGCGCTTGCCATGTACCTAGGTACCTCGAGCTCCTAACTACAGAAGACCAGCCAGCTTCATTGCTGTTATCCTGAGAATTTGGAGCTATTCACAGTCTCCAAGGTTCATTAATATCTCGCCATAGAGCCCTATTTTCCCGTATTTTTCACTTCGATTCCATTGGAGACCTTTGCCGCAGGCATGTGACGAAGTACTCTTGTTGGTGTCCAAGGCGCCAGGTACTCCATAACACACATTCCTTTCAAGCTGCATGCTGCACACAATTTCACGGGTGCCTGTGGATCATCGCATCATCCACTAATATTAAAAGCCGTTACGCCACTTGCACTGTATCTCGCACCAATCAACTAACGACGAGCCCCTCAAAACAGCCCCCCTCCTCTGGACTTCTCCGTAGACTTCGTAATGCTACTGCGATTGAGTCCCCCACCATGTTCACGGCCCACGGGGCGGACCGTACTAGAACAGGCAACAGCGTTTGACTACTACTATTGTGGCTGGCCAGCCAATCCATTCTTCTTTGGATTCTTGCAATCAAAGCACAAAAACGTCCAAGAAAATGTTCAATCTGCGTTAAGCTATGTATGTATAACTAAACCACCCAAACCGTCGTCTCAACAGACGAAATAACTTCACCCATCTCCTCTAACTCTCCAACCAACTAGACAAGGCCAAATCGCACCCGGTAAGAGACTCGGGACCATAAGTATCGTCTGTTCCGATTACCCGTTCTCTTCTGGCTACCAAGATTCAAGTTGAAAATGAATACGAACTGGCGACATGTGGTCTCAATTCGCGAACCCTAACCCTCAACGACTGTCTGAATGCCTTGCCTTCTCCTTCATTCTATGTCTCAAGCTCAATGGATTCCATGATCTTAGTAGTTTGTTTGAATTTCTGAAGCAATTGAATCTCCCGTCAGATTTTTTCCATCTGTGAATGTGTTTCGTGAACTGTAGGCAACGTGAGGAGAACATGAGTTCCTTCTCTCCGTCAATCAACTCTCCCGCATAGGTTCCTGTCCATAATCACCAACGGCAATTAATACATGAATCAATATAAAAAATCCACCGGTACCACATCTCGCAATAGGCCATCATTGATGGGAATGGAATATTCCTATGTCTGATAAATTCATATGTATGTCCGTCTGATATTATACTCCGCCTACTCCACCACAACCACCTGCCAACAGCCTCCATTGCCCAAAGCCGGCTGAGTATCATATATTAAAACAAACCCCCTTAACCGTATCAATTTGAACTCTCCATTTCTCCTATTTTGCCAAGGATAAAGGCACCGCCCCGGTCAACGTGGGGTAGGCATGCTTCCCTCTAGTCACATGGCCGTATTAAATGACTTTTGCGGAGTGAAGTGGCAACCTGTTGCTCCTCTATGTATTACCTTATGCATTGTGATATGTATTCATCATAATGGGTGACCGGAGTTTGCAAATTTCGCAATGGGTCCTGGGTCCGTCAAATTTATATTAAAAATGTGTTATTTCGGACTACATACTTGTACATATATGGGTTGAATCATTGTGTTGGGATTTCCTTTATTTTGTCCTCTACATCTCTCCTCATCATCCCTCCTCGCGACAAGCTTGCAAAGAGTATTCGAAGAAATAGAGCAATTTCACGAGGTCTGGAAGCAACCAATACATTACCTGGATAATTGTCTTGACTTTGTTGGCATCCTTTTTCCACCACGATGAAGCTCACTCTTCTTGGCCTCCTCGCCCCTTTGGCGGCACTTGCCATCCCAACAAACGACAATGGTCTCGAGACCCGTCAAGCTTCCGTCAGTATTGACCAATTGATGAAGGCCAAGGGCAAGCTGTACTACGGAACGGCAACGGACAGGAACCGTCTTACTGCTGGTAAAAATGCCGACATCATCGCCGCCAACTTCGGCCAGGTCACCCCTGAAAACAGCATGAAGTGGGACAGCCTGAACAGACAACAGGGGGTGTACACCACTTCCGACGCCGATTATCTGGTGAGTCTGTTCGTGCAAGTGATAGGCTGGATGCTAACGTTGAGAATCGATGTAGGTGGACTGGGCGGTAAAAAACAACAAGACTATCCGAGGACACACTCTCGTCTGGCATTCGCAGCTCGCTGGCTGGGTCAACAATATCCGTGATAGGAACCAGCTTACCAAAGTCATCCAAGACCACATCAAGGAGGTCGTGGGTCGCTGGAAGGGAAAGATTCGCGCCTGGGTTGGTAGTCCAAGAAAGCCATGCACCTCAAATTGTGGCAGAACAGCTAACTAGCGCATATCTTCGCTACCTTATAGGATGTGATCAATGAAATGTTCAACGAGGATGGATCGCTCCGTCAATCGGTCTTCTCCCAAGTCCTCGGCGAAGACTTTGTCCGAATCGCCTTTGAAGCTGCCCGCGAGGCCGACCCGGACGCGATTCTCTACATCAACGACTACAACCTCGATAACCCCACCAATGCAAAGCTCACCCGGGGTATGGTTGACCATGTCAAGAAATGGGTCGCTGCTGGAATCCCTATCGACGGCATCGGCACCCAGGGACATTTGAACGCTGGCCAAGGCCAAGGTCTTGCTGGGGCCATTGCCGCACTTGCCGCCACCGGAGTCAAGGAGGTTGCTGTTACCGAGCTGGATATCCAGGGAAACAACGCCAACGATTATGCTGTCGTGACAAAAGGCTGTCTAGATGTCCCCACCTGTGTTGGTATCACAGTATGGGGAGTTCGTGATGGGGTAAGTATTCCTCCATCTTGGTAGAATTGAATCATTTTTTCTGACCACTTAAAAAGGATTCCTGGAGACCTCAAGGAAACCCTCTCCTCTTCGACAACAACTTCAATGCTAAGCCGGCCTACGATGCCATCGTCCAAGCTCTCCAGTAAAGTCTCAAACGAACGAGACACGCATCAGGCGAGAGGTAAAGATTTATTAGGAAGCTTGCAACATTCGCGGAAGAGAGGTCGTGCCATGTCTAGGTCCCAACATGTATACATCTCACTAGTTTCGAATTCAGTATAAACATTATCCAGACTTGTTCTCTCTTCAAATGTTGCGGTCGTCTGCAGGCGATAAGACGGCATGTTTGGCGGACAACCTGCCGATGCCATGGTATCTCATATTGCCGATATGGGAGACCCTTCGAAAGACGGAAGCTTTTCCCTTGTAGTCTACACAGATGACAAGATGGAATTCCATAAGGATGCTGGTGATACCGCAACTTTATTCACGCTGGGATTTGTGCCCTTCTATGAGCTGTGGGAGAAGGTTCGATGGAGGGGTCCAAAATAAGTTTTCGTCACGGGCTATCCGAGGCCAAGTGTGCTGGTAGTGCCAAGGCCGAAGGGGCAAGGAAGTCGCGAATTGGAGAACCAATGCGATGCAATGACATCGTCAATTGAAGGGCGCCATGTGTCCTATCATGAGGGAAACGAGACGAAAGAAAAAAAATGAATCCAAATTACTGGAAGATACCAAGAAATTGTAAGGGAAGGAGCGTTTGTCTCAGGTTGAGGCAGGAGCCAGGTGGCAAAGAGGGTTGGAGGGGTTTCCAAACGCGACAGGCGCAATTAGGTCAGGTGCCCCAAACGCACAAGCACAGAGCGCGCCAAAAAGGACAGGTTGAGCCAGAGAATTAAGAAAGAAGATGACGGGAGCAAAAATGTTGGACAGTGATTTCTTCTCTTGGTTTCTTCTCGGTAATCTTTTTGGTGGCTGATTCCTGCAGCGAAGACGATGATTGTTGTGGGTTTACGCGCGTCGCTGACACCCCGATGGACAGACCAGCGCGAAGGTACGAAAAGACGAAGGAAACCGAAAAGAAGGCGAGAAAAAGACGAAAAATCAAAAGAATCAAAGAATTCCGGCAAAATCCAAAATTGAAAGGCACACCATTGCAATATGGAATGAGGGCGGCTGATTGGTCGAGGCAAGGCCGCAGTTTGTCAAATAGGTCGCGTTGAAATCTTGGGCTACGAAAACAAGTCGGCTCACAAAGTTATATAAACACCTGCACACATAGAGTAGGGGAGTACAATAAAATAACAAAGTATTCAAGAGATATCAGAAATAAAAAAGACACTTGCTAGAATGTCCTGTTATTCCGTTGATTAACTTTCGAGGCTGATGATTGCTTGTCCAAGGCGCGGGGTTGGTGATGGTGAATCAAAACCACCTCATGATTTTGGGTGCTCTTCAATGACTTACACGCAAAACGACACTGGACAGGAAAAGGCCAAATTCAACTTCATATTTTGAAAGAGGGGATCGAAGCGATCATTTTTATCATTTCAAAATGACATTTCGAGTGGGTAATGGGGTGGCTTTGGCCGTTCGAAATGATCAATGCCATATTTGTGGATAGCTTCATGAAGTGCGAACAAAATCGCATCCACGAAAAACCGGCCGAATTCGCCTTCCAAGCCACAACGGCAATGTGCGGCGCGCGGTACGAGGTCCTTATCACGTCGGCGCATAGAATTGAATTACATGAAATGATAGAATATGAATTTCTAAATGCAATTCTTCTTTTTAATTCATTACAAGCTCCGTGTTTACGAGAGGTAGAACGAATGCGCCAGCAAGTGTTGTCGAGATTATTGTCTTCAAAATGTGGGAATGTGTGTTGGTGGGCTTTTTTGGTTGTGGGAAAATGCGCCCCCTTCAAAATGTTGAGCGCAGATTGGCATCATGTGCCGGGCCGAATTTTTACGAGACTAGCTAAAGCAGCACTATGAAATGACAAGTGACTCAAAAGGTCATGAGACCAGGGAAAGAAATGGAAGAGAAGGGAGAAGAGGAGGAAATCAAAAGAGCGAGGGAATTGGGGGCGTCTCGAGGGTTGGGAAAAAAAAGCATGATGATGAGGAGCGGGGGGCCAGGCCGATCAGCCAAATGGAGGGTGAGAGCTTGAAAGGGAGCGAGCCAATCAAAGAGGGGGAAAATGAGTAAGAGACGAAGACGTATTCCAGGTTGTTGTTCTTTCTTTGTGAGAGAGAGCAACTGAGAGATAGAGAGAGAGAGAGAACGAGGGACCCAGAGAGAGGGAGAGAGGGAGACGAGACAAAGGTAGGGGAAAATGGTGATAGGACTAATAATGCAGCCTGCCAACATTGATTCACACCATGTGCGGCTAGGGGCTTCTCAGGGCATTGGCATACTGTGTACCAAGATACATTGCTCTCCTTGTACAGACTGCTGATTGCTGACTGCTGACTGCTGACTGCTGAGTGACGCCTGAAGGACATGCTATCCTTGGGCAGCAAGAGAATGCCATTTACTCGCTCCCATGATGCGGGCAAACTACGGAGTAGATCCAAGTGAAATTTAAAATCAACAACTTTCCTACTGAATGGAGCCCTTCTCTCAAAAAGAGACCCCCAAAAACATAAAAATAGTCTCGGGTGTTGTTGTGTGGTGTCGCATCATTGACTTTGATGCGAATAGTATCCGGCGAAAACACTACCAGCTGTACGGAGTATTCCAGCTCAACGATATCCGAGACGCATCCTCTCCGATATCCTTTTGAATCACATTTTTGTTTTGATAATTAAGCCAGATATCCCCCACACCAAGGAGCCATTCTTCGCTTGCACCGCACCACCCAAATGTTAGGTAGGAATCGTCTGGGTTGCAGCTCTCAAGAATCCAGAAAGCATGAAACCAGGTCTCACCCAGCTGCTCCTCTCTTCGGCGCGCACGTAACGAACCAACCTACGGAGTATGAGGACAAAAATAGCCGCCGCCAGTGTTTAGTTCAGTCCAAAAAAAAGGACTGGTAGGTTTTATGACTTTCATGATTGACAAATTACTTGTACGGATAGTTGAGCCTAGGAACCGACTGGTATGCACATCGTGTAAATGAAGGACTACCAGGAAATCTTGCATCTAGTGGCCAAAAGAGGGGAAATGCGAAATAGGTAAGGCAATGAAAGAAAGAGAGAGAGAGAGAAAACAAGACAGAAACCAAGGAACACGTAAAGAAAGAGAAAGTCGGGGAGGGGTGAAAAAGAAGAAAACGGAGCGAGGAGAAGGAGGGCGCGTGGACTTGTCCTCAGACTTGTCAAGTAAACTAAAACCTGATACAGTACTCCATACTTGTGATTGTGCTCCCTCAGATCCCTTATCAAAACTACTCCGTAATGCAAGAGAAGAGCGGAAGACCCCTGCCGTCCTTGTGCGCTTCCCAGAAGAAGAAGGGTGCGCGTGCCCCCCCCAATCGGTCAGGTCTGAATTCTGAATTACCGCATCTGTCGCAACCCGAGACCTTTTGATCTAGAGGAGGCTCTAGCTTCTAGTTTCTCTCGTCTAGCAATGGCTAGCAATCTGACCAGCTAACCAGTAAAGCCAGGGGCCAGGCCAGGCCAGGCCAAACAAACATTGCACATGATACAGTGCCAAAAGGTGTCCACAGGCTGGGTCAGGCCGGTGTCAATGGCTTTGGGGGGGAGAGGCGCTAGAGATTGGAGATTAGGCTCTGCTCCCGCTACGCCGCCCACCTGTTCCTCCCACCTGTCCCTCCAACCGCCCCATTTTTAGAGCTGTTATTTCTGATCTACCACTTTTTATTAGGTCCAAAGTTCTGGCCTCCCTCCCCCCTTCTGAAAGTTCCCCATTCTTTTATTTTTTCTCATTTTATTATTTTTTTTTACTGATCGCGCACCACCCAACTCACCCCCGCTCCAAAATATAAACATGCCCCGTTCCCCCCTTCCGCGCGCCCGTTGCATCGCCACTCCTGTTTCTCTTCTCTTGTCTCTTGATCTCTTCAATTTTTCTTCACCATCGCTGTGCTAATCAATAAGCTCCTCGCTTCTTTTTTCAAATTCACAAACTATTTTCAACAACACACCAACACTCCAACACTTCCCTCAACAAACCAATCCACACCCACTTCCTTTCACAATGCCTCCTAAGAAGACCGAGACCGCCGCCCCCAAGGCCAAGCCCAGCCATGGCAGCTACCAGGTTCGTCGCCATTTTGGAATACATTCAATTCGACTTGAATACTAATGCAACCTATTCAGGACATGATCACTGATGCCATCATTAACGTACGTTAAACACTTGTCACGTCCCACCAAGGCGCATCTTCGCTTCACAGTCTTTAAGGAACCACGTGTGAATGGCGCTTCCCCTTGCCAGACACCGGCGGCTTTGGATCTCGACTTGTCGCGTACCACCTTGCCAGTCATGCACAAATGGCCTGCGCGCCTCCCCGGGATTACTATGTCCAGCCACTAACATGTCATCACCCCTACAGCTCAAGGACCGCAATGGATCCAGTCGCCAGTCGCTCAAGAAGTACGTTCGCGCAAACAACACCATCAATACGGCCTCAGATAACATGTTCGACTCGCTCTTCAACAAGGCATTGAAGGCTGGTGTCGAGAAGGGTATCTTCGAACAACCTAAGGGTAAGTGTTCCTTCGCCCCTTGCGCGCGCGCATGTCGCATCCATCTCTGTGATCCGACAACAATCCTAATTAAGATCAACAGGTCCTTCCGGTGGCACCAAGCTCGCCAAGAAGTCCAAGCCCGCTGCTCCCAAGAAGGAGACCAAGACTCCCGCCAAGAAGGCTGCCCCCAAGAAGGAGGCTAAGCCTGCCGCAAAGGAAACCAAGGCAGCTCCCAAGAAGGCCGCAGCTCCTAAGAAGGCTGCAGCTCCTAAGCCGGAGACCGCTGAGAAGGAGACCAAGCCCGCCGACAAGAAGACCAAGACTGGACGCGTAACCAAGGCCGCTGCCCCTAAGAAGGCTGCCGCTAAGGCTGCTGCCCCCGCCAAGGCTGCCCCTGCGAAGGCTGCCCCCGCCAAGAAGGCCGCACCCAAAAAGGCTGCTGCTAAGAAGGCCGAGAAGGCATAAGCGTACCTTGCAAGAGTGCGCTTCGTTGCGTAACCTTGATACCCTGCCGATGATGCTGCTCCCACGCTTTACGGAGCTCATCGACAACTTTTCCATCACGCAACGTCGGAGGCACGGGTACTTGTGTATTTCTGGCATATTACGAATTGTTTCTTGGTCGGGCAGGATGGCGTTTTTTCTCCCCTTTTTTTGCTACATGTTTTTCTGGTTCACACGATTTTGGCAAGGGCTGCTTGTGTTATGAAGGGATAATCTCGAACGGCGTTCCGGTTTGTCAGGAAGGAATGGCATGAGTTGGGCAGGGCGGGACGGGAGGGCACGGGGGGTTTAGGGAGGTGGACTCGGACGCGAGGCATTCCCCTTCTCCCTTTTTTTTCGAGCCTTTTTTTGGTCTGGAGAATCTCTCCCTTGTCTAGATACCCGCGCGCGAGAGTTGGTTGGTGGCTGTGACGAAAATCGGCTTTGCAGCTTTTTTTTTTTTTGAATCAATACACTGGCTTTCCGAAGCGAAATTTATTAATACGCTATACTCGACTATTTTGCTTTTGTGCATCAAATGTTGGCTACGTGTCCAGGTGCGCTTTGTGGCTTCGGCGTTCCCGAGTTGCAATGACATGTTCGCGTGTGTACTCCGTACCATGTCATGTCATCTTCCCTCTTGCTGAACGAGTTTCATCGCCCTTTGTCCCCCCTGCTTTGAAAAGGACCGTGTTTCTCTTGCAGGCTTGTTTACTTTTGTTCTCGTTTCCCAATCGGGTAGGTAGCCTGAACCGAGCTCTTGTTTTTAGTGGAGACCACGAACCCTGTTGTGGAGGGGGAAGCTCTTTGGTGGGGGAGCTTGAGCCAAGCGTCTTACTCCGTACAAGTATGTGGTTTTAGATTGTGGCGAGTGGCTGTGGCTTGATAGCTGAAAGCAGCTGGAGACAGTTGTGTGCAGCTGGGAATATTTAATACATATCCTCTGGTGATGATGCACTTGCAGGTTTCAGCGAAATGCTTCCTTTGCACTCTGATATGAATGCTGAGATACTTTTCTCCCCCCCAATACGTCATTTTGACTGCTGTCTATGCAAGTCATACAATACATAGGGTCTCTGGTGTTGAAGTTACAGAAACCTTTCCGGCCTTGAACAATACGGGATTTTTTCCCCACGTAATAAAAGGACCCCAATTAGTCCGAGGTAGGGAGGGGAATGCTGTATTTTACTGATGCGTGGTCAGTTTTGTTGATCAAGCAAGCTATCAATCAATCGGAAGTCATGATGCCTTTCAGGCCTTAATAGTATGCGAAGAGTCCTAATCTAGCGTACTCTGGTGAATCTGAGATAACAAAACTAAAACAGAAAGGAGTTTGATGTAAGGATGAATGTTGAAAAAGGATGTTTTGGTCTTTATCGATGATACGTACGTAGTAAGAGGTGGTTTTCATGAGCTTCGACTTTCAATACTCCGTACAAAGCTTACCATCCATCCATCCTACCCAGTGTTAAAAAACCAATGTTGGTTGGGGGAGAAAAAGTCAAAAAGTTAGGTCCCAGCCAGGTTCGAACTGGCGTCTTCGGAAAGCGGAGATTAATCAAAATCCGATGTCCTGACCACTAGACTATGGGACCTTGTTGAAACTTTGGCTCCCTAATCCACCTTACTTGGGAACCATCCTCGCTCAATTACCACACTGATACCCCACCACATCAGCACCCTCCCAGCTTATCTGCGGCGATTCATATGGTGAATCAGCGCAACCAAGTTGTGCGAACACACTGCTGAGAGACCATAATGTATTAATATGTGCTCTCCCCGATCTAGAAAAGGGGAAAAGATAGTGGTGCTTGAGGCACCAATCTGGCTAGATCAAGTGACTGGTGTCGTCCCCACTTCCTTCGTCTGTGGAACGTCGCCTTCGAGAGCAAGCTGGCCAAGACCTCGAGAAAGCCACCCGAGACCGAGACGAGGAACGTCGCCTCCGTCTCAAGGCCGAACTCAAACTAGAACCAAGCCAGTTCCTCCCCTGCATTCTCTATCGACATCACCTCATGCTCTCACGATTATCAGTCGAGGCAAATCCAAAATTTCAAACCAAGGGAGGGAACACGTCTGTGACTGGGAAATACTATCCCAAAACAATTTCCAAATGGACCGCGTTTCCCGCCCTCCATGAGACAACATTTTCACATCTATGCGAAACTTTTACAGACGCGAAATTATTCCCTTCCTTCACAGAGCTATTCGGTGTCAGTCAGACGATTTCCAAGAGTCCCGTCGGTTCCGAGTTGGCCATGAAAAACTACGAACACCAATTTGAGACGGGAATCCAGGATTTTTTCTCAAAATATCTCAAAATCACGTCGCCTCAGAGCCGTATTACCTTTCGTCCGGACGCTGTTACGTTGGAAAATAGAGGCTCGCCGAAATCTGTCCCGAGTTCGTCGCCTACAAGCACCCAAACCCCGAGCTTAGCGACCCCGCCACAACTGTTCACTGGCACGACCGAAGGTCTACAACCTTCCCCCACCATCAAAAGCCGCACACATCCAGATGTTTGGTGTATTCGGGTCGATAAGGAGCCAATGTCCTCGATCGTCCCTGGAGCAGAAGGCTTAAAGGAAACGAGCCGTCCTATCTTTGTACTCGACCACAAAGCTCTTCACAAAGTTCCCCCACTCGTTTTTGATTGTCCAAATCTTCAGCGTCATCTCGTCGCACCGTCGGCAGATTTCCCACAAGACGAACAAACCCATCATCCCATATCAGCGCAGGAAGTCCGTCACAGAACGCAGCAGCAGCTCTCGGTCAGTTTGCTTGACGACTTTGAAGCACTTGACAAATATGGCATGCATGGAGCGACTGGTGTCCTATTCAAGCTGACCCTGCACGAGTACGGGTACACTCTTGTTGCCAAGGGAGTCCAATCCGTCGACAAAGAAAAAGGCTTGAAAAAGAAGTGCAAGTCTACAATCTTCTTGATGATCTCCAGGGACAATGCATCCCCGTATGCCTTGGCACTGTTGACCTTGTCGAGAGGTACCGCCTAGGGAATGGAGCTCGAATACGACACTTTTGCTCATGTCTTTTGGTGGATTCAATCTGACACATTACCCGAATCTTGACATTGATATGGAAGTAGAGACGGAAAAATTATTAGACCAGCTGATGGTTCGGGGCGTGGAACACGATGACGTGCACACTTACAACGTGCTCTGGAGTCCCGAGATTTCTGGTCTTATGCGGATTGACTTTGAGCATACTTGCGTTCACCAAGAGCAAAGAAAAAAGCGATCGGGTTCGCCTGGCGAGGATGGTGTAAGGGGAAAAGTTTCTCCTTGGAGTACGTAGCCGTTCTCGGCCCTGATATCACCACTACGGACTAGCATTGTCCCCTCTGGCAGGGGATAAATTGGATGTACCCTTCTCTCTTGATTTTTACTATTAGCGACGCGAATACCCCAATGGATTAACGACATCTGTCGGTATATCGTAGTTAACTTTGGTGGCAAACAGCTATTGCAATCACAGTAGACCCTGTACGTCCGCAAGTGAGTGTCCTGCGATGAGTACAATGGTCTGGTTCGTGATGCTTCTTGATTCTTTTCTTCTCTCTCTATCTAGGGAAGGGGGAAAAAGGGCCATTTATCATAGTGATGGGTCCTGTGTTGGAACCCTGTTGTTTTCCCAACCCCTGATCCTGTCGGGTGAAACCGGTCGGATACACGTTGTTCCGACCGTGCCTCGGACAGATCGGAGATTTGATTATACGTGCACCCAATGTCGGAACTGGGAGGAAGAGTAGGGCTCTTTTGGGTGGTCTGGAAGAATTGCGGGTAAACAAAGACAGCTTAACGTACAGTGGTCACTGGCCCTATTACAAGTACGAGATCCCTTCTCCCAGGCGTAATAAAATCTAGCTATCTACCTCTCCTGATCCAGTTACGTACCAACGCTGGCAACCTTTCAAAATCATGATGCTAGTCATCATGATTCATCTGGACGAAACCAATTGTGATGTTTCCTTGTTCCTCTTTTATCCGCCATCCTCCGGTCGGCATTCTTCAGTCACCTGCTCTCTAAACCCAGGTAGTTTCCCTCAACTCAATAGAATTTATGTCGATGAGTCTCGATAGTGCGTCGCAAGCCTTACTCACAGGCTTCGTCATGGCGTCAGCAGGATTTTCGGTTCCCGCAATACACTTCAGTTCCGAAAGTTCGCGGCGTTCGTAGACTTAACAGAGCATTTGGATATAGATCATCAGTCTCTTTTCGGCTGTCGTACCTAGACGGGTGATCGCGTCGAAGACGGATTTCGAGACAGTGCAGATAATCAGCGGTATCTGTCTCCTGTAAATACGGTCGACTGTCGCTTTAATAATGCACGAACCCACATCGAATCCTTTAACCAGAGCGTACATTTCGGCGACAAGGACGCTCTTCGTGACCCTCTTACACTTGGTAGAGGACCAGTGGACGATATTTGCCTTTCCAGAAGCGTCCCTAATGACCACCACATTGCCGAGTTGGGAACTGTAACCCGGGTTATTGGCGAAGGCGGCGTCCGTGAAGACTAACACGTTGGCGTGGGGGCAGGGGCAGTCATCCAAATCGTCGCTCCTGAGGAGATAGTGATGCCTGCAAAAGCATTCCTCGGTGGTCTACCGCGACCCCTTCGTGCGGGTTGTGTGGCCACGGCAATTGTTGTATTATCTGGGTCGTGGTGGTAAGGTCTTACCACTGTGCTCCGGAAGGTCGCCAGGATCCCGTTGCCGGGGGCGATTGTAACATTTTCGTCGTCTAATGCCGCTACACGGAAGGGTACTTCCCAATTCCCTTTTCGGGAGCCTGGGTGAGTGCGGTAGACTGCCACCTCATCTCCTAATGCCAGTTGATGTACGTCGGTCACATCTTGGGCGTTTCGCGTACGCAGGGCTTCAGTGAGCTGCCGTGCGGCATTTTCCTTTTCTAAGGCCTTCATTGCTAGGTTTAGCGCTGCGGCTCTCTTGCTCACGGAGATAGCTGGGGATCCTGCTGCCGATAGACGAGGGTAGGCTCCGAAGACCAGGAGGGTGGGTACCAGTCCATTTGGTCCTGTTGTGTCATTAACAGCCTTCACCGCCATCTGCAAGACCATGTCCTTTGAGAGTATCGGAGCCTCCTTAGTGATGATCTATAGGCTCGTTTGATAAAGGTATGGTACCTTTCCACCTGTCCAATGCTGTTGTGAGCTTCTGTTGGTACTGGTGACAGTACTTCTGTAGTTTCACCAGTTCCTCCCTATTCACCTCATCATGGCTTGCTTTCATGAGAAGCTTATGTAGCCGATTAACTGATGGGTGACCGAATCGGCGATGCAAACGCTTTAACTCTTTTTGGGTGAAGAAACTCGTCATAAACACGCTGGGCATCTTCGAAATCGAGATAAATGCATGCCCGAATCTGCGTACTACAGGAGTTTCGTCACCAGATTCTGTAACCAGAACGTCTCGGGTATTATCGTAGTAGAAGTTCAGGCGATCCATGTCCTTGAGAGAGAGAAGGAAGGGGGTATCAGCAGGCACAACGTGGAAAGTCGCCATTCCAATTGGTGTCGACAGTGTTGTTGAGCCAATAGAAGTGCGCTCCCCCATCCCAAAACGGATTGAAATGCTCCCTGCTGCTAAAGTATCAAGGATCACGTCTGGGTGCATCTTCTGGAGTGCGTCGAATTGCCCCTTTCCGGCTGTCGAGTGCTCTGCAGCACCAGTGTCGATATCATTCCCATGAAGTATTGCGATGAGTATCGGGACCAAAGGGAGAGGGGGATGTCGGTATTGATATCCTCATCGTCAGGATTCATCCATACGTAGTCCGTTCGGAGAGCATGCGCTGTGCCCTGGTTGGCAAGGGTACTCACTGCTTGAGGTCCAGCTGAGTATGCCCAGAAGGTGTGTTGTGGTTCCTCATCGTCATCATCACTTGTGTCGGAGAAGGTAAGTGATGAGCTAGGTCCCTCAAAGTCCTGCACGAATTGTTCGTACTTCCGACCGTCGGTCTTTTCCTTCCAGTCGGCTTTATGAGCTTGCCTTTCACTGAAATTAAAAGCCTTGAAATTTGATTATTGAACTAGTGCTACATTTATATACCTTGGCCACCCACTTAATATAATCACCGCACACGATCACAACTTACTTTTCCTATTCCCACTTACAGTCCGAATCATGGCACGCCCGTCACTCAAACAGACCCGATCTGTGTTGGTCACCTTTGCCATCCAACGAATTTCCTGGAACCCATCGCTGTCTGGCGCGCCCATACACCAAAACTTGGTCTGAACTGTGTCGCCGGGCTTTACTGGACCGGCAAAGCGGGCCTGGAACTCACGAAAGTTGGCAGGATCGCTGCCACCCACCTCGCGCAAAAGATCGTGGGCGATGTGGTTGTAGGCGTAGACTCCGTGCAGAATGATTCCACCATAACCCATCTCAAGTCCTGGTTCAGGGGTTCCGTGGAGGGGGTTGTAGTCGCCGTTGAGGCTGTTGTTTCATTAGTGATGTTCATGTTCATTTATACTGTCTCTTATGAAAGTAACGTACCGATATAAATGCGCACTTTCCTGTCCAACGTCAAACGACAAGACACCATCGGGTGAGCGGCCTTCAGGAGGGGCATATGAAGGCTCCTTAGGACCACGCGGGCCACCCCAGCCTCCCTGGCCCACGTAGAACAAGCTTCCAATATTCCGGGCGTAGACATCGCCTGTGTCTACGTCTACCAGAGCATCTTCGGACTTGACCACGGTGCCGGCCTTGCCCTTGTCGTAAACACCCAGGACGGTGGATCGGAACTCAAAGTTTCGACCGGCCGAGGTGACAGGGAGGGGACGTAGGATCTGGATGTGGCGAGTGCCATCGACCAGGTGCGCGGGATTTAGTTTGGGTGCGCCGGGGATTTCGACAGAGGATTGGACAGCGTAGAAGTCGATTACTTCCTGGCTGTCTAATTTGAAGACTTTGGAGGGGCATACATATTAGAGGGAGGAAAAATGATGGTAGATAGGATTGCAATTACCTAGGCCTAGAGGCAATGTAGGGAATGGCGCAAAGTCTTTATTTCGTTCCTAGTCGTGGATATTGAAGATTAGTATATTGTCGCAGCAAAGGTGACGGTCTCTGAGTTGAATCAATGGTGAATCAATGGTGAATCAATGGTGAACCAATGGAAGGGGAACTGCTACGGGCCCGTCTTACGTATAGGAAATGCGGCTCATCTGCTTTGCAACCAATGCTGACGTTGAAGAGCAGAGTGTCGCGCTTGAGCCAAGAGACTTTTCTCGGGGGCAACTGGAAGCCAACACCGGGGCCGGAGCCAGCCATTTTCTATGTTTTATGTTCCTGGTTGTGAATTCTTGAACTTGGTTTCAATATTTGATTGGAGGGAGAGGGCATGTGTGCACGCGTGACGAGTTTCAGGTTGTTGATTCTCTCTAAGGAAGTTTCTCGAAAGGAGGAAGTTTTAATATTGGCTGAAAATTGGGGGCCCATGGCTGTTTTTGTATGTAGCTCATTTGAACTAACGATGCCGTGCCGTGGGCTGGGTTGGGGGGAGGATTGTAAACTAAACTAGGAGTAGGATTGGGCTCCTCATGTCTCCATCAACCCCATACCGTGTTAATCTTATCAATCTTGTACTCCGTACATCTTTTCGCATTATTCTCCCAATTTTTTCATCCATCGTCTATTTTTATAGTAATTGAATATTTCCAATTAATTCTTTGTACATTTCTCTTATACTTTTATGCCATCGACTTGAACACAATTCGTTGCTCCGGGACCGGAGATCATGGGGGTTGCCACAAGGTGATGGCACTAACTGGATGGAGAACTCGGTCCCTGTTAATAGGGAGAAAAAAAAATATCTCCTAATATGGAGTAAGCCGACTGATGCCTAGGCTAGTTTTCGGGATTCAATGGCACTGCAAACTGAAAAGTTACTGCTCATACTCCGTATTGCAGATCGCGAATAGCCAAACTGCATACATACTCCTAAATCAATCAAATATGTCTTTTTATTTCCGCCAAAAAAGCGACAAACTCAGAACTAGGCGCAATGGCCGAATTGAATGAGTGGTTATGCATGCGAGTATAGCTGAACAAGCTGTGGGTGTCGTGTCTATGCTCCTGGGGCCCAACCATCGTATCGTCAACCATCTTCTGGACCAATTTAATTGCCTCATTAAAATATTCCTTCTCAAGACCC
Source organism: Graphium sp. VPRI43844 (assembly GCA_019925285.1). Classification (NCBI taxonomy): domain Eukaryota; kingdom Fungi; phylum Ascomycota; class Sordariomycetes; order Microascales; family Graphiaceae; genus Graphium; species Graphium sp. VPRI43844. The sequence continues at coordinate 84,494 of JADHKT010000058.1, forward strand.
AATGCTTCGTTGTCTAGGCCAAGAATTGCCTCAAAGTTTGCGTCTTCAGAGGGGAAGAAAGTTCGACTGTAGAGAGCCAAGCCAACCCCGCTCATGTCTCCTTTCTGGAGCTTGCCCATACCTCTCCCATACCGCTCAGCTGACGGTTCGTACTCGACAGTCCAACAGAGCCTCGCACCAATCGATAAAGCAGAAAAGCCCAAATAGGCAAAATTTGTCATCTTTGAAAAGAGCAGCCAGGACTATGTAAAACTCCGGACTTCACCGACACATGAGCATAAAGTTAGCCATCAAGTGATGATTGACCTCCAACCATCGAGTTGGTCGCAGGGATTCCCACCCGCTGTCACATTTAGATCCAGCATCGATACTTCTGGTGTCAAATCGTACGAAACTGCTTCATGGGTAATACTAAGTGTATGGTACATCTGTTGTTGCCAGGTGTCCCCCGAATTGAATTGTCGAGCAATTCCAATATGTCACCATGCCACGCATCAACCAAAACGCCACCGGGGTATTCTCCCTTGGACTTTTGAGGGAGAAAAAAGCGCCACATTGCTGGCATGTTGACATATAGGTGGGTGACTAGTTCGAACTTGCCTTTTCCCAAGACATGTCCAAAAGCCATGAAGAACCAAAACCTTACAAGCACACGCGCAAAATTATACGGAACTCATAGATTTGGGTAAACAAACAATAAATTGATCTAAAAAGAATTCATATATCGACACAACAAGAACGTTGGAGCAGATGTTGGTTGACTTGCTGCGTCCGTGATGCTGGCTTGCCTCGAATGTAAATTCGTATCAAATCATACCCCGTTTCCGTTTCCATGTTAGGTTTTTTTTTTGGTTTTATAATTTTCCATTCAATTCCAATCACCGAAATTCTAACTCACAACAAGAAAAAAAAAATGTCAAAAAGCTCTTAGAAGATGTGACCACATAGTACGAGATCATGGTCGACGAACCCCATCAAGACAGGACCGTAAAGCAGCTAGTTGTGTGTACGAATAACTCCGTCCAATCGCATCGTATATGTGCGGATCTCCTCCTCCCAGCGGCCGATTTAGAGTCTGAAGAATAAACAGTCTCATGTGCTTAGGGAGGAGTTTGGAAAGCTGGTGAAAACCAGAACTATCGCTCCTACATAGCGCACATATCGTTGATGGTATCATCGCCGATAGACATGCAACCAGCCATGCAGAGGGAGTTACCGGTGATTCCACCGTTAGTATCCGAGCAGCGGTAGAGCGTCTGGAGCAACTGGAGTTCCTGGACCGGGGGGAAGGCGAAGGGAGCGGAGTTGTTGACACCGGTGATGAGTTCAGCGGTGTCATATCCTGTCATTGTTTAGTTCAGTTGTTCACAAGATATATGTGGATGGCCATTCTTACCAAAGTCGGCAACCAAGTTGTAACCGCAGTAGTAGCCGAGGTAGTAGCAGGGCGAGGTGAAGGCAGCGACCTCGGGGGCAAGGAGGACGAGGGCAGTGGCAACGACGCCAGCGGAGACCTTGGGGAACATCATGTTTGAGATATGAAAGTGAAGCTTGGTATGATCCGGAGATAATGATGAAGTATAGTGGACTGATGGGAAAGAAGATTTGAAAGGTTTCGAGTTGGAATTGTGATTGTCGGTGGGGATAACCAACATTGGAAATCGGGGGAGATCCATGGGGTTTAAGTATTCATCAATCCCACAATACGAGGCCATCGCACCCAATCCTAAGCCTGCTTCTCGCTCACCATTCCACATCTGGACAGAATCTGATCATCTGTTACCATGATACAATCTGCACGCCCCTTTCTCCAAGACCCTTAATAGCATCCCATCGTCAATACAAGTTCTTCAACGATATCAGGAAAACATCCATCAAGAGAAGCCCAAGACACAAGCTAAGTCCAAGGTGGAAATGATCCTCGCCTTCAACCAATGTCCGGTCGACAACAAAAGCGGCTCACATATCTAGATCATGCCGGCCAACTTGGGAAGGAGCCATGGGGTTTCTTGTGTTTGAAAAATCCCTCGCGGGACTATGACTTTAGCACCTATAGACAGACACCGAGAGTCTCATCCCCACTTCTGAGGGTGAGATGTGAAAAAAAGGACGGCAGAGGCGGGAGTGCGGTTTAGTCTCCAAATGTAGGAGACGGCTCATCAGGCGTCGTCGCGTTGTCAGAGAAAGAGGCCGACTCGAGACATGGTCGGTAGGCTGGAGAAGATGAAGCATCTGTGATAGGGTAGTGAGATAGTACCCGGCTCCTCATGATTTTCAACTTGTACATGTCTAGAGGCCAAGTCTAGTCCCACCCTTGACATAGGTGCACATTATATATGATTGCATATCTCCATGCGGATAATATTGCCAACCGTTATCATGTCACGATAAAGTTTTCCCATGGCTTCAAACCACCGGCAGCTAGAGAACTGACATGACATGAACAGCTGGCGTTAAGGGCAAACGGGAAAAGGCCAAGAAGGTCGCATATAATGCTTCATTGCGGTATAGTCGACCAAAAGCGAGTAGTGCCTAACCCGGCGTTAGGAATATCTCCCCTGTTGTCCTGATAGATATTGGTGGCTGAACCCAGTGGTGAAATACAAGCACGGGTATGAGGTTTGAGCCTGAGCCCGCTAAGCCTGATTCGCAAACGGGAAGGGAAGAGAAAGCCTTTCATACGTTGTCCTCAACAAGTGGCTTGAAATACGTATGCTGGCTCTAGGCCACCCCTTGGATCTCCAACAAACTCCGAAACCTATTGTCAATATTGCACTTGCTGTGAATCATGGCTGGAAGGCAGAGTCGTCCCATAACCGTTTCCAGAATGGGAAACTGAGAATGGGAAAATGTGGTCTCTGGTGAAATGAAATGGGTGTTTCATTGAAAAGATTCAGTTATCAGATCATGGTTTCACAACTCTGGGGTTCAAGTAAATGCCACAAAACGTTCGCTAAGAAGCGCAGAATTATGATAGATCTGTTCTAATGCAACGCTCTCCGAGAATGTAGTAGTTGAGGAGATTAATACCGGTTTTTGCAATACGATAAAAACGCCCAAACGCCCATCTAAAGAAGCCATAGCCAAGCCCATCTAAACTTAACCTTAACTACTCCGTAGTGGCCACAACCTTGCATGCATTGAACGCCATCTTCACTGCAAGGTGCCTCGCCTACTACATATCCCGTCAATAATTCTTTAGCACCCGAAGAAACCGTTGATTCAACGCCACAACCCTCGGTAAGCAGAGCGGAAGGCATGCGCTTCCCCACAATCAAAGTTCCCAAAGAAAAAAAAAGGGGGGAATTGAAACACGGGAAGGGAAGGGGACTCATATTACTCAATAGAAATGGAAAGTTTCTTATCAATTTGAGACCAAGCCTAACTGATTTTCTATCATTCCATGAAGATCCAGCACTCGCCCACGCCCTAACAACTTGATATAAGCTGAGACAAGTTCACTTACATATTTGTCCGACGCCGACGCCGAGAGTCAACACGGGACGTTTATTGTACTAACCTTTAGTCTTCTTTTTTCATGCTTGTACTTCCATTAAGCTTATGGTAAAGTGCGGACGGAATCCACCACTCGACAATATCCCATTTCTTTTCCTAGAAAGGTCTTGTGGGGATAATTTGGAGAGACTCTTGTTTTGGAACTCTCATAAGCAAGGCCTTCTAGCTCAATCGAGTCTGGCCTAGGGGAATGAAGCGTACGAGTGTGGGCATATCTCCTGGGGACGAGCCAAGAATGTGTAACACGGCACGCCAGTTGCTATTTTTCTTTCTTTCTTTTTTGTTTACTTCAACTTGAGAGTATTAGCCATTTTTAAACAATATTTGTTTTGCCGTGACTTTTATTGTTGTCAAACAGTTTTCAGGGGTTGGTAATGATGGGCACGGGTTGGCAAATCTATACATACATGTAGGTGCCTGCGCGTTCTATGAACCTGTGCTCGAATCCTTCGTAAAAGATAAACATCCATTTCCAAACTCTTTTCATGTAACCCCTGACTGTAGATCTTCCCATTTCTATTATTCCCACTGCATCACCGAATTGCAACGGGACGCAAAAATGTGGTTTCGCGGAGAACTATCATCCCTGGTCACGTTCCTCACGGGCCTGTCAAAGCTCAGTGGAGGACCGGCTTCATCGAGCACAGTTGATATAAAGATTATCCTGCCAGGGGAAGGGATCGGGTAAGTTGGACTTTCATCGTCGACCTTGGTGAACAGCCTTCTAGTATCGTTCTATTAGCTTACATCTATGCCACCATCGTTAGCAACAACCTTGTAGGAGGCATTGAGCCTCAATTCTCTCTCCAAGCCTGGAAACAGACATCAAAAATCCATTCTCGAAACACTCGACAGTCCGCATCATATATCTTCTCTCAAGGCACTACCCCCGAGTGCCAGTCTGCCACGTTCTTCACCCTCATTGGCGACCAGCTGCACGCGGATGGAGAGCCTGTGTCTACCAGTGATGGGACAGAGTTCCAGGTACTTGTAGGGTCCACCACTCGCGGTAGTATTAACAATGGCTTTTCCCTTACAAACAATATCCTTCAATGGCACCATTCAAGCTTCACTGGCGGTGCCGTGACCTTTTGCATTTCCAACTCTCACACTGTCTTGGCAATCTTCAACCAAGCAAAAAAGCCGATTGACTGTGTTGATATTGAACTTGTCGCTGAACCTTGTGAGTGTTTTTCATTTTCCTTCCCCCGCCAACTGCTTCTGGCAAGTGGAAGGACCCTGTAAGGCATCAGGCTTACATGTGTGATAGATGAGTCCTGCTTCGGAAGCCCCATAACAATCAACCCTGAAGGAGACAGTAAATCTTCCAATGGTGGAGCCGGGTCTCCAGGAGACCAGGGAGGTTCTGTTGCAAGCCCCAACCATGGTGGAGGCGGACCATCCAATGGCGCGGGCGGCCACGGCGGTGGTTCCAGTGGCTCCGGGGGTGGCTCCGGGGGCTATGCCCCAGGTCCGAGTGGAAACGGTGGGTCAGGCGCAATTTCCAACGGCAGTGGTGGGTTCAGGGGAGGTTCGGCTCCAGGCCAGGTTGGTGGTGGGTCAGCTCCCAACTATTCTGGAGGCGCACCCAACCAAGGTGGATATCCCGGCGAGGGTTCGGGCAGTGCTGGCCGCCCCGGCCCGGTCGGCCCGCCATACTTCACTGGCCATCATGGCGGGGGCCTGCCTGGCAAGGGCAACGGTAGTTCTAGTGGTGGCGGAAATGGCGGTGGCAGAGACATTATAATTCTTCCAGGAAAGGACGGCAAGGATGGCACCGATGGCACCGATGGTCGCGACGGACGAGATGGCCGTGACGGTGCCGCTGGTCCCGCCGGTCCTCAAGGACCTGCTGGATTCAACGGAACCAATGGCATCAACGGAGTCAACGGAGTCAATGGGACGAACGGGATAAACGGAACCAATGGCATCAACGGAGTCAACGGAGTCAATGGGACAAACGGGACAAACGGAACCGACGGAGCTCCTGGTCCGCAGGGTCCGCAGGGTTTCAATGGAACCGACGGGAGAGATGGCATAAACGGAACCGACGGTGCTCCTGGCCCGCAGGGTCCGCAGGGTTTCAACGGAACCGACGGGAGAGATGGCATAAACGGAACCGACGGTGCTCCTGGCCCGCAGGGTCCGCAGGGTTTCAATGGAACCGACGGGAGAGATGGCATAAACGGAACCGACGGTGCTCCTGGCCCGCAGGGTCCGCAGGGTCCGCAGGGTTTCAATGGAACCGACGGTGCTCAAGGTCCCCAGGGCGAGCAGGGAGCCACCGGAGCCACCGGAGCAACAGGTGCCCAAGGACCTCAAGGGCCTCAGGGTGAGCAAGGAGCTACTGGTGCAACAGGCGCTCAAGGTCCTCAGGGTGTTCAAGGGCCGCAGGGTGAGCAAGGAGCTACTGGTGCAACGGGCGCGACTGGCGCCCAGGGACCCCAAGGTATCCAAGGCGAGCAAGGACCTCAAGGGCCTCAGGGTGAGCAAGGAGCTACTGGTGCAACAGGCGCTCAAGGTCCTCAGGGTGTTCAAGGGCCGCAGGGACCACAAGGCTCAGCGGGACCCGTGGGCCCCCAAGGCCCCGAAGGGCCGGCCGGAGCCAACGGCACAGATGCCGACAGCGGGTACACAGAAAACTATGGTCTTCTGGGCTGCTACGTCGTGACTAGCAATGGTGACTACGGCATGACGCCTCGCTTGTACCAACAGGTGCTGACAACCTCCGTCGACGACTGCGCGGATCTATGTTCTGCTGTACCAGGCGGCCCGACCGTCTTCTTCTCGCTAGGACACAACACAGCCACGAACGAGTCGTTTTGCTCATGCGCCAACTCTCTTATCGGCTACGCGTACATCTCGCAGTCCATCAACTTTGCCTGTGGCTCTCGCTGTAATTTCCCGGACGCCGACCCGCCAACAGATCACTACTGTGGTGGCCAGTTTGGTAGTTTCTTGCTTGCCACGGTATTTGCCGCTATCTAGTGTTTTTCTTTCTTTCTTCGTTGATTCGGTTTTTAAGGGTCTTTCCTTTGGGTTGTCATTTGGCGCAGCAATTGGATGGAAGGGGTGGGCTACGACAAGGCTTTTCTGGAGTTGTTCTGGTTTTCAATTAATTTTGTTTCTTCGCAACTTGCCCATACTGTGTCTGTTCAAAGTAGATGCCGTCTCTGTGTGGGATTTGTGTAAAACCAAGCTGTCGATCTTCCAGAGGCTCGTTTGCTATTCTTAGTGGATTTGCCGGTCGAGCATCGAGGTCTCGAGACCATATCATATCTGACATTATGGCGGATGGTATTTGCGACGCGGCAATGGAGGTTTGTGTGCCTTGATAATGAGTGTCATTCGAGGCTCGGAAATTGTTTCGTGTCTTCTTTACCCGTTGGCAGTTCCTGGATTTGGGTACGCTGGACGGTTCTTGGCAGGTCCGGGCATGTCAGGCAGGGCTGGGGCTACTGGATGGATGGCAAGACATGTGACTGTAAATTTGAAAGCCTCCGTAGCCACTGCAAAAAGTACTCTAACAGATCATTGATCACAGTGGGAAAGTGCTCCCCTTGGCATTCCTAAACGGACCTTCCTCTTTTCTAACATCTTCGCCCCTTCTTTTTCCCCTCCTTTTTCCCCTCCTCATCTTCTTTCCTTTTTTCTCTCGTCTTATCCAAATTGTGTATTGGCTTGTGCATCTTTTGTATCTATTCGTTTGAAGGGCATAACTGCCGGCAAGCTCTTCCTGGCTAAATTGTACTCCGTACACTCCTCAATGACCTCTGGTCAACCCTGCCAAGCCCAAAAACAGCCTGTATAGCCTGTACAGCCCAGGTCACCCGCTAATTGACTGGAAACACAGCCACAACTGCTCCGTGAAAGCTGGGGTTTCGTGTTTCGTTGTATTGCACATGAATTGGAGGATTGGATGAGGAACTTCTGTGTCCAGTGTCCAACCTTCATTCCATGGTACAGGTGGGATAAAGTGTACGGAGTCAAGGAGTATAAGAATTTGAATGGCGCATAAAAGTGAAAAGCCTTCTTTCCTTCTTTCCTTCTTGCCATCCGGTTAACGCCACATCGCATCGTCATCATCTACCCTCTCATCCTCTACCTTCCTTCTTGGCTTAGACGATCTATTTGGTCTCTTTCAATCTTCTTCTTCTCTCACAGTCGCCTTCAGCCTTTTTTCTTTCTTTTTCTTAATTTATTCTCTTCATTTTCCATCATTTAAGAACCTCGAGCTTTTTGGGTCTTTATTCGCTCCACTTCTGCTGTCGAGCTTGTCCTCTTTCTTTCTTTCTTTCCAGGCACGCTATTCATCTAGGTTCCTGATGGCTTCTCGACTCATCCGGATTCCCCTTCTATTATCACTCGCTCCAATTGCAAACAGCTGCCTCCTCGACTTCGAGCATACTTCCTTCGAGTCGTCCTCTCTAGGCCTTCAACGTCGCCAGAACGACAACCCAAACGCACGGCCACCATTTCCCGACCTCAGCCAATTCTATCTGCCAATTGGCACCGGTGACAGATTCAACAATGGCCAGCAAGCCCCAGTTGGCTTCGGCCGCTTGTCAGCTCAGCCTCCAGACATCGAATCCGTCCTTAGCCTTTCCGAAATACGCTCCGCAGCTGATAGCCTGGTGACGGAGTTTCCCAATTCTGTCCAAATATTCGAGACACCCAACCCAACCCACGACAATCAAACCATGTACGGTCTACGAATCTTCGGCAAAAACTGCGCAGTGCGAGACCCTGGCGCCTACGGCGTATTCCTTACCGCTGGCATCCATTCGCGCGAACGGAGTATATCTGACGGGCTCATGTACTTCCTTTCCGATCTTTTACATGCCGATCGTGAAGACGAAGGATTGCAATATGGGAAAAAGAGTTACACCTCGGGCGATGTGCACCGAGCTTTAAGCTCAGGACTCGTAGTCCTACCTGTACTCAACCCCGATGGTGTGGCTCATGACCAAGCCAACAATAATTGCTGGCGTGTGAACAGGAACCCGGCCGGGGGTGTTGATCTTAATCGCAATTTCGATTTCCTCTGGGACTACGAGTTGACATTCTCTCCAGACATTCCTTTTGCACCCGCCTCAATACGCCCTGGCGACGAGGATTATCGTGGCCCTGGTGTTGAATCAGAGCCGGAAACCAAAAATGTCGTCTGGACCCTCGACGAGCACCCAAATCTGCGTTGGCACATGGATATGCACACATTTGCGGCCCTTGTCCTATATCCCTGGGGTGACGATGTGGATCAGTCGACTGACCCCAGCATGAACCTTCTTAACGAAACCTTTTACGGGAAGCACGGGCACATTGTCGACCCCCCAGACTCGATCTACGAGGCCTACCTCGACAGTGACACCCTGGCCACCTTTAAAAAAACGGCCAATCAAATGACTAGCTCTATGAAACAAGCCAGCGGTGTGGAAATCACAGCTATTCAGAGCGTCCAGCTTTATCCTACATCGGGGACTGCACAGGATTATATCCAGGCCCGTGGTTTGGTAGACTCTACCAAAAGAAAAGTGAACTCACTCACGACTGAGTTTGGGCGCTTCAACCCTGACCTCATGGAGATGATGCAGAAGGGCGCGCTCGCATGCCCCTTTTATCCCAATGCGGAGATTTACCAAGAAAATGTGTTGCAAGTCGCTTCAGGCACAATGGAACTATTGCTCTCTGTTGCAGAAACGGGTGATGATGGCTGTGTGGTCGAGGCGCAAGGTGAAATACAAGGAAAAAAACTTGTCCGCAGCCGGTAAGCTTGGTCTTTGGCCAGAGCTGTGGAAAGTTGTTGTTACAGCAGCTGGACTATATCAACCAAAAAGCGGAATCCTCGTCAACGGAACAGCGGAATCGTTCGCTTCTCGGAATGATTCACTATTGCAAATGATCCGTTATCCGAATACTCCGAATCCTTCATATCTTATGTTGTATATAAAGCCCCGTTAGATTCAGCTCAGATGGATGATAGTAGAAATATCAAGTCTTCAATCAATATCAATTCCCCATCATCTCACATTTCTGACAGTTTAAGAGAGCCTCGGCATTTGCATGCCCCAGTCTTATGAAGATGAAAGAAAATGAAAAATGACGTCCTTCCCCTGAAATCTTCATCCTTGGGAGTGCGTACCCACTGTATTTAGTGGCACAGCAGGTGGCTCAATGTGGCGCAGGAACCTGCTTCCGTGCTCATTACCCTTCGTACGGCGTTGGAAGATGCCGCGGTATTCAGGGCCAATGCTTGTGGCGATGTCTCGTTCTATTCGAGCGAGAGATCTTGAAGCCTCGTTGAAGGCTTCTTTCCGCAACTTGTACCATTGGAAGCTGTCCGAGTCGAAGTCTTCGTCATCTCTGCTGGGGATTCTGGGCTCCTTGAGTTTTCAAGGTCCCTTTCTGATTCAATGGGGGATAGGAAGGCGTCGAGTCGTTCTCCTTTCAGCCTGATGAGCAAGGGTTCTTTCCTTTGGAAGAACACTGACTGTTCTTTTTTTTAGGTACATAACAGTTTAGTTAGCCTCGCAGGGCTACTTCAGGACGTTCAGGTGGGGTAAGCTCGAGATGTGTGCCATTGTTTGTCGATTTGTTCGAGTTTCGGCTTTGTTTTCGAGCTTTTCGTTCTTATTATGGATATGAAATGGTTATAGCTTCCTTTGTTTTAAGGATGCGATTCCGGGCTCATAACTGTCAGAAATGTGAGATGATGGGGAATTGATATTTGATTGAAGCTATTCTATTTTTTTCCATCTGAGCTGGATTTAACGGGGTTTTTATATAGTTTACCACATAAGGGGGAACATTTGTCGGAATATGTAGTTTAATATCAAGGATTCGGAGGATTCGGAGTATTAGGATAATAAATCATTTTGGAATAACGAAGGATTCCGCTAATCCATTGACGAGGACTCCGCTGATCCGTTGATAGAGGCAACTTCTAGAATCCCCTTCAAAAGGATAATGACTCAGCAGACATATGTTCAGCACTAAATTTTAGGGTCAAACGCGCTAATGGTCCAGCCAAGACGCGTCCCTGAGATTCATTATCACATTTTGGCCTGTTCTTGTATGCCGACCAACATTTCATCCGGTTTACGATGCTGGCAGTCAGACCAAGAAGACAGGCCTTTGTGGCAGCTTCTAGCTCAATCAGTGCGCAATCCAGTGATAGCACAGAACCCAAGTCCGCGAGGTCTAGAACGAGCGGCCGCAAAAGAACACTAAGCCCTTCAGACGATGATGGTGCGTATGAGGCTGCTAGCGATCCGGGATATGAGTCTTTCGATGGGGAAGAGAAAACCTTGTCCGATCAAGCGAAACCTTCGAAACGTCGGAAAAGAGAGTCACGGGGTTTTAAGGCGTCCATAGACATCTTGGACTCCTTTGCTCCTGGGGCTGAGAGATCGGTAAAATCCCCAACCAGACCTCATAGCCTCTCTTATCACCGTCCTCTTCTCCTATCCGATAGTATCGGGTATAAATCCCGACAATCTCTCCTCGCGTGGTTTGACTCGGTGAGCGCAGCCCGTCAAATGCCATGGCGCAAACCTTGGATAGACCCACGGAACCACAGCGATCACTCCAAATTGCGCACACTGCTCGAGCGCAGGGCGTACGAAGTTTGGATTAGCGAAATAATGCTACAACAGACGCGGGTTGCAGTGGTGATAGACTACTGGAATCGGTGGATGCAGAAATGGCCAACTATCCAGGACCTCGCAGCCGCTAATAAAGAAGAAGTCGTCTCGGCCTGGAGGGGGCTGGGCTACTATAGTCGAGCTACTCGGATTCATGAGGCTTCAAAGTTGGTGGTCAATGATGCGAAAATGAATGGGTTATTATCTTCGGATACAGCGGTACTCGAAGCAAAAGTTCCAGGCGTAGGACGCTACACTGCTGGTGCAATAGTTTCCATCGTCTTTGGCAAGCCGGCTCCAATGGTTGATGGTAATGTGCTGCGGGTGCTGAGCCGGCAACTTGGCGTACATGGGGATGTCAAGACTGACAAAACTGTCATCTCTCTCTTGTGGAACGCTGCGGATTCTCTTGTCAGGACTGCTGCTGCAGATTTCGCAGAATCTGAACAGACTAATGAATCCAAGCCGGAAAGAGTCCAAGGGAAAATTCCAAGCGACGTACCCGGCCGTTGGGGCCAGGCTCTCATGGAGCTTGGAAGTACCATCTGCGGACCCAAGCCCAACTGCAGTGCGTGCCCAATCACCGACACATGTCGCGCCTTCGCCGAGGGCAAATGGTTGATTGGGGCAGCATCAACGTCTCCATTTTTCCCTGCTGTGGAAACCGAAAAACAAATGCCCGATATGGAAGATGCATGTACTTTGTGTCGAGATATGGAGCCCGTGGAGGCGATGAACGGTGCGCCGGAAGACTCTGAGGACCCCGATCAACCAAAATCTCGGAAAAAGAAGTCTCGGACAAGATCCGCCCAATCCGACGCACCAGGCGTCGCTAGTGCTGAGATGGAAAGGATAGTTGAACATGCTCGTAGGTTTCCTTTCAAGGTTGCCAAACGAGCAATCAGAGAAGAGGCAACCGTTGTATGTGCCATCAGGCGTGCAGATGGTTTCTTTCTCTTATCACGACGCCCGGAAAAAGGCCTCCTGGCAGGCCTTTGGGAGCTTCCTAGTGCTATCCTTCCCCAGAAGACGACTTCGGCGGCAAGTAGAATAGCAATGGCGAAAAAGCACGCATTAGGTCTCCTGCCCTCAGGGATCAAAGCATCTGGTATTCGCCATCGTGGTGAGATTGGGTCAGTCCCATGGACTTTCTCGCATTTGAAACTCACCATGTACGTTCACTTGATGGATGTCGGTGACTCTCTTTCAACTCGCGAACTGGATAGTATCATATCAGCAAAGGTTCGCTGGGCTGATAGCCAGGAAATTGAGGGCGAGTCGATGGGCACTGGCATGAGGAAGTGTTGGGCTACTGTGGCGGAGAATTGAGGATTGGATCCAAACAGGCCATTCCATCTGTATAATGGCTGTATATCTGGATAATTACTCAAAGAAGGTGCAATTACGAATATCAATAGAATGACTTCCTTGGGATACGAAATTTGCATTCATGCATTCGAACATTTTAGGCATAGTTGTTTGCGCTGTGTGCTAGAAAGTTTATCCAGCTGTCCGCCACGCCAAAATGCAGGTTGCCTTGTTGAAGCCCAGTGCGATGCCCTGAAGAATGGTATCATGTGGCCAATGTGGAGACAAGTCGACGGAAAAGCTCCCGAGATGCCGTTTCCTTGGACGTGAAATATATATTATTCTTTTCACTGCTACCTCACACTCAATGGCACAGAAATCCATCCTGTCCGCCCTTTTTTGATGATTCTATATAGCAATTCATCTCTAGTTTTTGTTCCATTACAGCCATGGCGAAAACTACTACAGAGGTTGCAACATTTGAACTGGCAGAAGTGAGCCCTTCAAAGGGCCCGTTGCAACCCCGGCCATCTTCTGATGCTTCCCCTCAACCACAGCCAGAGGCTCATCCGGTCCAGGAAACAAAGCTGGACTGTGATACCTATATGAAACTTTGGAGCGCTGGCTTCTGTTTCTTCGTGGCTGGTGTTAATGATGGCAGTCTGGGTGCCTTGATTCCATACATCATCCGCGATTACGATGTGTCTACAGCCATTGTGTCTAGTATGTACGTCGCATTCTATTTGAATATTCAAATTTTCTTCCGCTGATACTAGTTTAGGTATGCTGCTAACTTTGCAGGGTGGGTATTTGCTGCATTTTCAAACACGCACCTAGCCCAATACATGTCTCTCGGGGCAATGTTGGCACTCGGAGCTGCACTCCAAGTCCTTTCCCACGCCCTTCGAGCCTGGAAGCCGCCTTTTCCTCTCTTCACCGTTACATTCAGCATTGTCAGTCTAGGACAAGCCTATCAAGACACCCACGCGAATATATTTGTGGCAGGACTCAAAGGCGGCAAGGCACATCGCTGGCTTGCCTTTATTCATGCCATGTACTCGGCCGGATGTCTTTGCGGTCCTTTTGCCGCTACTGCCGTAGCATCTGCGAGGACACCCTCTGTATGGTATCTGTTCTACGCCGTCCCACTGGTTATTGGTCTAACAAATTTGGGTTTCGTGGCCTACGCCTTCCGAGACGAGATGAAAGTCAAGTTCAGGAAAGGGGTGGCCGAGGAAACAGAAACCCCGCGAAGCGATGAAGAGGCAGCTGAAAAGCCGAAGCCGGCAGGAGAAATACTGAAAAAGACGTTTAGTCAACTGAGTGTCTGGCTTCTGTGCTTGTTCTTCTTCTTCTACATTGGAGCCCAGCTCACGGCTAGTGGCTGGGTTGTGGAATACCTTGTTGTTGTCCGTGACGGAGACCTCTCTGGCATGGGGTATGTGGCAGCGGGCTTTGCCGGTGGTGGCTTATTAGGTCGTATCCTCCTTGCAGAATTCCCTCACAAGTACGGAGAGAGGAAGGTGGTTTTTATTTACCTCGTGTTTGGCATTGCATTCCAACTTTTATTTTGGCTGTGAGTATCCCCTCATCCAGTGACGTTCGCATTTTCACTCGAGACCTGTCTAACAACTTTATTTGCTACGGTACAGCCTCCCCAATATCATTGCAGCATCTGTTGCTGTGAGTTTTCTGGGTTTCTTCTCAGGTCCTCTCTTTGCAACGGTATGTTCAACCTCGATTATAGTTCTTACTGGCAGAATTGCAACTAATAAGTAACAAAAGGGTATCTCGGTGGGCTCCAAAATATTCCCCAAGGATATTCGATCTACTGCCCTCGCCTTCGTATTCGTCTTTGCGCAGATGGGAGGATCGGTCTTCCCCATCATCACTGGCGTGGTCGCTTCTGGAGTAGGCGTGGCCATTCTTCAGCCAGTTCTTGTTGCGCTTTTGGCCGCAACAGCCATCAGCTGGCTTATTGTTCCGCGGCCTAAAGAAGTTGATAATCCTGACTTGCACCGGGAGTAGATGGGCTCGGCTATAGTCTTTACTTCTGCTCAGCGCCAACTTATTCAAGAGGGATTGACCTCACAATCAATGCCATGAGCATATGTGAAATGGGTAAATTTTCCAGAGGTGTGCAAGAGTTTCTAGTATGTGGTGTATTGTGCACCGTGTATCTAGATCGTCTCTCTAATTTCATATTTGCGTCTCAATACATAATTCTATCTTTACATATCCGGGACAGGGTCAACCTTCTTGACAACCCTCGCAGGCGTACCAATAGCGACTGAGAAATCAGGAATATCCTTGGTAACCACACTGCCAGAGCCCACAGTGCATCCCTTTCCGATAGTCACACCAGGCATAATGGTAGTGTTTCCTCCGATCCAACAGTCATCGCCAATAGTCACAGGTAAGGCATACTCAATATAATCACGCCGCGACTGAACACCGACCTCGTGGGTAGCGGCGTAAATCGAAACGGAAGGACCAAACATGACACGGTTGCCAATCTTCACAATGGCGCAGTCCAGAATAGTCAATCTTTTGTCCCATAATCAATTAGCACATGGTCCATGGAAGGATAAAGGGTTTCCTCGCACCCAAAGTTGGCATAAAACCTGTCTCCGAGGGAGATATTGCAGCCATAGTCAATGTTGAAAGGCGCCTCGATGAAAGGCTCTGTTCCAACCTTGCCGAGGATACCCCGGAGCATTTCTTCCCTGTCCTTGACGAGCGAGCTCTCCGTCGCGTCATCGGGGAAATAGTGAGCATATTTGTGTGCGAAGCGGCGGGCTTGGAAACGGGCATCTGAGAGTTTGGGCTCCAAGGAGTTGTACCTGAAATGTTTTGATTCATTTTGTCAGCAAAATGAAGTAGGAGAAGAAAGAAAAGGTTTAATTTTCAAAATACTGAACTCGGGGTCTTACAGAACTCCGGAAATCATCTTCTCGTATTCTTCGCACCAAGGTACATGGGCCAAAGCCTTTGCGGCCTCAATTTGGTCAGGCTTCTTTTCTGTCGCAGCGCCGGCCATTTTGCACGAGTCGATATCCTCAACACTTCACAGCCAAAACGATATGCTTCTTGAGAGGACCTAGTACCAGAAAAGGTCTCGAGCAGCACGTCTCGCAGCTCGACAAGTATTGCAGGACTTGTACGACTTGCAGGCTAGACGAAAATCAGCATCCGGCAGATCACGTAGACAATGCGGGCAGGAACGCATAGTAGGCAGCGGCAGGGAGGAGCACAACAGAAGGAAGGAGCAATTGGACGAAAACACCAATTGTGGGTACGGACAGTACGGAAAAGAGAAAAACCAACCAAATGACACCAAATGACAGACTGCGATTGGCTGGAGGGCGGCTCTACGGGTGGTGATTGGGCAGAACACTAATTGTGGATGCGTACGGACAGAAAAGAGAAAATGGCAGTGTGATTGGGCGGCAGGCGGCAGCCAGGCTAAGCTGAGGCGCGAAGTAGAACGTCTAAAGCGTGAAAGCGTGAGAATCAAGATCAGAAAAATGCAATAGTGGAGGAGAGACGCGAGAAGGAGAAAGAATGACGCCAGAAGGAAGAAGAAAAGCACCGCAGGGTCCTGGCTGAAATCACGGCCCAGCGAGCACTTGAGAACGAGCGCCAAACAGCACGCCTTCTCGAGCTTCTTAAAGAAGAGCAGTGTGTCCAAAATGACCGTATGTAAACATCCTCACGGGCTTCTATTTCCTGCAAGCCACAATACTGACAATATGGGCTCTAACCAGAATTACAACAAAAGACAAGCGAGAATAACCGTACATCCAACATGGATACCCTCAACGGCGCAGGACTTTACAAAGCAGACTCGGAGGCGGCTAGCAAAAAAAGAAAAAAAAAAAACAGCCAAAGGCAACCGAAGCACTGCCGCCCGCAGCCAGGCCGCCATCGAGACACTCAACAAATGGTCCCAAAACCATCTGGCATTCCAGGATGAGCAAGTAGACCCCTGTCCTCTATTCTTTCCACCAACGCACTTTAGTAGTTTAGCCATGCACAAATATTGCCAGGCAGCCAACCGTCATATTCAGCACCAAGTGGTGGTCTAGTTCTTGAGACCAAACCCCAACCCGTGCCATTCCTCTTTGTGCTCTTTGTGTAATTGACTAGGTTTTCTCTGGGTTGTGAGTTTGTGGATATATAAGCTGACAGAAACATTTCACGAGCACATACGACCATAGGTTCAGGAATACACGGGATCCCGTCCGCTCTCCCTTAGTTAAGCCTGGAACCGGTGGACTAGTAGTTGGGTCGGTGACGACCAGCGAATCCCCGCTGTTGTATGTTTTTTTTTCCTTTTCTCCATCTTGCTCTCTCGCTTTTTCTTTTTTCGAAACTACGTCGTGTGGGATGCAGTGTGAAAGATTCAAAACTAATAACATACCAAGGTCGTGCGACGCCAGTATTCTCTCGACATGAGCCCAGTGGCTTCGTCAGGCAAATCGGCCCGGGGGACGACCTGAGTGGGGTTCTGGGCCTCGCTAGGGACGGAGGAAGATTCGGTGATGTTGGAAAGTACTGCCCTCAAACCTGTAGTATATAGAGTTATGCAGTAGACGCTTCATCTCTCAAGGATAGTGGTTCGGTGAAAGTAAGATAGTCTACAGCGTTTGGCGAAAGAACACTCCGGTTCACTCCTCATAGGTTTTTCACCAATTTTAGATGCACAGATATCACATAGTAAGGGGACTTACAGGTTCGCAAGTCTCTTTCCTGTTCAATCAGGCCTCTGCTTACTTCATGTTCTGGGATCGTCATGGCCGTTTTTGTACCCCTGGCCGCGCACCAATGACCGTCGACGGGCTATAGTTCACAAGGCAACAGGAAGTAAGAGCCATTCCCCCCCCCTACAGCAAGTGGGTGAGGCGCATTTCATCAACGTTTCTTTTGAGAATGTCTCGAAGCAGTTAGAAGCTTGCACGCTATTCCTTTCTAATCAAACGTGTACCTGAAGAGTGTCCATAACCTTTGTCCATAAATGATTCCCTCATCTCATCCTCACTCCCTCGGAAACCATCGACACTTAGCATATCAAAGCAGCTCGTGTGTGCCTCCGAACTGGTATCCTCATGTAAGTAGAGTACCTTTCATAGTTACCGGAAGGGATGAAAGAATGCCGTTCTCGTTGGATGTATCCTAAACTGACATTAATACTATGTAGTCTACCACCTGGTTCCCGCCATTTCTATCCCCTCTTGGCATCGACATGGTAGAGTTGCGCGACCTTCTTGCGTTGGATTTTAGCGAAACACCTTTGTCAGCTCAAGTAGTCCTATAATACTATCCTCCTATCCTCACACTTTCTGCTGCCCATATATAGCGCAGGTCAAGAATGCACAATGGACTGCAAGGCAAAACCATTCAATCACTTCGGGACGGGGCCAAGGAAGACAATATGCTACCGACCCGCGTCATGACGCGGGATACGATGACGGACAACGGCCTCGGGATGGACATGTCGACAACACTCCTCAATGCGTTTATGAAATGCGGCATAATGCCAGCCTTCATTCGCAGTCTCCGGTCACGCCAAGCATTTCTCCTACGATTAAGGGCAAAAAATTGCCACTGTAACTGTAGATTCCATTTGGACGTCAAATGGACCGACGGCTATTTTTGCTCAAGGAACGTCAGTCCCAATTAACGCAATTCCTCCACAGACCCAGAACACGATCAATATTCATAAGCAGTGGCGTTCGCCGATGTCGCAATCCAATCTATGCCCGCATATAATTACCCTTCTTGTACTGGCAAGCCGGCGTTTCCCCCTTGAGGTAACGCATGCGGCGTCTCCGCAGTTCTCCGCCCCGTCACGGAACCCTCTCCCGTTCCCACTCTGGCTGGCCGTCATTCAATCTGCTTTGGATCAGAGTTTTTAGTTGGTTGATTCATTTCTCGATTTGATTTGATTTCAGATCTCATAACCCACTGCAAATGCAGGTAGGTAATCAAACGTCCCAACTTGAAAGGAAAACTCTCTTTCTCGAACCCTGCAATCCTAACCTTGCTGGACCATGTCCCCAAATACACGTATTCGATTGTCAATGGTGGAAGCGGGACCCGCGCGCCCCGGCCAACTGGCGATGCACCAACCAGCGAAATTCCAGCGAAATTCCAGTGGGGGAAAAGATGCCCCGGTCCGCCTGGTGTGCGGACCGCGCGCACTAGCTCAAGGGAGCCAAGTTTAGTCAGTGGTAACGGGTAATATGGGAGTGGTCACTATTTTATGACTCCCAATGGAACGGCAATTTCTTCCTATTTTGGGAATTTTAACTTTTTTCTTCTTTTTCTCTTCTCTGGTTTTTGGATTCTTCATGATTGTAATCAGGATTGCAGTTGTTAGCATTTTCTGTCATCTCGTTTTCTTCTCTACACCCCAGTTTATTACGGAGTATATAACATAAACCAGAAACTCATCTTTGAATTAACTACCTTGACTACTCTACTTGACGTTTTCAACACGCCTACGGAGTATTCCCTTCAACTTTCAGTTCTCAACGCTAACAACAACAACCCCCCCCCCAACCAACTTCAATTGCGGGCGGGCTTATCTTAAGCCCATTTCACCCCCATCCCGTACATCCCCCCACAGAGAATCTCAAGCCGATCAGCAAAATACACCTTCACAGGAAGAGGCCGTAGCCCGTAACCCATTCGAATCTTCATATTGGTAGTGCCTAGCACAATGGACTCTTCAAGGCCGTCCACCGACATGGACCTAGACGGCGAAGCCCAACTTCCCAACGCCATCGACATCGAAAAGCTCGGTCGTCAAAGACCGGTAATCTTTCCTTCGGCAGTAGCAGAGTTTGGTTTTGGCTTTTCACTATTGGCGTCCATGTTAATGGCCGTAAGTACACTCATCCGTCCCCTCTTCCATCTCAGCACATCTCATCTCATCTCACTAAAACATGAAAAAAAAAAGGAATACTTTGTCTCGGGAATTCATCCCATTTTACCACCCATCTCAGAGGACTTGAACATCCCCGAAACATCCCAAACCTGGCCCTCGAGCGTCTTCTCCCTCGTAACAGGAGGTCTCCTCCTCCCCTTCGGCCGCCTAGCAGACATGTACGGTGGCTACAAGGCCTTCAACGGCGGCCTAATCTGGTTCTTCATCTGGTCTTTAGTCGCGGGGTTCAGTCCCCAATACGTCATGCTCGTCGTATGTCGTGCGATGCAGGGTGTTGGCGCCGCCTTCGTTTTACCCACGGGCATCATGTTGCTCGGTAGGATTTATCGGCCTGGGCCAAGGAAGAATCTTGTTTTCGCCTTGTATGGTGCTTTTGCGCCTATTGGCTTTTTTATTGGTATTTTGGTTGGTGGTGCGGCGGGGCAGTTTCTTACTTGGAGGTGGTATTTTTGGATTGGATCCATGATTGTTGCTGTTACGTTGGTTGTGTCTTTGTTGACGATTCCACGCCACGGCGACGAGGTTGCCCCGTTGAAGTCTGTGTCCATGGACTGGTGGGGGCTCTTAACCATTCCGACTGGCTTGATCCTCGTCGTTTACGCGATTACGGATAGCTCGAATGCTCCTCGTGGTTGGCGCACTCCGCACATTTTGGTTACGCTGTTGCTTGGTGTTGCTATATTGGGAGTTGCTGTCTACATCCAGGGCTGGGTTGCCAAGAACCCTCTGTTGCCTGGGGACTTGTTTCACGTCAAGGGGATGAAGACCATGGCATTGGCTTTGTGGTTGGTGTACGGGTCTTTCGGCCTGTACCTCTTCTACTCGACCTTCTAGTAAGTCTTCCTATCCACGCCTCGTTGCGATTGCCCCCCCGAAAAAGCGCAAGAAACAGAAGATGAGAAACAAAGCCGCTAACACCCGCATCTAGCATCGAGCTTGTCATGGGCGCCTCCCCCCTCATAACAGCAGTCTGGTTCATCCCCATGATAGCAGGCGGCCTCATAATCGCCACAGTAGGTGGCTTCACCCTCCACCTACTCCCCGGCCGCGCCCTCCTCATCATCTCGGGCCTCGGCCATGTCGTCTGCTCGCTCCTCTTCGCCCTCATGCCCGTGGGCGCCGGCTACTGGCCCTTTGTCTTCCCCGCCATGATCGCGAGCACCATCGGCGTCGACATCACCTACACCGTCAGCAACGTCTTCATCACTACGAACCTGCCGTCCAAGCACCAGAGCGTCGCCGGCGCCCTCATCAACAGTGTGCTGTTCCTCGGCATTAGTTTCTGGCTCGGTATTGGCGACGTCGTTGTCGCTGCTACCCGGGACCAGGGATTGCGCAAGAGTTACCAGGCCGCTTTTTGGTTGGCTGTCGGCCTTGCTGGAGTCGCGCTTTTACTTTTAGCCTCGATCAATATCGGCTCTGCCAAGAGCGACTTGACTGTGGAGGAGCGAGAAGCGCTTGAGAGAGATGCCCGAGCAACTCAAGAGGCATCCACAGTTGGGGAAGACAAGACCCAGAACGCACCAGCGTAATATGCTTTTTGTTTCTTTCCTCTGCCTCGCCTCCTTCTTTCCCCTCTCCTCTCTTATTCCGCTTGCATCTTCTCTCTTTTTCGAAAATTTCACCATAGACTCTCCAGGCACAAGGTTTCAGCGGCATTTACACAACGGCGTCAGGTATTCCAAGACATGACTTATTCCATGATTAGATTTCACCCATCTCCTAAAGGCGGACGAGGCAAAAAAGGGTTTTAAATAGCGAACTCAGTTAAAATAATGAATTGCATTACATTACCAACAGTCAAAACATGCTGCTCTTCCATTTCCTATCTCAGTACCCAAATCATTTGCCTAATTAAACATGAGACCACTACCCTGTCGAACAGTCATTGTCCAAGGCAAGTTCATAAACTCCAACATAGTCGCATATCAATCACTGGGCATTCCGGTTCTTGAGAATGCGAGCCTTGGTCCTCTCGGCAACAGACTTGGCGTCGAACACAAAGGTCACACTCGGATGTGCGTTGACAGCTTGCGCCCATTTGTAGAAGTTGGGCGCCTTCTCTGCCAGTCCCTCGGTAAAAGTCTTAGGGTAGGTGCCAAGCTCCGTGTTCGAAAAGACTCGGATAACAAACGATGCGGTAAGCACCTTGAGCGAGGAGGTCTTGTCAGTACAAGCATTTACTAGGGGGCCGAGCATAGTAATACACACCTCTGCAAGTGTAAGTTTGTCACTGCCGCCAAAGAAGGGGCCGGCATTGGCGAGGAGGGGTTCAATCTCCTTGGTCACAGCAGCAACAAAATCCCTCCCTGACTCCTCAGCCTCGGCATCTGTCTTCAATGAATTGAGCTTGAAAGCATAGGGCTGGACCTTGCTGAGAAACGTGTCGACGAAAAAGTTGATGCGAGCCCGAGCTAGGGCGGCTTCCTCGGTGCCAGTTTGGGGAACAAGGTGGGAGGGATGAGCATCGACGAGGAACTGAGACACAATGCCGGATTCGGGAATGATGTGACCATTGTACGAAATTGTGGGTACGAGACCACGGGGATTGATCTTGAGATACTCGGCTGTGCGAGGCGTGTCGAGGTCGATGATTTCTTCCTTGTAGTCTAGGCCTAGTTCCTTGAGCGCAATGTGTGCACGGTGGGCCCCTGGGTGAATGTTAGCGACGACACTTCTGCCAAAGTGCCAAAAGGAAGTTATCGACAGAAGTTATCGACACGAGGACCGGAGTCTACTCACAAGGGCACAGATGGTTTGTGTACAAGACGATTTGCGGTGCGCTAGCCATTGTGAATGGAAAGATTGAAGGGACAAACTTAGTTTTGAACAAGTAGATGGTAATAGTTGAGAGAAAGGAGTGAAATTGAAATTCTGTGGAAGATTGAAAAATATCAGGACGTCACTCAAGAAGGTAAGAGGGGAGGGGAGGGGAGGTGCGAGGGGCAGATGCTCTCGCTCTCGCCAGCAACAGGTTTGGCTTATAAATCCAGCCACATCGCCCACCCTCCCATTCTCCCATCCCTTCGCTTGCCATTGGTAGCATATTTGACATCATGCACCGGATCTCTTTCGTCAATAATACTTGGATTACTGAACCTCTCCTCTACACCGTGTCTTTCTAATCGCAAATTTCCTCGCTCGCTTGCATCATTAATGTCGTGCTCCAGCATCCACGACATCCGAAGTACTCCGTACTGAACGAGGGGAAAGGAAAGGCGGGGGAGGGGAGCTTGAAGTGGGGTGGGTGTCTGTGTGTTGGGTGGTGGATTATTAGGATTTCTGTGGCCTGGCCAGCCGTGGGATTCAACCTAATCTCTCCCACTCCTTCATGAGAACCCCAATGCTACTCCTCCGTCTTCCAACAATGCATACCAATATATATATATATATATGTATATATATATATATATAGACTTGTAGGCGTCTTTTACTGTGGCACCCATGGGCTCATTTCTCTCCACGCTTCGCATCTCTGTCCTCTGCCACCCTCCCAAGGATGCGCTGCCGCTGCAGTAATGTTGTTGACTTGACCAGGAGCCCTGAATTGTCTTACTGTTGTCCCTCCAGCTGCAACCAGATACGGACTGCCTCCTGTCTGATTGAGGTTGATAAGTTGAGGGTTCTCATCTGTCCAGACTGGCCAATTGCTTGCTGGATTTTCAGCTTCGGGATCTGCTCCCGACTGGCCATTCGCTACTTTGTTTGAAATGGAGGGGCTGTTTTTAGTGATGAAATTGCCATAAATCACTACGAAGTAGCACTTTCATTAGTCGGGCCCTTCATCTTTTTCTGTTGGCGGGGTCAATCCAACCCCATCACAAACCCATCGGGGATTTAGGGATTGCAAGCTCTAGAGGATCATAACCTACAACTGAACGCCTTCACCATGTCAGGTCCCTGGTTCGGTGTGGGAGGGCCATAATACGCCGCCAGATCTGCGCCGTGGATGGCGAATGGTACAGAGTACTGATAATGAAAAGCTTCGTGTCCTGGGCTCGTGAAAGCTTCTGCGAGCCAATAACTTTGGCAGATAACGGCCGACTCGGCTCCGAAGTTCTAGTGGATGGGCACTGTTGTAAATTCACAATCCTGGATCCATATGAAGCAACCCGCCGCCAATCACACCAATTTTGGTCTTTGCGTGCGGGTAAGGAGGGACTTTGACTTACAAATGCGCGTTGTTGCTGGCTGTTGGAGGGATAGTATAATCTGAAAAGTACGTCTGAATCAGGAGAATGTCATCAGTACGGAGTAGAGGCAGCTTGAGATAGATTTCCACTTTCCACACCATAATCATCTGATTACTTGCATAACCAAGTCACCCCACGTCACCCAGACTTCCAAGATATTCCCTTCAGAGCAGTAGTTCCATTTATCAGAGGTTTCAACCTCCGACCGCGGTGCTATTTTCACCTTTGTAAAGTGACGAGTCTGTCCAACACCGTAATCTGGCGGTGTTGTTACAGAAGTGAACGAAAACAGAGCCAAATCAGAGCACTTTTCAACCGAGTCAACTCCAAGACGACAAGATCCAAGGGCCTTTTGGGATCTATCCTTATACTCAACTATCAGCCCTCGGCAGTAACCATTATCTGCGTCCTTGGAGAAGAATATCCAAAGGCAAGAAACCCCTTCGAGCACCGCTGAAGAAAAGCAGGCATTAGGGAGTGCACAGGACCCTATCGGTAATGTAGGTACTAAGCCAGATAGTGGCTTTTTTGGGAAGATGCCTTGAATCAAGGCGAAATCGTTTTTGTCGTTTGAATAGACAATGGACGCATGGGAGGACGTTATGGCAGCTACAGTATCCTTGAATGGGACAGTAATCAGGGGGCCAGCAGTGTAAACGCCCCTTTTCGCTGTACGTATCTTTGTACATGTAAGAAGGAGGTATAAGGTTTCTGCCTCATAGTATGGCTAACTTACAATGAATTGACTATCGGATAATGGGCGACTCTGCGCTGGGTTTTCACGTCGAATACCAAAGGCCGTAATGGTGTCGCCTGGGGCGATTGGAACGTACAACCAAACCACTCTGCTATCCAAACGTGAAGGTAGGTAAATGGAACTTGCGGTAGCAAACGGGTCATCTTTCGTGTGCGCGTGGATAGCCACTGTTCTTCAGCCAGTGCATCTCTTAACAACTTGGGGAGAACGTCGAAATCAAGGTGCGGGGTTGCCCATAAAGTACTCGAACCGCGCGTGATACAGCTGTTTTATTGGTCAGCCAGGGATGGCAATCCCCAGCGCACTACCCACTCACATTCGACGAGCTCATCAATTGTGGCTCTACCCGATGGTTCCAGCACAAACATTGATCTTAACATTGCGCCTAGCGCAGCTTCCTCCTCTTTTGAGAGCACTTCGAATGATTTCAAGCGCCTTGGAGATTGAATGCAAGCTGGGAAGCGTGTTTCCCAGGTTTCCGACTCATTCCCATAGTATGGCACCAAATCTTCCCGCACTTTCTTATTGCCATTCTGGTCAAACCAGTTACTCCTTGTTTTCCATTGTTCCCACCACCGTTCGGGGAGCTTTCCGAATGTTTCCACATGCTCAACAGTAACGTCGTCAAGTGTTGCAGGGAAGGACTCAAAGGGGGGCCTGTCGCCGAATAGCTCCCAAATAGAGCAGGCTAATGTCCATATATCGCTAGGGAATGAGAGATATTCGGAATTCTCCGCACGCAAGAAGCGAGATTCGGGAGGGGAAACAAGAAGTGGAGTGTGGGCGGACAGTCTTTTGTCCTCGGCGGGCGCGAAAGCTTCCCCAAAGTCGGACAAAATGATACGGCTCTCCTTTGTTGTGATTTTATCGCTCGCAATACCTAGCCAAACTGGAACGATTACTTCGGATGGGACACCAGTGTCTAGCGGCTGGCCGTCAGAGCGTTCAACAGGCTCCCTTATCGGGGGTCCCGTCATATTGTATATTTGCGTGGCGCTCATGTTTTGTACATGGGAGGGCATTCGAAGAAGAATGTTACCGAGGTGAAGGTCTTTCATTTAATGATTGTCAGTTCGCGAATCCTGATTACGGAGCATCAACAAGTAGATGTACTATCGATGACATCTGGCCTACCCTACCTCCATGAACAATGCCTGCGCTGTGAACGACCTGAAGCGCGAGAATAAGCTGGGTGGCAATCGCGCGGGCGGCCGGGAGGTGTAGCAGTCTATGGTAGGAGGCGTCCTTGGCCTCGTGAATGCTAATTCTAGCAGGATCAGACACAAGGCAGAGATGTCGGCCGTTAGGTCCCGAAAGAAAGAACGAGTCCAGTAGTTTTTGTAGAAACTTTTCGCCCGGAAGTGATTTCTTTATAGAGCCAAGAACTGTAAGGATATACTTTTCCTTGCAGCGTTTTGATGATTCATCGGTCAATATTTTGATGGCCACTAAACGGCATGCCACATTATCTTCCGCGAGCCAAGTAGTGGCCGACCGCCCGAACCCCAACTTGTGGACGATGGAATACCTTCCTTCATTGACGATGTCACCTGGAAGTATTGGGTGATAACCGCCTGGGACATAGTAGCTGAGTCTCTCAACTTCTTCGATATAATTATATTGGACTGAGCTAGGTTGCATTGAGAAGAATGCCGGCAGGAATCTTTGGTTGCCAAAAAGTAACCGAGGGGAGTGTGGTGTGCGTGGGGTTCTTATCGTGGTGCGGCAACCACGCAATGGTCTAAGGCGATTGCGCGGCAGCCAAGCAAACATTTGAGCCGAGTTGACAGAACTGAACTGCACTGTGTGAACACACGTCTGAGAGACCACAAATGTGTGTATGTTGTGATGTGCTCCCTCACCTTTATTCTGAGATGGCGCTCTCTGAAAAGGGAGAGCTGGTTACCTAAGGCAGCAGCTTGTACTAGATCATGTGATTGGTATCGTGACACCTTCTCTCACTTCTGGGTAATTGTCGGTTAGATCAATTCATGGTCCAAGGCATTTGAGATAGATCGGTTGTTCACTGAAACATCTGCCCTGAAAGACGACCTCCACTTTGACCATTCTTGAGCGCATTCTAGGGATTTACCTCTCTGCCCACTTCAATCGGACCGATGATCAGTAGTCTTATGCATAATATGGATACAGCAGACGAGAATGGATCACACGGGTACCAACGAAGAATTACCTTGTCCTCTTCTCGGCAACGGATTCCTACGGTGGCGCTGCAGGCTAGCTCAAACGCATCAAATGCAAGGGCCTGGATCGAGTCACTTTTGCGACGGCGAACCACCGTGCTTAATGACGCATTATCCTTGATAGCCCAGAGGTAGGCGAGGCAGACTGGCAGAGCGTTATCGGAGTCGGTCTAGCTTTGCAATGAGATTCCTGGACAGTGTTGTGTATCATATATTGCACTCTCGCTCATTTGTGCTATAATATTTAGGTATGGAAAGGAGCAGATACTCATTGGGAAAGCTCTAAAGGCCGCCCTAGATGCAGAGAACAAGAAAATAGGCAATACAGTCCACAGCAGACCATGTAGGTGACGGCGACGAGATGGCCTTTCAAGGAGCCCTTATACTATTCCAAAAGACGTCCGAGGTGGTGCTACAAAACACGTCGTAGGTGGCGTTGGGCCGTAACCTGCACTGCGTCCTTGTCTTCCTGACCACGCTGGCGAAATATCCAACGGTAATGAGATACGTTGATCACTTTCCTTGGAAGCTGGCCTCCGGAACCCTGAATACATTCTCGACAACTCCCGGTTCCAGCGTGCCCCCAATTCAGGCATCAGCACTCCCACAATCGAAGCCGAAGCCGCCGAGAAGGGTGCCCAGCAGCCGCTGCATGAAAAATTTACTATGAGGTGATTTGCGTAGGCCGAGGTGCAGCACCTCAAGGACCGGTTTGGCCAGAACAATATTGACGCTGAGGAGAAGCACTTCGAGGCGCCCTCGATGGTGAAGGAGCGGATGACAGCTTGCCTGCGGCTGGAATGCGAGATTGCGAAAGATCATCAGTGGCTACTTATGACAACAAAACTAACGTGTTCTCCGCCGCGCCAAAATATGACATGTTTGCCCTCCGTCAACCGATTTGAAATCTGCAAGAGACGACAACTTCTGTAAGTGTGTTCCGCTCTGGGGCCTGCAGCTCCTGTAAATATACGGGCCCATCCCCTTCCACTAACCCGTAGTCTGACTCAACAGCTACGCAAAACGGCTACCCCAGCCACTTCACGATGCCAGGCATCATCGTACACGTATACCTAGAGGCATTCTTCCATCTACTCGGAAAAACAAAGATTCTGGTAGGGCTTTAATTGCTAGCCGTGTCAATCTATTCTTTCAAATTATCTACACATCTCCCGAACCCAAGGGGTTCCAGGAGGAGAATTTCGGACTCTATTGCCGCTCTTCAGCTCACTGAAGGCGCTGGCCATATACAGCGCGTCTGTAACAAATATGAGCAAATATCTTCTCAAATCTAAGAACCGGACTTACAGCTCAAGATAAGAATGAATTTTCGGGTCCCTTATCTCTCTCCGCAGTAGTGCCAGGTAAACCTCCACTTCCTCTCGCGACCACTACACCATAAGTCTCATTAGCTGCGTTAAACTAATACCAAGGTCAATTGTCCTTACATCTAAAACTTTTATAAACCCCCTGAGAGTAAACCCTTCAAGTCCTTGTTCGAGGTACTCCTGACACCATCTACCACGCGTCTTTTGAGATTTATCCCTTGGCCATAGGCCAATCGGTATCTTATATCTCTTCTCCTTTATATTGCTGAATCCAGCTTCTCTCATGGCACTTTCTGTCGCAAATTCACTGGCCGAAAAGGACATACCTATCTTCCTCCCTAAATCTTCTAACAATTTCCACCATTCCACGAGCGCAGACGTAGGTGGCAAGGTTTCATCGTCGGACTTAGCTTGTAACGACAACTCCACATGTTCGACCCAGCCGCCGGGTTGAAGGTTCCTATAAAGGGAAAAGAATTGGCGAGAGAATTGTACGAAAGTAAACCGGGCGCAACCTACCGAAATACTTTTGCGTAGAACTTAGCCCAATCAGCGACGCAGCCAGTCAGGCCACGCATATAAATATAGTTAAATGAGTAACGGAACTCCCAGGGTAGATTATTGAAATCGTCGATTTGGAACTCAACGTTAGGAGGCACGAAATCAGGCTGGATGGGTGATATATCGGTTCCAATGATATTCGCAGCAGGGTTCTCGTCCGCAAAGTGCCTAAACACAGTATATTAGCTCAATTGGACAAGGCCAGAAGAAACGAACAGCATAGCTCACTCGGCCCATGTACCCTTACCACATCCCACGTCAAGGGCAAGCTGTACTTCAGATGTATTGATTCGTGGAGTATAACAGGCGTGAATCCCCTATAGTGCACATAGTGTTAATTACAATGTATCGAGCCCGGTGCTTCTTCTTAGATCGATTCCTCAACAGATCGTTACTAACCAACTACCGTACGGAGTGGGTAGGCGCGACGACACGAAATGCGAGGCTTGCTGAAGAATTAAAGTGTCGGCCTCTGTCAAGCAGGCGAATTTATCGTCGGCCTGGTTACAGCCAACTTGTTCCGCGAATGCTGTAAACCGCAGCTCGGAAACTTTGTCGTCATAGTATGGTTGAGTAGGAACCCAAGGGGACGCGGCAATGAGCTACCAGCAGACAATCAGCGTTTGTGTGAGAGGCCCTCAAGACGGCCCACGAAAGATGATGGGTCTTTTTCTCACATTACGGAATAGAGAGGTGCCCAATCCTCCACCCTCTGCAATTGCATGTAACAAGACAGACCCGGCTCCAGCCGATTCACCTGCAATGGTAACACGCTCAGGATCTCCCCCAAACTTGGAAATATGCTGCTGGATCCATTCAAACGCAAACTTTTGGTCTAGGAGCCCTGCGTTTAATACTCCATTCTTTTTGACTTGTGTTGAGGCGAGAAAGCCGAAGGCTCCTAGCTGGAATAGTGACCCATGCCTGCCAACATGGCACTTGCCAAGAGTCACTACTCACCCGGTATTGGATTGTTACGGCGACGAAAGAGTTTCCATTCATCGTCACGAACTGCGTCATGTCCTGGTTTGCGTTGCCTACGCCGTAACCCCCGCCATGTATTGATACAAAGACTGGCAAATCAGCGGCATCCTCAGGCGAATACACATTGAGAAAAAGACAATCTTCGTCTCCGAGCTGCATCTGCGGCTGTAATGGTGGGAAAGAGGGAGAAGATTGGGGACACCTAGGTCCAAATTCCTCCGCCAGCAATGGCTCGTTGCCTAGCTCCGGCAAAGGGCTTGCTGGAGGCTGCCAACGGAGAGGTCCTGTAGGCGGGGCAGCATATCGTATGCCCTTCCAGACGACTAGGCCAGATTCTGGGTTGAGGATCCCCGTATATGATGCATACGGAAGCTCGACTGTGAAGTTCTTAGCCGCCCAGGCGCCCCATTGGAATAACAGGAGGGAGAGAAGGGGTAGGACCCTCTTCATGGCTAGTATATAAGTTCAAATGAACCCTGAAGTTTGCGAGTAAAGAAGATATCGCGGCTAGCCACTATACGACAAAAATGGCCGACAAATAGCAATGCTCGTCCAATGGCCGACATATCTAGAAATATATAATGATTTGAATAGCGCCCACCGTACATGACACACCATAATAAAAGACAAATCCTGTAGCTCTTGTAAAATTAGATTGAACTGAGGGGCAAAGGTCTTGGTACACCTGGGCGTATGTGGCGGGCGAATGAAAGGCCATCCGGATAGATTAATAGGCCGGGTGAGTTCAAACTTGGCTAAAGGTAAAGGAGGATGCGAATGCAAAGCCACAATTTCCGCATACGGAGTACGTTATGACTCGATAGCCGCATAGCAGTCCAGCCACAGTGCATTTCCGATATTCCATGGCACCTTCCTTAACGTCGGCTAGCATCCTTAGTGCTTCCTTCCCCGATTGGCAAGCCACTTTTAGCATTCTTCACACAGTAAAAAAAGAATAACATAATACATATTAACATCTCTTCTTCCCAAAAAAGAAGCTCTCTTCAAACATGCGCACAACCAATCACTCACCTAGATCGCCTACGTTCGTCCGCAACATAAATGAAAACGGAGAGAAAAAGCACGCAGAATAAAACAGAACAAAACCGAAAGGCGATTACGAGGTAAACCGAATACGACTCGCAGAGTATCACTAAATCGATCGCGGGCAGGCAGGGTCCTTTTACCAACGGGCGACGGCCCTAACCTTGCAAGCTTTAGTGCGGGCTGTTCCCTGGAAGCGGGGAAGGAATACTCCCGAACGGAGGTAGACACCGACCATCCCAGTAGGTGGAGAGGGGAGATTCAGAGCATGTCTCTGGGGAATGGAATGGGGCTGGCTGAAGTCGGATGTCTCGGGGTTTCACATGATATTACGCCGTACACAGCTGGTATTACTCCGTACACAGCTGATTGGTGGGACTAAATATGCTGACCACCCCCCTAGTAAGCGAAAGAGTAATAAGAAGGCTCTCCCTGCCACCACTAACGTCATCAATCTCGATCTCCAGTCGTTACCTCGTCGCATCATCTCACGAACCGTCAATCTTTACTCGAAAACGAAAGCCACCGAAAAGAACACCATTACCTCCCAACCCAAATCACTATCCAATCCATTTTCGAACAAATCCATTTTCGAAATGCCCACCCTCGCCCAAGCAACGACCGTTGCCGTTGGCCTAATCCACACCGGCATCGTCTACCTCGAGATGGCCCTTTGGTCAACCCCCCGCGGCCAGAAACTCTTCCGCAACACCGCAGAGTTCGCAAACAAGTCGCGAGTCCTCGCCGCGAACCAGGGCCTCTATAATGGATTCATCGCTGCCGGCCTCGCCTGGGCTGCGCTACACAAGGACGCCGTTTTCGCCTCGCAGCTGAGACTCTTCTTCCACGGCTGCGTTACTCTCGCTGGAATTTTCGGCTCGCTGTCCACGGGAAGCAAGAACATTTTCTACGTTCAAGCCATTCCTGGCTTCCTTGGAGTGCTGTTTTCGCTATTGGATATGTAAAAAAGAGAGTTGATGATTTTCTTTCTGTTAAGTCGATACAGTTTGGTGTCTGAGAGAGATACACCGCCTCGCCTGCCTTGGAGTACTGGAGTCCGGACCATAGTTAACGGGGTCGCCGACTCTTTCTGCCTCGTCGAAGCTTTCATAAAGAATTTTTACCATGCTTCCCCGCCTCGAGCAAATACGGATTGCACCTCTACCTGCGATGCTTTTCCCATGTCTGAAGATATGGTGTTTAATTATTGCGAAGGACAATTTGGCGTCCCCTGCTTTCATATTGGCTTTTTTTTTTTAGTTTTTTTTTTTTGCTCATGCCATCGGCTCTCGTTGCGTGGTTAGCATATCCATGCTGGAGGCTTCCTGAGAGATGGCTTAACATAAATCTCGCCAAACGTCGGCGACATCGAAACATTGGTTTTCAACTCTATCACTCTATGTCTATCCAGAACCTAGCGAAAAAAAAAAAGCAGAATGCGCCAATCCTTCATGTCCCGGCCTTGGCTAGCATGCGAAGGCTACGCTGTGAGCCGTAATTGCCCCATTTTGTCCCCTTGCAGCGCATGATTATTTTTTCATCTATGCGAAACAAGGCGTCTTAACAGATTTATCCCTTTGAAAACGAAAATCTTCTTACTTGGAGTTCTGAGCCCAGTGCATCTCACCGTCACCGTTCTCGGAGGGCTTGACATATTTGCATTCATTGAAAGTGGGCCACAACTCGGCCATGAAGTTGTCGTGGCAGTGATATAGGTCGCCAAGAAGGGGCTTAATGGCGGCCGTGGCATCTTCGGCATAGTAGAAGGGAATACGACTGGAACTAATGTCAGCAACTTTGGCACTACACTCAAAAACGAAAAGGCACCGCCAAGCTCCAACGGAGCGCGGGTTGCTGTCACTTACGCGAAAAGATGATGGACAACATGAGTGTCGATGATGCCATGGAAAAGGTTACGACCGACAAAGCCAAAGTCGCGGTCGATGGTTGCGAGGGCGCCCTTGACAAAGGTCCAGTTCTCGGCGTCGAAGTGAGGAATTTCAGAGTCGGTGTGGTGGAGGTAGGTGATGGCAACGAGCCAGTGGTGCACCCAAAAGTAGGGCACGGCATAGAGGAGGAACATGGTACCGGCGCCCCAGATGGTGGCTCCGTAGTAGATCATGGCAGCTGTGATCATCAAACCAACGTCGGAGACGAAGATGAAGATGCGCTCGCTCGGGCGGAAGACGGCGCTCATGGGGTCAAAATGGCTCTGGCCCCACCAGCTCTTGGTCGGGGCCTGGAGGCTGTCAGGCCCGGATGACACGTTCCAGAGGAGATATGCCTGCCAACCAAAGAGCTGGTGGAAGATGAGGCGGACGAGGGCGACAATGGGGGCATCCTCGAACAACTCGGGGTTCATGCCGAAGACGCTGCGTGACTTGTACTGCTCCTCGGTACGGGGCACGAAAGCCATGTCCTTCTCCATGTGGCCGGTGAAGCGGTGGTGGCGGGCGTGCGAGTACTTCCACGAAAAGTAGGGAACCATGAGGAATGAGTGGGCAGCCCAGCCGATCACGTTGTTGATGCGCGTGTGCAGAGAGAAGGCGCCGTGGCCGCACTCGTGAGCGAGGATCCAGAGACCTGTGCAAACGAGACCCTGCACGAAGCCATAGACGGCCCACGCAATGCTGCGGAGATAGAAGTCCTCAATGCGGGGAATGAAGGTCATGGCTCCCGCCACGAGGGCGGCAATGAAGATGATGTCACGAGCCAGGTATGAGCACGAGATGAGGAGAGACGGCTGGAAGCAGTAGTCGGGGATCGCATTGCGAATGGTTTGGATGTCTGGGTATTCGGTCTTGGTAACTTGGCCGGATTTGCCAGCGGCCTACACACCAGACAATTGTATTAGCACCCACACGGGACGAATCTCAGACACTAGTCAATGTTCTGTTGCTCACCTTGCGCTGTTTGGCCGCACCCGAGGCGGCAGGTGCCGCGGCGCCAGTGGAGGAGGCGGTTGAGGTCTTCTTGGAGTCCAGCTCCGGAGCAGGCTTAAGCCAAAGGCTGAATGCGGCAAAGACGGTGGTCAAAGAAGGAGACATTATGATGGATAGGGATACCTGGTGACCCTGTGTGGTGATGATGAAGGAAGGGAAGACTGAAGCGCAGTCACTAATGGGGAGGGGAGAGAAGATAAGGAGGAACAAGAAAGGGGGCCAAGGGCTTTTGGGAGGGGAAAATCTAATACTCCGTACTTCGTCCACCAAACGCCGAAAGAAAAAAAATCCCGTCGACAAACAAGTCCTTCCTTGGTTTATCCTCTAACCTACTCCGTATGGTGGATAAGATGGCAATGCTAACCGGGGCCCTGGTTGTTTTAGGCGGGGAACAGTGTAGCCTCAGGGGTTATTTTGGTGTCCACAATCTTACGCAAAATTTTCCATCGCTGAGCCAAGGTCTAATAATGAAGCTTAAGCTCGGTTGCTTTTCGTATCCCCTTTTCCCGTGGGGGGGGTGGGAGGTCGCATTGCGCCTCCAGCACGTGCCGCCATTGCAAATTAAGCTTGGCAGATTGGCCTACGGAGTATTATTACGAAGTTGTGGGCCAAGGGCTCTTAGCAATCCTTTGGTTTCAATTCGGTTGGGGCTGTTGAGAAGATGTGTCCTATCCTCCTGAAATTTCGTTTCGAAATGGATTGCGACTCATTCATTGCTAATAAGGCTTCGAACTTTTTTTTTTTTTTTTTTTTTTGGCTTTCTGGGTCGGGTGGATATCGGAGCGATAAGATAAGGCTGGGTGGAGATTTCAGGGGACGATGCAACACTAGGAACGCTTTAGTAATAAATCTACGGAATACTCCGTAATAGTTTAGAAGACGTTTTCGAATTGGTGCCTGTTCCAGGAACAAACGGTACGGTTACCATTTTGGATAAAATCAAGTCTTTTGATTGGCCCCTTGCATTGGTTCGATAGGGATCGATCTGATACTGAATTAACGATTCCACCTCGGTTTGACTTGTCGATTCATTTGTTAGAAGTGAAATGACTCGCCCATAGAGCCTAACTAGGAGATCCTTTCTTCCATTCCGCTTTTAAAGTTGGACGCGAATCACTCAAAAAGCAAATCATTGGGTTTTTTTTTTTCTTTTGCTCGTTCGTCTTTTTCTTTTTATCCCATCACAATATCACAATCAAACTCACTTTCATGTGAGATCATCTTGGCTTCACGGAGATGTCACCCAGAGGGGCATAGCGCTGCGCGCGCGAGTGCGTGAGCCGAAGGTTACCAAAGCATCTCTAAGCAAACACACTAGAAGCTCAATCAGACCCCTCGCTCGGTGAGACGTACCGAGAACTCCGTAGATTCATGTGCATCTTTCAGAGGCGAAATTGCAAGCCCTTGACCATCTCAACAGTTTTATTCTCGACACGAGTTTATAAAAGACAAGGCGAAGAGCCACAAGAGCGCAGATCTTTTGTACAGGTTATTTATTTATTTATTTATTTATTTAAATTTTTTTTTTTTTTTGGTGGCGGTTGCTTAGATCATGGCGTCGTCTACTCCGCAAACCGGGAACGGAATCCTGCTTGCTCCGCCTCCGTGGAAGTGTCTGGCTACCGTGTACAACATTGCCTTCTGGATGCCTGGGGCCGCCGTTGCGAACGGGTTGCCGGGCGCGGGGTATTCGCCTCTCGAAGCGTCTTCGGAGTTTGCGCGTCCCGGCGCTTCCGGGAAGGCGCTTGGCGGGCTGAGTGCCATCCAGATTATCCGATACAAGGATTCGCCGGCTGGGACTTATGAGGAGATGCTTTTGGTGCCTGGGACTTTTGAGTATCCTATTGAGAATCAGGAGGGACAGAGGAGTTGGAGTTTGGGTAAGGGGTTGAGGTTGACGAGGATTTATGTGTCGCAGAAGGTTACTTGTTGGAATGGGCGGAAGAGTAAGTTTTTTTTTCTTTCTTTTTTTGGACAACTGCCGGATAGTTAGTTCTACGCCGGCAGATAGTCGAATATATTCGATCATACTTGCCAACTTCCCGGACTGTTGTCCTATGGCGCTATACTCTAATGTCTAATGCAAGCCATAACTAACCAAAATCACCAGATTGGAATATCCCCAAACACCTCGCCAGGTTTGAATGGGATGACCATGCAGATGGTTCAACAACCATCAAAGTCTATCCCCACGATACAGCAACGGCAACATACGACGCTGCAGAAGCCACCCCAAGCACAACACCCTTCTTCCAAACAACCTTTAAACCGATCCGCTACGCCCCATCGTTCCCTTTCTCTACTAGGCTCGTGGAATTCATGGGCATCGACCTCGCTCTTATCCAGCCCCCGTTACCCGAGGGAAAAGGTAGCGAGGGCGAACTCGTGGGGACTGATGAGTGGTGCAAGGTGAAGCCGTATCTGTACTCTGGCAATTGCTCAGTCGGATGGTGCGATATGCAACAACAAGACAGCGACAACGGTACCGGCTTCGAGAATTTCTGGCCTGGGTTGGGAAAGTCTGTTTTTGCTTTGAAGATGGAGGATGCTGAGATTCAATTCGGCGAGGGGGAGCACTGGGAGGTGCCGAAGTCGATGTTGTGAATTGGCACATTCGAGATGCAACTTGTTGGGGGCTTTGAGGATCGCGTGAGGGAACCTTGCCTCGCGTTCAGACAAATTGGACAAGGCGATCGTAGGATTTGAGCCTCTACAAGTAGATAAGAACGACCTAAACGGTTCCCGGTTCCCGGTGGATGGTGGATGGTGGATAGGGGGTATTATGGAGTAACTCCTGCTAATTGCTTGGGGATACGGAGTACATATAGCCCAATTATTTACCATATTCCACTGGGGCTTTACAGTGGGAATAGCAGAGTTATCCACTAGACATGCTCAATCGTGGGTGTTAAACGGGCCCCTCTAGCAGCCAAAGCAGCAGCCAGCGAAGTTCGCCTCCCCCCCCTCAGCGCATCTTAGTGCCTAACCCAGAAATCCTTCTCATCTTCACTTCTCTTGAAGGACAGTAACATAAGAGGGAGAAAAAGAAGAAAAGAAACACAGGATGCAGCACCTAGCACCCCCAGCCAACGTGACTCGGGTCTCTCCGCATCATCATCAAACAGCCAAGGCGCCAAAACGACGGCCGGAATCCGCAGCCGCAGCGTAAAACCAGCAATCCGCCGCACCAACACTTGCGTCGAGTGCAAGCGCCTGAAGATGAAGCGGAAAGCCTGGAACGGCGAGCGCCTCTACGATCACGGGACGGATTCTCTCGTGATTGGACCTTGAGACGGGACTTGCCAAGGAGGTTACGATTGCGCAGGACCTGTTGACGGTTTTTTTTTTTTCCGGGAGCTTGGCTGGTCCTCGGTTTCTCTGCGAGGTTAGTACAGGCGATGCTGAAGACTCTAGCATTTACCAGAAGCATGGTGAGCTTGAAAACAGATGAAGAGATGTATTGATAGTGGTTTACTCGATTGTGTACCAAGGGTTTTTGAAACTGTTCTGATATGGTATCAATGCAGGCTGGCCACGCCAACAATTCTGATCACGAGATCAGGATCCCTTCTCATCCTCCTCTTTCCCCTCCTTCTTTTCCTCTCCCAAGTTCGTCCGGGGTGTGTTTTCATTGAACAAAGTTTCTTGAGCTGTGAAGATCTACTGTTAGTCAAATTCAAGCTCGGGTTGGGTTTGGGTTCGTAGGGTGAAAAGAAGAAGACAAAGTGAAAAAAAAAAAAAAAAAAAAGGAAAAGGAAAAGGAAAAGAAACACATACCTGACCAAAGCTGGGCATAGAGACCGCCAGACTCAAGAAGCTGGCTATGCGACCCCATCTCCGCAACACTCCCCTCCTTAAGAACAATAATCAAGTCCGCATCGAAAATCGTCCGCAGCCGGTGCGCAACAAACACGCTCGTCCGCGACTTGTCGCGCAGAATACTGTTAATATTCGCCATGAGAGCTTGTTCCGTGTGCGTGTCAAGCGCGCTCGTGGCTTCGTCAAAGAATAGCAGTGGCGGGTCCTTAAGGAGTAGCCTGCTAACGGCGAGACGCTGTTTTTCGCCTCCTGAGATCATGAGGCCGCGTTCGCCGACTTTGGTTTGGTAGCCGTCGGGGAACTTTTGGATGATTTCGTGGATTTGGGCTCGTTGTGCGGCGGCAATGACGCGTTCTTTGGATGCTGACATGTCGCCGTATTGGATGTTATGTTCGACTGTGTCGTTGAAGAGAGGCGTGTCCTGCGGCACGACGCCAATGGAGCTGCGCAGGGAGTCGAGGCTTACGTCGCGGATGTCTTGGTCATCAATGAGAATGCGCCCAGACTCAACGTCGTAGAATCGGAAGAGCAGTCGAAGAAGAGTCGACTTGCCGCAGCCGCTGGGTCCGACGATGGCAACCTTCTTACCAGCCGGGATCGTGAGCGAGAGGTTACGGAGAATTGGCCTGTCGGGGTGATAGCCAAAGTTGACATTCTCGAAACGGATCTGTCCGCCGTGGGGGAGAACAAGGGGTTTGGCATCGGGCTTCTCCTTCACGGTAATGTTGACGCGCTGGAGGCTGAAGAGTGTCTCCATGTCGAGGAGAGATTGCCGAAGCTCTCGGTACACGGAGCCGAGGAAATTGAGGGGCACCGACAATTGGAACACGAGTTGGTTGACCATAACAAGGTCACCGACTGTCAGCGACCCAGAGGCAACGCCGTTTGCAGCCAGGTACATCATGGCCGTCAGAGCGCTCGAGAAAATGATGTTCTGCCCACTGTTTAAAAAGGCGAGCGACGTGGCGACCTTGATGGAGCTCTTTTCGTATTGTGAAAGAGCTTGGTCGTATCGCACAACCTCAAACTTTTCGTTGTTAAAGTACTTGACGGCCTCATAGTTGATTAGCGAATCAACGGCCACCGTCGATGCCTTATTGTCTGCTGCGTTTGCCTGCCGCCTGAACTTGGTTCGCCATGCCGTAGTCCAAATGGTAAAAGCGGCATAGGCCGTCATGGTCAATGCCGTGATGGCAGCAAAGTTCCCTCCGTAGTTCCATGTGAGAATGCCGCAAACCATTGTAATCTCGAGGGCCGTGGGCAGAATGTGGAAAACCATACTTGTAAGTAGAAAGCTGATTCCCTTGGTACCTCGATCAATAGCTCGCGTGAGACCTCCCGTTTGCTTCGAAAGATGAAAGTTCATATCGAGCCGTAATAAGTGGTCAAACACATTGCGAGCCACGTTGCGAATGGCCTTTTGTGCAACCGACGCGAAAACCGCATTCCGGAGCTCCTGGAAAACTGTTGCGCCAATTCTCGTCGCTCCGTATGCCAGAATCATGCTACCCGCGATCGTCGCCGCCGTGCCCCCAGCCGCCGAGACGTCGATATTCATGGCGTCGACAATGCTCTTGAAATAAAACGGTACCTGCACGTTCAAGACCTTGGCGCTAACCAACAGCACGACAGCAATGCTGACGCGCGCTTTCGTACTCAAACTACCCTTCCCTTTCGGCCAGAGGTAGTGTGCCATTTCTTTCATGATCGCCCAGTCCGCCTTCCGCTGTTCTTGCGCCGTCTTTCCGTCCAATCCGGCGAGGGGATCGGCGGCCTTGGGTTTCGGCTTCGCATTGGTGGGCGGTAAAGCTGTAGGTTTAGAGCCATCGGGGGATTTGGAGGCGGCTAGCGGGGGATTGAATGAGCCATTCGCACGGAGAAGCGCAGATGTCTGGAAGATGCGAGCAGTAGCGGGCTGCAGAAAAACGGTTGTCAGGTTGGGCGGGGTACTCCGATGGCTCGCGGGCACGTGGCCACATGTCGAACATTGCAGTCGGCGGAAAGGCGGCGGGCGAAATCTAGAAAGCAACATTTTGGAAAGTTTACGATAACCTCATGGTCGGGTGGGAAATGCAGCGGAGAGGTCCTGGCGTACCGCGTGCCTCACTCGTTAAGGGGACCGACGCAAGGCTGGTTCGCAAGGAAGGATCGAGCTGTCGCGAGATGGGGCAGACGCAGACCAGGGCCGAGGTAATGGATGGGGTGAACCAAGATAGCCAATCGATATGGCCAAAGCGTAAATAAAATACACAAGAGGTCAGAAGCCAGCCAACGACCTTGGTGTCACAGAGTCTGGCAAAGGTCAATTGAGCACACCTTCACGCAGCTTGTGGCGTGAATGAAACATGAGCAAATACTTTGTGCCCAATTTTGTGTGCGAATGACGACATTCGTCGTGGGCTTTCCAACAATTTCGCTTACGTGAGCTTTGGCTTAGGATCTGGCTGATATCAGGACTCAAAGTGGACTTGTTTAGCGCTGCGCGCTATCTTCCTCTTCGATGGAAACTATTGCAGACATAACGCAGTTCAGCATTCAATCGGTTCTGTCCAACCCAAAGAGGATCAAAATTTTCAATGAAATGTTATATATACAGGGAAAGAAAAAGAAATGAGACCCAAAAATTGGGTTATGCTGGCCGAGCGCCACAGTGGGGTTTGGGCCATGAACAAAAGAAAAGTCGGGAATGGATTCATGATTCCTACAGAGTGGGAGATGGAGCAAAAAGTACTGATCACGATGGGGATCGAACCCACAACCTTCAGGTTCGTAGCCTGACGCCCTACCATTGAGCTACGCGACCGAACTGTGATTGATTCTTGGAAAAATCGCCGCGCGAAAACTGCATAAACGTCCGAGTCCCGTCATGGACGAAGAAAATAGTTCCCAAAACTCCAAACCCACCCACCCTTGGGTCATGATAAAAT
The DNA here is from genome assembly GCA_019925285.1 of Graphium sp. VPRI43844. Taxonomy (NCBI): domain Eukaryota; kingdom Fungi; phylum Ascomycota; class Sordariomycetes; order Microascales; family Graphiaceae; genus Graphium; species Graphium sp. VPRI43844. Next base: position 124,666 of record JADHKT010000058.1, read on the forward strand.
GCCACAAAAGTCCCATCCCCTCAGAGGGCGTAATTAACATTCGTCTTGTCATTAGTTGCGCCACGCCTTTTTATCAGGTGCGGCATCGGGCGTTGCGGTTGGCGCGCATACCGTCACCTTGGAGGTGGTGGTGCTCGTCGAGTAGCAAGTCTCGATAACATACTTGGTGCAGTTGCCATCCTTGTCACACTTGAGCTCCTCCGATATCAATGATCCGCCATTGCTATCGTGGCCGGAATCTCCTCCATGGCCTTCGTGGCCGCCTTCACCATTCGCCTCGCATGCCGTGCTGAGGAATTGGGCACTGGTACATCGTTAGAACACCAAATGGACAAAAAAACGGAAACACTGATCAGCCACGAGCGGCTGGGCGGTAAAAGAAACTTACCCATGGTCAGGATAGTCAGGAATGAAACGAGCACCTTCAAGATTGAAGTGATCATTCTGGCGGCCAGCAGCGTTGCCTTCAGTTTTGATGCACTGAGCCTTGCAGAGTTCGAGGTGCTTCTGGGGAATCTTGAGCGTCTTCTGAAGCTCAAGAGGCGACTCGATGAAAGTAACAGTCATTCCCATGTTCACGTGCCACTCAATATGGCAGTGAAGAAGCCACACACCTGGACGTTCGGCCTTGAAACGAACGACAGCCCAACTCTTCGCCTCCATGCTCACTGTGTCACGACGCATGGGAGCAACGGCTTGCTTCTTGCTGGCGAGTTTCTCGGGGGAGAATAGACCTTCATTGAAAGAGCCTCGGGCGATAACTTGGAAGACGTGGCCATGGAGATGGAAGGGGTGGTGGCCCGGAGCGAAGTTGTTGATGACGATCTCGATGACTTCGCCCTTCTTGATCATGATGGGGTTGACCTGGCCGTATACACGGGGATCCTCAGCATCCTTGCCAACCGTCAAGGCAGTGTAAAGTGTCGGGACATTCTGGTGAATGTACGATACATTGTTGAAGTAAGCACTAAAACCAGGATATACAGTTAGACATTTGACTACCAATCTGATTACAGGCCGTTTCGCACCGAGGAATATTGTTGGCATCGGGCGCCAAGCTGAAATTCATAACATGAACCTGGTCAGGGGGTCCTAGCAGAGGCATATCGTCATGAGGCTGGAATCGGCATACAAATCAGTCCACATTGTTCACAAGTTCAGTGTCAAAATTAAAATCAACTTACCGCAATAGTGGTGTCATCTAGAACGTCAAACTTCTGGAAAACGGGAGGCGTGGGCAACTCTGCGTCCTCCTTGTAAACCAAGTAACCGGTGTTGTTCACTGGGAAGCCAATGACCGGCTGGCTCAAGCTCGGGTTAATGTCAAAGATGACTTGGAAAGCGTAGTTCTTTTCAACCGTCTCCTTCGCCTTGACGAGGAAAGAGTAGCGCTGGCCGGCGGCAATGAAGATCTGCTTGGCCTCGGTTGGCTTGGTGTATACACCATCGATTTCGACGATCGTCATGACGTGCTCATCAAAATAGACGATAGCATTGGTGAGGGCCGACATGTTGATAAGGCGGAACTTATACGTCTTTCCGGCGACAAACTTGAACTTCTCGGCCGACTTCGCTCCACCCTTGCCGTTGATGAGACCGCCTTGAGGTCGAGGAGGACGCCCCAGCGAGTTATTGGCGTTGAAAATCTCTCCTAAGAGCGTGGGAACTTGAGCGTGGTACCTGTTTGTGAGCTGTTGTTAGTGAATGTGGTCATGACATGAACCTCGGTTTTCTTTAGCTGCTCGTAAGCCATACCAATCTGTAGCAGGAATGTTAGCGGCGATTGTTACGTTATTGCCTGTGTGGGAAGGCGAGCTTACCGGCGATATCTAGAACAATCTCCTCATCGTAATCCTTCTTGCATGGCTCATTCTTGTCGTGAACAATCAAAGGGCCACGGAGTCCATCGGCGTATTGACCACCGGCGTGGGAATGATACCAGTAAGTGCCAGGTTGGTCGACCTAAAGAGACGATACATTGATCAGTTGCGTTCACAATTTCAGGGTTCACCGTCATCGGGTCACACGAACCTTGAAGTCGTACTCAAAGCTCTGACCGGGAGGAATGGGGCACTGAGTGACCTGTCCAGCTCCATCCATATGGTTGCTGCCCTCCTGGAACATACCATGCCAATGGATGGCAGTTGACTGGTTTCCGAGTGCATTGAATACGTTGACAACAAGCTGGTCACCAACATCGACATTGATGGTCGGGCAAGGCCACTGGCCATTGATACCTGTACACCACACTCATATTAGTAAATGCATCCTAGAAAAGCGACCAGTGCTGCAGGTTGGTTCTTTTTCATACCAATTACGGGGCGAGAGAAGCCATCGGCGTTGGACTCGAGCCACTCGACCTTCCAATCGAGCTTGACGACCTTGGATAGTGCCGCTGTAGCGAACAGCGACAGGTAAAAGAGCGACTTGGACATGGTCCAAACGAGTGACAAAAAGTTATATAATAATGAGTGACTAATAGCGAATGTAGGGTGAGGGGTGCTAAGGGAAGTGGGCAAAGGTCAAACTGTCCTTCAGCAAATCATTTCCCAACAAATGAAAGGATACCGAGAATGAGAAGAATTGAGAAGGTTTCCTAAACAGACTCGGCTTTGAAGGGAATAAGAGGGATATTAAACATCACTGCCAATCCCACCACGATCGCCTCTTTTTCCCGAGCACAGCGCGGGGTCTCGCCGTCTCTCCCGACGAGCTAAACGCGTCGGGGGGCATCTGGATCAGGTGTCTCGATTCCCCCGCTGGAGCAGCGACAAGTTTAATCATACGTTTTAAGAGCACCCTATGCTTTGTAGGGGAAACACTGGCGAGAAATCCAGTTGCGAGGATGGAGTCTCACAATGCCAGACAGTGTGTTGACTGGGTAAGGGATGGAGGTGTTTACCATGGCTGTGCTTGTCTTGGATATTCTGCTGTTCCGCCCAATTAGTAAGACATTTTTCAGGAACGAGAGAACGGAGAAAAAGAAAGAACGTGAGGGTTCGCTCCTTCCCTGGGCGAGATGACGAGGGGAGGGAGGCACGTGAGTCGAAAGTGGTGAGAAGCGGTGTTTGAAAGTCATTTCTTTGAACCTTCGGTAGAGTTGCCGACTTCCGTTATGTCTCTGGCCTGCATATTTTCAGAACTTTCCCTCCCTATCCTATTATTTCCAACTGATTCAATATCCCTTGAAATTGCGGTGGCTTGACAGAAGGGGAGGCGGCTGATGCAAATTTCATTGTATTGAGGTGTTGATTGCTACTCTTCTTGTTATTGCATAAACAATCCAAAATACGTGTCCTTCGTTAGCCACGCATCACTACTCTCTTTTTCTTCACCCCTTTACTCCGTATTCTCCGAGAGTTTGTCTTGGACGAACCCAGACCAGAATCGCCACGAGTGAAGAAGAAGCAAATTGGGATGGCCAACCTAGTCCCTGATTGGCTGCAACTCCACTTTGCAGTTCGTTCTGGTCACAAGTTTTCTTTTCAGGGGATTTCTCTGTTGCCTGAGGAAGCTTTGTGTGTTTACTCTGACCGAGGAATCTTCCCATCGCGCGCGCGTCGAATGTGGCAAAAGGAATTTGGGTTTCCCCTCTCCTCCCCTTCTGTTGTGAAATGGCCGCGATCAACACTCACTCTTGGAGGGGGCCATGCCACTGCCTTGGCTCTCCACAGCACACTAAACTTTATTCAAGAAGAAAATAAAGAAGAAATTAGTTGAAATATGGGCACCCCAAGCATCTTTCCGAATGTCAAAGGCTTTGCCCCTTTCGCCCGCTGTCTAAACTCCTACGGCTGGGGCGCTTGGCCATCGCCCAACTTCTTCCAATACGAGATGACTACGGAGAAGTTTCGTCTCCCTTTTTTTACGTTTACGGGGCAACATTGCCTCTTCTCATCTAGACATTCATTTTAGGTTACCGGGAAGTGAACGCTAGCCACTAGACCAACGGAGCTTTGCAACTGTGTGCTGAAAATAGAAGCTCATTTATTCCAAGACACATTCGGGAAGATGGCCTATTCAATAACTTTCTAACCTTAATCAATGGGCTACAAGTACGAAGCTACAAACCAGCCCTCGCAACCACTCCCGGATTCAACAAGGTGAGACATCGCCCATGCAACCGAAAACATGAAGAGCAACATAGCATCGCACTCAAGATGTCACGATCGTCTTCGCCTTGGAACATCCCTGCTACCGCTGATAAAATTGTTGATATTTGTCAAATTAACGTGGCTTGTTTACATAGATGCGTGTTTTCATGTCTCGTTATGCGAAAAAACTGATCCGTACCCAATGTCATCGTTGTGAGTTCCAGGACTTCAAAAGAAATGAGAAAGGCATGCTTCATTGGCGCTGAGAAGCTGCCCTGGTCTGCCGAATTTTCTTTCAACGAGCCCTTCTCACTCTTGCGCGGATACCTTTTGACTCCCATTTGGGGTAAGGTACGAGATACGCGTGGGCCATTTCAACATCCGAATTGTCTGTCTCAAACAGCTCGAAATCAAAGCGCGAAAAGATTGTAGCGACTGCGTTGTAGAGCTCGGCTTCGGCAAGACTGTCTCTCAAGATTAGTTGTGTTTACGGATTAATAGCTGGCAGCAGGGACCACATACTTGATACCCATGCACTGGCGACTTCCTCGCCCGAATGGAACAAAGTATTTGTCCAGTTCTGGTTTTTCAATCCACCGTTGAGGATTGAACTTTTTGGGCTCGACAAAAATACTCTTATTCATGAGAATATCGTACGTCGTCATGCTCACGGGCGTATTGGGGGGAATTGTCCACTTCCCGTACTGGAGGGCAGTATCGGGCGCGAGGCGCGGATCGCGTGTGACAATGCCATGTGCCAGCCGCATCGATTCTCGTATAACGCCATTGAGGAATGGTAACCTCTCAAGTTTCCGCCAATCGTACGGCCTCTCAACTTCCTCCAGCTCCTTACGGAGGCGTGCAACAAGATGGGGATTTGATGCAAGGTGAAAGCTTGCTACAGTCAATGCCCACGAAGTGGTGATGAGACCGGCAGCTACAATGAGCTGGGCTTCATCACCCAACCTTGCATCCGACTTTTCGCTTTCGGGAAGCTCCGGATTATTGAGCAACTCGTGAAAAATTGTTGGATGGGAGGCGGCGGCATGTTGGGTATTGATGCCGTCTCGAATGAGACGGACACGGGCAGCCAAGTCCTACCAAAAGTTCTCGTCAGCAAGGGGGCTGTCGCACTTGTAGTCGACCCAGGGAAAGAAGGGGAGAATGATAATCGGAAACCCTTTATACCTTTCGAAGGCCCACGACAGGCATTATGTCTGGTTGGCCCCATTTTACAAACCACTCTGGAAGAATGTCGAGGATGGGGAACACGATGGGGAAATGGAGGGCGAAATGCCCAGTAACATAGATGGCAACAAGGGCTTCATGCAAGGTATCGGTAAAACCGGGACACTCGATTTGGTCGTAAGACTTTGCAAACGCATATTCAGTAATGATGTCCGTCGTCAGCGCCATCCACGCGCGGTTTAACGGGACGACGGAGCCTTCGTTATCGGCGTACTGGTCCAACTTCTCACACAGCCTTTCAACCTTGGCGTGGATGGTCGGCTGGAAGTCAACCATCTTGGAGACGGAAAAGAATGGACTGATGGCCTTGCGACGTTGACGGTGAAGGTCATGTTCAATTGTTGAAAATGCATCGCTCGCATAACCAAAGCGGCCTGAAAAGTACGAGTACTTGTCGCGGCGTCCGACGCCACGCGCGTAGAGCACATCGTAATAATCCGGGTCGTCTATGTGGATCTCTGTCGGAGTGATGCGCACAATGGGCCCTGTGTCACCCCACTGATCTATTAGTCTACTGACATCTTTGACAACGGTTGTCATGATCTTGGCAGCAAATCCAATTCTGAGGGAATTGAAAGACTAGAAGGGGGGGAACTCCGATACTGAGTTGCAAATGGACTACCGAGAGCCCTCGTTTTGTTGTGGATTGGCTTGCTCCGTCAACCCACACCTCAATTCAGATAGGTTCACCCTCGCAACAAAAGTCATAGTGAAAAAAAAAAAAAATCAGAAATTGTGCAACCAGAATGCAAAGGTCTCCGCAAAGTCTATCAGGTCGTACACAAGACAGGCCGGGAAGTAACAAGAGTCGCGTCAAGAAACAAGAAAATAAAGGCATCGAACCAAGCCATGAGTACATACCATATTTCTTGTGCAACTTTTGTATATGCCACGTGTAATCACCCTGTCGCACAACATCGTAGTAAAACTCGTACCAGTTGCTCAGGGCTGCCAGTTTGGGACCCGGGAACTTGGCCAGAGGACTCAGATACAAGCGATAAAGAGCAAGCGCAGCCAGATATGTTGCGAAGACTGCGCAGGCATAGAGGGCAATTGAAACCCATTCGAACTGAAGAGCTGCCATGGTTGTGGCCAATTATGGAGCGCGCCCAAATGTGAAATGAGAGAAAATTGTAACAGATCACGGCACCGTAGATCTGCTTCTGCCGCGGTGGAAAAGAAACGAGACGTCTACAACGATAACGGGATAACGATGCCGTGCCAGCTGATACATCAACTGTTTGGGATGTTGGTCTTTGAAATCGAAGGGACGGAAAAGGTCTTCATGAAGAGGACCATGGCGACAACGGCCCAATGGGAGTTGGGCCATTAACCAGGCAAATATCAAGCCATGAGTGGGCGGGCACAACCAAAAGAGACCAAGCCGTCGAGCTGGTGGTGTTACGTCTTCTCCCTGAGCCGGTCGACAAGGGGGACATGGGGTTGCAGTGGGGGTTCCCCAACTTTCCTATCACCGCTTTCACATGGACTGCTTCGATACTGATCGAGTTTGCCAGCTTATCGGCCAATATTGGCAGAACCCCAAAGGTGCACGCGGGCTGGGGAAGCGGGCGAACGACATTGGGATCGTGAATAGCCGTGGATGGCATGGCGAGGGGGGTATCTTGGTGTTGAGAATGGCACCACTGGATATGTGAATGGTGATACAGAAGCCGTATTACCTCGTCGATACGGAGTATGCATCGTACGGAGTACAAGAAACTTTGGACTCGGTTGTGCCGCCCCCCCTTGTTCTGAATATTTTTTCGCACCTTCCCTCCAGAGGAGCGGAGCATGGATGGACATTCGGACTTGAATGCACTTTCCCCGAATGTACCGCAGACCCACACCACTTTCATCACTCTTCGCTGTAGTACAAGTACGTGTACGGAGTACTTGTGTTGCTTTGTGCGTTTTTGTGACCTGTACTCCGTACAAGTACGAGGTTCTTCCATTGAATTATGAAGTGGTTTACTCCGTACAAGTGCGTGTAGATGAGATGAATGGAGCAAACTACTACACCATGACTGGGAGCCCGAAATTCCCTCACACTTTTTTGTCTTTTTTGCTCCTTGCCACCCCCTATTATGACTTCTAGTTTAATGACCACCCTACCATCTCTTATGTGTTAATACGACTCTTGACAAAATAGGGCCAGCCAGGCCCTGTTGGTTGAGGGGAGACTGGGGGGGGTTGGCCGAGTTCCATGGCGCGACCGCTTATTATCAGACAAGTGCAAGGGTTGAGATGGCTTGTCACGGGCCCCCACGCACCGTGCCCACGCAGCTGTTGTTACAGTGCATTTGGAAATGCCACTACCAGTTGGCACTAAACCCATCTCGTTTTCGCTACGGTGCTTGTTGTACGTACTACGGAGTACAGAGTATTAATACTACGGAGTACAGTTTCCTCCTACGGAGTAGTGTACGTAAGGAACGGTCCGCGGCAGCTTATTAAACTACTCCGTCCCTCTGCTACCAGTTAAAAGTGTGCGTATCTAAGCACTGTGCTCTGTCTTCCTCGCCCCTCACTGGCTGGCCTCCCCAAACCGAATGTAACGAGTGGAACCCCTATTAATCGACCAATGGCTTTGCATTCGTTGGCGTTTCTTGCTTTGTGAAAGCTACTTGTACATGTCAATTCTCCCTTGAACCATTCGAAATCATAATCGCTCACCTACTTTTGTCTTCCTCCAAACAGTTGGATCACTCTAATTTGGAGACTCGTTTTGTTTTATCCCTCCCGTCTAAATTTCGACACTCAACCTTGATTCAAGACTTCACAATTCTTGCGTCTTGGGCCACTACGACGCCCCTCCCCCGCTTGACCCCACGTCGAATCGCGAGATTCCTTCCGGCACTGATTGGAACGAGTAGAGGGGGGCAAAGGAACAAAGACAAAAACGAAGCGAATAATCGGAACATCGGAAACTGAACTCGGAAGAGGGAAACAAGGAGGAGAGAAGACGCGTTCAATTGTCTTCGATGGCTGAAGTGTGTCCTGGCGAAGAACACGATGGCGTTGCCAGCCAAATCCAGGTCGATTCCGATGAGGTCGACTCGTCTTTTGGTGGGGACGATGATGACCTAGAATCCACCCAGTCCCTCTACTCCTCCATCACGAAATATGTCTATGAGAATGGGCGACGATACCACAGCTATCGCCAAGGAGAGTACTGGTGAGTTGAAATCTCAGCCCTGGCCTCCGTTTGTCTACAATCCAATAATCAATCCCGGCCGTTTGCTTTTTTGTTTCTTTTTCTTTTCTTCTTCCTAACCAGCTTCGACGTCTTTACTTCAGGGGTCCCAATGACGATGCCGCTCAGGAGAATCTCGATCTCTGGCACCACCTCTTCACAGTCACTCTCGGTGGCGAGCTATTCCTAGCCCCGATTACTCCGGATCCACAGCGTGTCCTGGATCTGGGGACCGGCACTGGTATCTGGGCTATGGACTTTGCCGACCTGTTCCCCTCCGCCTCAGTCATCGCTACGGATCTATCACCAATACAGCCGTCGATGGTTCCTCCTAACGTCCAATTTCAAATTGATGATTTCTGTCTGCCTTGGACATTCACACCCCTCGAGTCGTTCGACTTTATCCACGCGCGCTGCATATACGGGTCCGTCGCCGACTATCCAGCCCTGTATTCCCAGATCCTCGAACATCTTCGGCCTGGCGCGTGGTTTGAGCATGCTGAAATTAGTGTTGTGGCCCGCAGCGACGACAACACCTTGGATGGCACCTCCATTAAGCGATGGGGCAGCTTGGCCCTAGAAGCCGGCGTGAAATTCGGCAAGAGCTTCAGCATCGCAGAAGACATGGAACAGATAATGAAAGACGCCGGCTTCGTCAATGTTCGACGGCACATGCTGCCCTGGCCCATTGGTACTTGGCCTAAGGACCCGCACCTGAAGCACATTGGTGCCTTCAACCGACTAGGTTGGGAAGAGGGCATCGAGGGATGGGCCATGTACCTCTTTACACACGTTCTCGGTGTAAGTTTGCGAATTTCTTTTGCTTACATTGTCCTTCTCGCTTCAAAAGAGTGCTTCAGTCTTGTTGTTACTTGTAAAAACTAACTCTTTGTCCTCCATCGTTCAGTGGCAACGAGAGGAAGTCCAGGTCCTCCTTGCCAAAATACGACAAGAACTTCGAAACCCAGCCATCCACGGCTACCAATATATGCAAGTGCCCCGTGCCACCATGCTTGATATCCAAACCTAACACCAACCATGTAGATACATTTGCTACGGCCAAAAACTTGGTCCTGCCACCAGTTCAGCGCAGGTCCCAGTCCCTCCTATGCCCACTGCGCCTGTCGCGCCAGAGCGGCCAGAGCAGCCAGATCCAGATAGCCCTAAGACGCCCACGGCCTCTTGAACAACAAAATGAAACTTTTGGCAATTGGCGATTTATTAGCAGCTGTTTTCCAAACACCTAGGAATTGTCTCCTTGCTCTACAATATTCTTTTTGTAATGTTTTTTCGAATTCTTTTGTCTCTTTCTTTTCTCTTGGTTTTGGGGGTATTGATATTATTAGCGAGGAGTTGGAAATCGTCAGGGTCAACCCCAGGTTAGAAGTTTGATTATGGTTAAGGGCTTGGGCTAATATGATCTACAATGCGCTTCACAGGCGCCTCTATTATATCTATTTCCCATTTGACTTCTCTTTCTAATTTTGTTTTTATTTTATTTTATTTTTCTAGTCTCGGCCAGAGCACCATGATTGCACAGTCGTCAGACCCGGGTGAAGGCCAAACTTTGCAAGTTTCGAATTCAATCGTCTCAGCATTTTGAGTGTCGGAGATCCGCATCCTGAGCTCTTCGAAGTCGAAACACCGATCGGCGACATCTCAATGGAAAAGACACAGGTGGAAAATCATATTTGGCTCTTCAACTGCCGTGCAGAGGGGAAAAGCCTGATCTCATTCTTCGTCTCGCTACCACAAAGGGATTATTCTCGTCTCGGCCTTATTATCTGGAGAATTGCAGATCTTTTCTTCGGGGTCACGAATCCCGTTTTTAGCCTGCTCGTTTCATGCCATTGATTTCAATCCATGAAAGGCCTCCATTTTCTTTTCTGTACTCAATATGTATTATTATTAGGTATGTAGTAGTAGTACTCCGTACATGCTTTTGTCAATACCGCAATTCTCTGTGGATAGCATATGCAGTGTCCAAGATTTTCATTAACCTCGCCTAAGGTAAGAAGATTGGTTTCTTCTGGCAGGATGTTCCGAGTCCGAGGATACCAAATTACAAACCCAACACCGCCTTGCCTTCTCCCCATACCTTTATTCTCGAAAAAAAAAATCCTCAACCCTAACCCTAGTATCGTGACAATCCATCCACACCATCTCTCCCCCCCTTCAGAGAGAGCAAAAGACGGGACAAAGCTCCAAAATTCCGTCGATCATGACACCCGCATGCTCATACTAGAATCCTCGGCAATGTCGCATCGACATTTCCCTTACCAAGAGAAATGATGCAGAGGGCATTCTTGTTGTTTGAGCTTGGAGGGATCAAAAACCATGCCAGGATAAATACTTCGTTTCGACCTCGCCATTTCTCCACGCCTGGCTTGAGAATGTTGTTTCTAGTCTTGCTCGTTGATCGAACCCGTTATCCTCCCATATTACTTGTACAATTAACTAATTCCGTTGCATTCATTCATTCTGTTTGATTTCCTTGCTTTGTTGGTAATATCTCGCAGACAAGATGTCTCTCTCTACAATAGCAGCAGCGCTGCCAATCCTCGCAACACTTTCCACCCTCACATCTGCCCAGCGTGTTGGCACTGGCGTCCCCGAAGTCCACCCCAAACTCACAACTTACACATGCACCGTAGCCGATGGCTGCACCGAACATGAACTCGCCCTTGTGACCGACGCCCTTGCACACCCTTTCCACGCCATCGACAACGAAGATGTCTCGTGCGCAACAATGCCGCTAAATGAGACGCTTTGTCCCGACCAGGAAACCTGTCTACAAAACTGTGTGCTTGAGGGCGTGGAATATAGTAGCATAGGTGTGCTGACCGCAGGGTCAGCCTTGACTTTGCGCCTGTATTTGTTTGATGGAACTGAGCAGAGGAGAGTTTCTCCTCGAGTATACTTGTTGGCGGAAAATGAGGAGGAATATGAAATGATGCATCTCGTGAACAAGGAGCTTACATTCGATGTTGATCTTTCGCAGTTGTCGTGTGGGATGAATGGAGCATTGTACCTTTCTGAGATGGAAAAGACTGGTTCCAAGACGGATATTAGTCCTGCTGGTGCGCGGTATGGTGCTGGGTATTGCGATGCGCAATGCTTTACGACCGTGCCTTGGATCAATGGACTGGTAAGTTAATCTCCCAAAATCCAGCAAGGATCCAGCGAAACGATCCAGTGAATCGATTGAAAAAAAATACTAACCACGAGAACCAAAAAAAAAGCCAAACTTGGACAACTCGGGCTCCTGCTGCAACGAAATGGACATCTGGGAAGCCAACGCCCGCGCGACGGTCTGCACACCACACACCTGCAGCTCCCCAGGCTCCTTCCTCTGCCAAGGCCAAGAATGCGAGCGTGAAGTTGGCGTATGCGACAAGCCCGGCTGCGGAATTAACCCCTTCCGCTCTGGATTCCCAGACTACTACGGCCCCGACTTGACAGTCGACACATCGCGCACATTCACTGTTGTCACGCAATTCATCAGCTCCGACGGCACAGATGAAGGTGATCTTGTCGAAATCAAGAGAATCTATCTCCAAGATGGAAAACGCATCGAAAACGCGCCAGTTTCGGTAAACTCTACCGAACCTGCCTCCCTCACCGAGGAATTCTGTGTCGAAAACAATGCCTCGGACTTCCTCCGTCTAGGCGGCATGAAAGAAATGGGCCAGTCGCTCCACAGAGGAATGGTCCTCATCTTCAGCATCTGGAATTCAGACGGCGACTTCATGAGCTGGTTAGACCAGGCACCGAGCGGACCATGCGGTGCGACAGAGGGCGACCCGGCGCGCATCGTCAAGGAAAATCCCGATGTCGCCGTGACGTTTGCCAATATTCGATGGGGCGAGATTGAGTCTACTTTTGGCGGTGGTGCTATGGTTGCGGGTGTTGACTTCCCTAAGTTGCAGGCTGCTGTTGCAGGGGCTGACCAGTTTGGATTGTCTTCTTGGGCGGTTTTCTTTGCTGTTTTGGCTGGTTTCTTGACGATGTAGGGAAGTGTGAAGTGTGACTTGATTAACCAGAGTGAAAGTGGAACTTGAACTGGTTTAGAGAGTGTATTTTGGCAAATTTGTTATGCTTGATTTTCATTGTAGAGCTTTTTAATCGTCAATCTTCGAATGCATTGTTTTCTAGATCGCACTCGACATATCAATCAAACTGACGACCAACATTAGCTACGACGATATTAGTACATGAACAGGGAAATATCAATTTGGTATTTATGAAGGAAATATAAATTGTGCGTAGGAACTTTTGCCTTCTTTGTCAAGAAACTCTCCTTTTCCAATTTCAACACCATATTATTTATTATTATTCCTCATCCCACATAATCTTCATCGAGACCGGGAAGGGCCAGAACGAGCCCCAATCTTCACGCATGTAGATGAAGAAACCACCAGGTCGCGGGACTTTCTTCAATTCTCCCTGAGCACCGGGAGCGCGTCGCAAGTTCTTGAGGCGGAAGATGGATCTGAACATCTCCGTAATTGCAACTTCGCTTGCGCCTCGACCGACGCAAGAATGGGGTCCCAAGCCGTAGTGAATGTATGACTTGAGCGGTCGCCTCGGGTTCACTTCCTCGGGGTTAGGGAAGTGGGCGGGATCGCGCGCCGCAGAGACCTACAATTATTAGTTGGCATGAGTAAAAGAAGGCACTCAAGAATACGATAGGATCCGTATGGGCCGAAATAGTGGCATGTGAAAACTTACGAAGCTGACGAAAACTCGATCGCCCTTCTTGACAGGAACCTCCCGGCCATCGTCCTCGCGAACGACAGTGTCTTCGGCGACCTCTCTGTAAGAGCCAAAAGTTCCAGCAAGGCGAATTCCCTCCATTGCGTATCCCAAGAGGAGAGCGTCCGTTGCCTGGGACGAGGGCTCGAGGGCTACCTTGCGGATCTCGTCCATGTATTTGGTGCCCTGAGGCGACAGGTAGTAATCAAGCGCTTGGGCAAACTACACAGGTGTTTACCATTAGTATACATAGCAAAAATATTCTTCTCGGTAGGTTCAAACTTACGACCTGCGCTTGGTTGGGGACCATGGCACCAGCAGTGGGCAGAATTTGACTCCAGGCAATGTCATAAGCACTCATCCCGCTCTTGGCAAGACCCTTGATTGTGTTGACACCATACGAAGCCAATGGGTCATCCTTCTTAGCGGACGCCGAGAAAAGACCACGTAGGCCTAGGCCAGTGGCAATCTTGACGTTGGTCTCGATAATCTTGCCGAGCTGCATGGTGACGGCCTTGGCCGCTTTGCGCAACGGGAAAGATTTTACGGGATCCAGGTCGAAGAAGATGCAAGTGAAAATGACAGCTAAGACGGTATATAGCTCATGCTCGGTGTAGATACCCTTGGGATTGTCCTTGGTCTTAAGTGGCAAGTTGAAGACACGACTGGCAAAGTGAACGTGGCAAAGGTTGCCAACATCGCGAATAATGTCGACTTGACGCTCCTTCTTGTTGCCCAACACGAAGCTTTTCTCTTGGAGGAGCTGGTCCATGATCTGAGCGTAGAATAGCTTCACGTGTGAATGCCAGCCATCCTTGTAGAGCTGAGCATGCATGCACTCGCGCTGCTTTGCGTGTAGGGGGGTGTCGCCCGAAAGCATGAATTTGCTGCCTCCTTCGCCCATGAGGAAAGTGAGACCCTCGTGCCAGGTGACGCGGAAGGTGTTTTGGTTTTCGAGGATCTGTTGGGCGCCGCCGTAGGTCGTGATGTTGATGCGTGCTGGCTTGTATGTTGGCCGGCTGAAGTCGAACTCATCAGCATGTCCGAGTTCCGTGAGAATCTTCTTATTCTCAGACGGAATGACCATAGGATAATGGGCATAAACAGAGTTGTGCGAGAAGTGGTTGGGGACTACGAGCATACAAGTTAGAACCAGGCGGCTTTCCAAGAATCAGGTCCACAGTGAGTGTACTTACATGCGCGAATAAACAGCTTGTAAAACACGCAACCGTTGTTGATGTTGAGGTCATACTGCACCTCGTTGAATCCCCAGTTTGTGAGATTTCCCGGTGTAAAGTCTGTCGTGTAGTGGCGGTCACCGCGAATGAGACACACGGCGTCCGAAAGCACGACGCGGGAGATGGTATAGGTGGGCGCAATACCAACACCAGGAGACATTGGTTCCTTGGCTTCCTCTGCCACCAATCCAGGATACCTACACATGTAGAGTTAGTCTTGGCTCACAAAGCAGGAGGAGGGGAACGGGTCATTGTCTCTTACAGCTCGACGAAATCGGGGTGTTCGTAGAGGTGGCGAAGCCGGTCAGCAACAACAGGGTCAGAGTTGATATCTTCAAACTTCTCATATGCTTTCAAGCCAAAGTGCTTTCGGAACTCGTTCAGACCAGCCATATTCCATCTACGGCCTTGAAGAATACCGAGAATCTCAACAGACTTCATGGATTCGGGGACATTGCAAGCGCCGAATGCGCCAGCAACATCCTCCACAGAGGAAGAGATGCAATTGACGAGATCGTCGTCATTGAACTTTCCATCAGCGCCTCTCTTGTAGCCGCCAAATTCTCGTTGACCAGGGTCATTGGGAATGGACTTGTCAAACTTGGCGAAGCCCATTGCCATGTCGCGAGCGGTCAACTCCGAGGCTGGCTTGTCGAATATGCTCTTGTAGAACTCCTGGATCCAGAGATCGTCCTTGGCCGAAATGCACGAGTGCCATCGGTAGCAGAGATTGAACTCGGCTGAGACAACATTTCCGGTACCGCGTTCGGCGCCTTCTTTGGTACCATATTCTTTGCCCATGGGCTGGCGGGGGTCGAGACACCAGGTTGTATCAACACGGTTCAAACTAGCAGGAGAGAAAAAAAAAATCCGAGTTAGAAGACTGCCTCGGCTTCAGTTTTGTTAATATTGTTGGAAACTCACTTGACAATATTCCGAACATAATCCACGAGGGTGATGTTGATGTAGAGGCCAGAGGTGATGAGGCGGGCGGTCTGGAAGATATCATTGTCGTACTTCCTCCAGGCAGCGGATGCTCGCTCATCGTCGGGTCGGTTCTCCATGGCTGGCTTGGTAAAGCGACCGCCTTCATTAATGACCGCAAGGTTGTCTGCCACGTAGTTGTGGAATCTGTTGAGCATAATGAGAAGAACGCTCACGCCAGGCGGCATGCCGGCGAGGCGCTTGTCTGCATATGAGTCTGGCTTGAGCTTTCCATCCTTGAAAGTACGGATAGTGTCTTGCATGGCCTGGTTGCTTCCATACAAGGGGGAAAGGTCCAAGTATGAAGATGTTTTGGAGACATTGGGATTGGTAGGGTCGGTCCAGAAGAGATCTGAAGAAAAATATTGTCAGCGAAGCTGATCGTAGGGCGAGAGGAGTTTGTTCGGGTACACACCATGAATGATAATGGTTGCCCAGTACCATAGCACGGCCGAGACGTTGTTGGGGTGCTTCTTGAATTCGTCCCGGCGCATCACAGAGTCGAAGATCAACGCAGGGTCGGGCAAGGCACCCGGCGGCACAATCGAAGGAGTGACAGACCGCGCATACGCAGTTCCAGCAGCTCCAAGTTTTGGGAACATGGGATTCTATCAATTGTTAGAGGCCGAGATTTATTTTTTTATTTTTATTTCTTGGGGAAGCTTCAGGGTAGAAGCATAGCTTACATTCATAGATCCATCTGCAGATCGGTACTTGTATTGCTCACCAACGTAAAGCATGGGCGGATGATCTAACGAGTACCAAAGCTCGTTAAGGAAACCGTTGGTGAGCTCACGGCGAGCCTTGGATCCGTGGGGGAGGTTGGCGACAAGTTGAATGGTACGTTCCATGATCATCGTCTTGTCGTCGATAAGGTTGTTCTTCAATTTGGAGCGGACAACCGCAATCAGGGTTTTGACATCTAGATAGAGAACCATGAGTTAGTAAATCCATGAACAGTTTCACTGGATAATGAGGACCGCATTCAAATTGTAATTACCCTTCCAGCGCAAATACTTTAAGTCTTTGCGCAGCCCGGTCATCTCAGACGACTCGCTGTATGTACCGTTGCCGAATTGAGACGGCAATGGTCTCTTGGATGCATGCATCAGCTGCCCAAAGGCAGAAAAGGCACTGGTAACGCCTTTACGATCTGCTTTATGCTCCATGGCCGGCTTCTTTTTTGATCGTTTTGTGTTGCTTTTAGAAGCCGATCCGCCGACATCGCCGGCACTGTCTTTGTCTTTCAAATCGGCAACGCCGTTGCTGTTATTAGAGCTGTTGGTGTTCTTGACTTCAGCTTTCTCGAGACCATTGGACGGGGACGACTCAAGCCCGTTCTGTCCGTTGGCGGTGTAAGCCATCTTAGTTGAGGAAAGGAAAGGCGGTCGAAAGAGTAAGGGAGTGACAATGAGCTGAGATGAGGATGGCCTCAATGAAGAGAGTGGGATTGTGCGAGTGCAGGATGAAAAGAGGGGAAGAAGGAGAGAGCCTGGCCATCGATGCCCTCTTGAATGAGTGCGCCTTCGCCAGACTCAGACAAGCAGTGACAGGGGTGTGCCATTGGGTATCTTTGCATCTAAACACTATGGAGTACGTATACAATAAACTACTCTTTCCGTCTGGCTACCATAATCTAGTTTACGTACTGGTCCGCAATATCTAATACTTGTCTCTGTACTATGCGCAGTCCCGCAGTCCCGCACCCATCAGTCTGGTGATCTGCGTTGGTCCAATCACAGAATCTCCGTTTAGACGCTAAAGGGTATTATTTCAAATGTCCGTCCTCTTACGGGCTGCTCAACGCGAGACATGCTGCGTGTCTCGCCAGGAGATAATGCGGTGCAAGGGTACTAGTCCAACCAAACATGTCAGCTCGGGCAAGCTACGCAACTAGTACTCCGTTCAAGTACGTTAATTGGGGGCCAAGGGATGGACTAGTCAATCAGAGATCTTCACGGGCATTGGGGGGGTTAGCACGTTCCTGGGTATCAGTGAACCTCATGTCCGGGGTATTACTAGTTTACACCGCCAGATAGCAGGGCGCTGAAGAATTGGTTTGGTCGACGACACGGGCCGCTATCCTACCCTAA
Source organism: Graphium sp. VPRI43844 (assembly GCA_019925285.1). NCBI lineage: Eukaryota > Fungi > Ascomycota > Sordariomycetes > Microascales > Graphiaceae > Graphium > Graphium sp. VPRI43844. The sequence continues at coordinate 142,274 of JADHKT010000058.1, forward strand.
CCAAGTGCGGAAATAGACCCTGTCCCAGCGGCTGAAAGGCCCCATCCTCAGCTTAGACAAAGACTGATTTTCATAAATTACCATGTTCCTCTCGTTTCGGACAGTCCAACCCTACCATGTCCGACTCGAACAGTCCCAGTGCATGGTATCGCAACGAGGCTGGACCCTTCCGAAAAATCGTGTCATTGCGTAATTGGCTTTCGGAATTCCAGCGGCTTGCGTACGACAGTTGGTGCACGTTCGACTAAAAGTGTCAATTGGACAAGATCGTCGGAAAACATGCATGGGAATCAAAGGTGGAGAAAAGACCAGACAACCTTGCAACACTTACCAAAACATGGCTTGCCTAGCGTCACCTGAAGTCCTCAAAATGGAAAGATAGTCGACAGCTTTCCTTCTTCTGGCTTGGCAGGTCATTGCTGGCCCCCTCCCCCCATAATCTGTTTGGTAATGGGCCAGTTGAAACACTCCACCGGTTTTGTTCCGCCGAGAAAGGAAGATGAGCTGAGTGTCATTGCCAGGGTCATCCTAATCACAGGGCCCCAGAGAGAGCGGGGTAAGGATCAATAGAGAGAAAAGAAACGAAACGAAACGAAAAGAGAAAAAAGAGAGGGTGTGTACGGAGTATTACTCAAAGCGGACAGTGTTTACACCCGATGCTCTTCAGCCCATTTTCCGCCCCAAGACAAGACACGAAATCTAACCTGTCCAAGTGGAACAGTCCTCGGTAGATTACGCCAAGGGTATGAAAATAAAGACACTGTATGCGCCATCTCATGCATCCTACCCATGTACATGGGACAATGGGAAAATGGGAAAATGGTACTCCGTACACGGATAGACAGACGTAGTCCAAGTTGATTTCCCATTTTGCATTTCGCTACGTTTTCTTGCATGTACACACCAGGGATGTCCGTGTCTGACCTGGCCTTGGCGTTCTCGGATAAGCAAGCCGCGTGTGAATTACATGCTCCTGCCTCATACCCTTTAACTCGCTCGGGTGGTCTTTGGCTGGCAACCACTCGTTTCTTCCATTGTCGTATTTCAAACCTTGCGCATCTTCTAGGGCGAAACCTATTTCCCCCCCTCGCTTCAAGAGCATTTGAATACTAAGCCTCGGGAATGGACCAGTCACTGCTCGTACCTGTTGCCCATGCAATGGCTCCAAAACCATCAGCTGGGCCCCAAATCACGGTGCCGCAGATTAAAGAAGAGCTATTAACACCTAGTGGTCTCCAGACTGGTGCTGAGCAAATCCCCTCACATAATACTGCAACCATTCCACAGGTACTCGAGCCGCCGGCTACCGTTCCCGTTCGACGGCCAAGGCAACTTGTTCTTTGCTTCGATGGCACTGGAAACAAGTTCAATGGAGATGATACAGACTCCAACATCTTGAAAATATTTCGCATGCTGGACCGGTCAGCCAGTGACCAGTGTAAGTATCCTGGACCCCTCAATCCTTTCTGGATACCGAACTGACACGCTCTCTTATAGACCATTACTATCAGCGTAGGCCACTCAAACCTTGCAATTGTGCCAAAATGGAAGTCTAATGATTGTTTACCTAGCTGGTATTGGGACTTACGTCGACACCAATAATCTCAGCGATACAGGACTCATCGAACGCTTCGGAAACTGGTACGCACAAGCCAAGGATGCTGCTATCGGATCGTCTTTTGACAGTCACGTCATTGGTGGTTACCGATTCCTCATGCGTTTTTACTCACCCGACGATGAAATTTATGTGTTTGGGTTCTCAAGAGGCGCGTACACCGCTCGGTTTCTCTGCGAAATGCTTGACCATGTCGGTCTTCTTTCGCATGGGAACGAAGAGATGGTTCTCTTCGCTTGGCGTACATTTTCCCAGTGGCAGCGGCGAAAGGCAGACAAGACACCTGAGGGCCGGGCCAAGACGCGAGAAATGTTTCGGTTCATGAAAGGGTTTCGTGAGACATTCTCGAGGCCAGTTCGGCGAGTGCAACTTCTAGGCCTCTTTGACACTGTCAACAGTGTACCTAAATTCGAGGCTGCATGGATGCAGCGCAACAAATTCCCCTATACTGCACGGAGTAGTGCTCTTGTCATCCGACATGCTGTTAGTATCGATGAGCGCCGTGCCAAGTTTAGACAGGATCTCATGTACCAGCAACGAAAACCTAAGCGGAGGCATCACCTTCGACGTCCCTCCTCTTCTAAGGAGAAGGAGGAAGAGGATGGGCGGGGCAGACGGCCATCAACCATAGACTCTTTAGGTGAAGATGAAGACCCACAAGCTGACCGTTTCCGGTGCCGCTCTCAATCAAGAGTACGGGGCACCTCGGGTGCGAGGACATCATGCGATGGACCAAATGCAGATTGTGTATCCATGGTCTCGCATGGACCTCTATCTGAGGCCGGATTTGACGAAGAAGAAGATGCACGCCAAGACATTGACGAGGTGTGGTTTGCGGGAGGGCATGGAGATATTGGAGGTGGGTGGGAGACACAGCCAGATTCGAAAAACTATAGCCATATTCCACTCGTATGGATGGTTCGTGAGGCGATGAAAGCTGGTCTGCGTTTCGATATGGGCCGGGTTTACGATATGGGATGTGCTGATCCCTCCTCAACCGCTGAGGGAGATTCGCCGATACCGGCTATTCCGAATATTGAAATCGGGAGAACGAATACCGATGAGCTGGAGAACAAAACATTACACGGAAATCAGGGCGAGAAGATCGCCACCAGCCAAGCGGGTGGCATGGGCTCAACTTTTCACGAGATGGTATCACGTGCCCAGTTTGCGCGGATACACGACTCTCTCGATTTCAAATGTGGAATGTCGAAAAGGACAGTCCTTTCGTGGAGGTTCATGGAGTATTTACCGTTCAGGCGGATGGACCTTCAGCCAGATGGAAGCTGGAAACCTATCCGATGGCCCCTGCCACGGGGTGAAGTACGAGATATCCCATCAGATGCACGTATCCATGGAAGCGTCATTCGAAGGATGCAGAATGATGAGAACTATCGTCCTGGGAATCTGATCGTTGGTGGTGGTGGCCGTGGCTGCCGCACGGCGCCCAAAGAGCATGGAATGGGCGAATGGGTGTGTATCGCCGAAGAGGGCGATCCTGTGGGAGAGAAATGGGTCCGGAAGGATTCCATTAAACAAAAATAGTTCATTATGAGTTGAGAAGGGAGGGGGGGAGGTATTTAATCAGATTGGCGCAGTATGTCGTGTCGTTGAATCAATTGTTTGTCAACGTAGATGCTTCGAAGATATATGCTATACCGCCTCGCTTAATAGCGCCCAATCCACACGTCTAGATATAGCAACGGTCTTCTCTATTGCATGCCCCCCCGATCCTGATATTGGTGTCCCTATAGCTGGGCGCATATATTCCAGACAGTCAAGCATTAATCCGACCAGGCCGGCCAAGACAACCCTTTTAGAATAACAGTCACAAAAGCGAGTACCATGTAAGACATGTAAGGCATATTAACGAGGATATTTTTATTCTGTATCACTTGGAGAAACTTTTCATGTCATCAATATCAGTATAATATACTACACGAATCTTGTCTTTCAAAATTTCCTTTCTCTGTTATAAACCTGTGCACCTGTGCTCTGGGCATGTGCTTGGGGTGTGCTTGGGGTGTGCAAGGTGTGCAAGGTGTGCGGGTGTAATTTCTAGATCCTTCTTTTGTCAACTTTTTCCATTTCCAGACTTGCCGAGAGGCTGCACTTTGGAAGCTGACAACGTTGCAAGGTTGTGCACGACCAGAAGAGGTGCGGGGCCTGACTGCTGGCCAGCCCACTGTCTTCATGATAATATCTTAGCCGAGTTGCACCACCTCTCAGATCCTACCTCTTCTATCTCCAGAAGGAACTTTTTGAAGCTAGAAGAGTAGAGTAGTACCCTTAGATGGGTAGAAAAATGAGGAGAGCGGCGTATAGCATATTCGAGGGCTTGGGCCTGATTCTCACTTCTATACTCTGCCTCCAAATTGGTATACTCATAGTTCACCATGGTCTGGACTACGAACATGCTCTTAGAATGCACCAAGAACTCCCCTTATCTGTCCCTTGAATGCACGCTCGTCTGATGTCCTGACCGCCTGTGTCGAACCATGCAATCTCGTAAAGCACCCAATCGGAGACGCCGAAGCATAGCAAATGAAGGACGTTGACCTGGCGCCTCCCCTGAACCTGTTTCATGTATTTAAAGCCATTCAACCCATGCATGCATCATTCGTTTAGAAAGAAGGCCTGTTGTTGCGATATAGGAGGTAACGAGGGATCAGCATCAAGTCGAAGGCAAATTCTATCGACCCTAGCAGTAGAATTCTTGTTCTTCAGTCTTTTCGGCCACCTTCCTCTAGCTTTAGGCGATACCCTCTTCTTCACCCGTCCTTTCTTGACTACGTGCTTGCATCCGGATTCATCTTCCTGAGTGATGGGGGGTCGTCCATATCGAAGGTTGTAAGCACTCATATAAATTCCTACTGTTCATGTTTCTTTCGTACTGGCTTATTGGCCCTTCTTACTATTATTATAACGCAACACTGATCAGGATCTCCTCGACTCTAGGACCTTTCATTCGACCTTTACAACTATCTGACCTCGAACTCAGTGCCAGCATGAATACACAGTGACTCCGTCTCACACTGGCTACGGACACCACGGTTGATCATTACGGACGTTCTTTCGTATTTGATCCTATGTGAAGGATTCAATTTTTGTCCACTGCCTTCGATTGCAGGGAGGGACCATCAAAGGGACGAGTCAAGGAAGTCGCCAGCGATAACGACTTGGATGATAGGTTGTCTGAGAGCATCACGGGTCCTACCCCTCTTCGCCCGCCTAATCTATCCACTCCTGTCTTGATACTTCTCTTCCCTCGCCCGCACCCCTGCCTGTGGTTGAGTGCCGAGGCATAGCAAGGCAGAAACACTGACCTGGCTCCTGCCTTGAATATTCCTTTCCCGACGCGCGTTCTAGGGACCAAGCTCTCTGCCCACTTCAATCGGACCGATGATCAGCAGTCGTATGCATAATATGCATACAGCAAACGAGAATGGATCACACGGGCATGAACGAAGGATTGCCGTGCCCTCTTCCCGGCAACGAATTCCTACGGTGGCGTTGCAGGCTAGCTCAAACACATCAAATACAAGGGCCTGTCCATGATAGCCGAGATGTTGGCAAGGCAGACTGGCAGAGCGTTATCGGGGTCGGTCTAGTTGTGCGATGAGATTCCTGACGGTGTTGTGTATAAAGCCTTGTCTCCCACTTCCAACTTTCTTCTTTTCAATCTTATCTAACTTTCAAATCCACATGATTATCTGACTGGCAAGCCAAGTTTTCTTTACAAGCTCACTCAAGATATACACTATCTCAGATTCTTCTCGCTCACCTTATACTCTAAACACAATGAGTCCCTCGGAATGGCAGCCTCTCTCACGGCTGGAAATTTTCGACCTCCTCCAAAGCCCACCACACTTCTACTATTGTTTGGAGCGCTCAAAGTCCTTGGACATAACCACCACTCATGTGAAATGCGAAGGTTGTTCTGTGGTCATTTACTGCGACACGGAGCACCAGCTCGCTCATCAACCTAGTCACGCAGCCGATTGTACCAAGATTTCGCAATACCGCACGAAACTCCACGAAGAGCACCGCAGACAGGAGTCTGCCCCGCGGATCGAAGACTTGCAGATCCTGATGGACTTGCTCAGATCTCTAGCACGGGTCAGGACAGTGAACAGTTTCAGTGAGATTTCCAGCTATTTACCAGGAATACCAGGCCGAATGCTTCGCTTACACCTTGGCTAGGACTGCTATATTTTCGTCAAGCGGTGGGCCTCTCATATCGATAGCGAAGGTTATACAGAGGATCATACACAATCGGGGTTCTTCCAGTTCTGTCTTGGGCCCTATGGTGTACGGTTTGCTCCTGTTTTGAACCTTATCCTAATACGACTGCTTGTTGATATCCGTAATGTGAGAATATTCCGCCAATTTCACCCAAAGCTCGAGGCGACAGGTTATCTGCCCTCAGAACTTTGGGTTCAAATTTGGGACAATATGGCCTAGTGCCCTCTATACACGACCCTCTGCACAGAAACAGTTGAAACAGAGGGGGTGGTTGATCTTTTGAATAGTCTATCTGATTATGCGAATCAAGACTTGCAGATAGCTATTCAACAGGTGGAAAAGCAGCAGGGTTCACCCGTTAAAGATAACTTTTCACATGACATTTGTCCCTGGGCATATATGGACATTGCATTCAGGGAAAGTTGTTTCTTTAATCCTTTCGCACTTGGGCCGATACGGTACAAATATAGGCCTTCTTACCAAGCTCATCTGCAAATCGCCTCTCCATTGCAAAGCCTGACACCACTTCCCTACATCGCAGAGAGGGAATCAACCAATGCTGAGCCAATTCAGCGGCCCTTAATCGGAGGTTTCTATCTATACCAGAACGAGGCTCATCACTGTATCGCCATGGTACTCGACCCCTTTGGCCCGACCAAGTGTGGCATTAAGGAGATTGATGGTAAAAGACTTACTGAGATTGGTCCTGTATCACGTCTTTGGGCCCTCGAGATACCAGACTGTTACCAAATCGATTGGATAACCCTTTCTATCACTGGATGGGCATCGGAGTGGGGGGTTAACGGTGCCCAAGAAGAGTCGCGTATGGTTCCTGCAGTTATCTTCCAAGAAGGGTAGCTTCCTCCCTCCCTACAAATCAGTTTTCTGAATAGTTTGACGCTGACAGTTCATTTTTATAGGATCAACCAAATCCAGTCGGTCAAGGCTCGGTGTCTTTTCGATCTTGCTTCACATTCCCCAGGAGAGTCCTTCGATGCATATGCGAGGACAGCGGAGTTTCGATCGTATGATGATTTGGAAAGGCATAACCAAACATTGGATGCATGTATTGTGTAGAAAGGTATAAACCCGACTCGTATTGATCACCCAGAAGCTACCGTATTCCAGGTTGATATCGTCCGCGTATCCCACTGTCCCGATTCTGTCGATCGCCCTCAGCTCGTTGAAAAGAGGGGCTGTGAATAAGATGAAAAGGAGAGGAGAGAGGGGGGAACCCTGCGGTACACCGGCCAGTACTGGCATTGGGGTTGATTCCCAGTCGTCAAACGCTAATGTCGCCGTTCTTTCCCGCAGAAAGGGCCATACCCACTTCACCACCCATGGCGGCCAACCCTGTTCCTTCAGTGTTGTGGCCAACCATCCGTGGTGGACGCGATCGAAGGCTCCCTTTAAGTCTAGTTGCGGCCTAGGTGCTGGGAGAATTACCGATGCACGGACTTACGACCTCGACGATAAGGCGAAAGCGGTGAATGAAGAAATCGGATGGATGGCCGGCCAAAAGACCTACGCTGGCGAGGTTCTCGACATCGCAAAAAGCATGACGGCCGAGGAGAGTGCTCTCCTGTCAATGGTCGCGTCGAGCTCGAATGAGAACCGCGCCTTGAGCAAGCCAATCCCAATCCAAGAGGAGTCAAAGGAGTTGGGAAAGACGTTCATCGAGATAGGTGATTCCATGGCCGCGAAGAGGATGGCGATGGCCAAGATGGCTTCGGAGAAGAAGGCTCTCGGCGAGTTCCTCAATAAGACCGATGATAGGAAGAAGTAAGATTACATCGTGGTTTCAGTCACCTGTGAGCCGAAGGATACCAAGAGAGAAAAGAGACAATGAAACAGGCCCTCGGTTATTTAAGTGTCTTACGGTTCTGTTAATGGGTTGACAAGATCCAGATTTGCCGTATGGAATTTTTTTTGCGCTTGGTCGAAGACTTTTTGAAACTCATCACGAGGTAGCTTCAATGCAAATTCATCTAATTTCCCCTGTATTTCGTCATGAAGTTTGATCCACTTGCGGTGATATTCGAGATCCTCGTTGGGAACAAACAGGTCGTTTGCCTTGAGGAACTCTGTGTAGCGTAGGCACTGCTCGAATCGCCGCCTCGAATTCGTGGCAAGTTCCTTGTTCTCCTCGCTCGCCATAAACCGGAGTGCGGTACCCCACGTCACCGGCTTGCCATTCGATACCCCAGGCGCTATGCCTTCAAAGAATAGGTTGTAGAGCTGTGTTGGCCGCCGTATTAACTCGGCAACGGAGATCCAGAGCCTAAGCTGTCGCGGCTTAAACCAGGCCTCACATAACTTCTCGATAACTTTCGACTCTGTGGGGTCCATAGAAGTCTTAAACTTATTAAATAGGACGTCTAGGAGCTCATTAAACTCGTTCGCGTAATCAGGCTTATTGATAGAGGAGGTGAGTGGCCCCGAGAGCCAGGTGGGCGGGGTGAAGATCTCTCGGGGCACAGCAGCAGTCCATTCCCAGTCGATGACACCGGAAATGCGAAGGTTGTCGTCAACAATAATGTTTGACCACCTAAGATCCATATGACAAAGGACAAAAGGTCCGTCGTCAGGAGCGAGGAGGGAGCCCTTATTGCGCTGGAGCTGGTCGATCGCGAACTCTTCGAGTTGTATCAGGTGAAGCAGGTGGTCGCTGTAGGGTTGGCGGTACTGGTGAGTAATAAGCGTAAGGTGGTGGTCAGTGTAGGCCAATGCGGAATCCATGGGTGACGTCGGTAGCAAATGTGGCAGTCCTTCCACCGCAAGATCGTTGCCCGGGATAGATTGCAGGGGGCCAACAATTGGGTTTGCGCCTGTAGGGTCTTTGGGGTTGGTACGAAGAGACCCAATACGAGGGAATTCGAGCTGATACATTTCGGCGTATATAGAAAGTAGGTCGGAGTAGAAGAGGTTTTTTCGCTCCCTGTCGGCCTCAAGGAGCTTTTCTAAGTTCAGCGGTTCGCCTGGTATGTAATCGATCACCATGTACGCATGGCGCTGCCACCAACTTCCTGTTAATCCACGGGCCCAACCATAACCATGTACTTTGGGCACGGGTATTTTGGTGCGTGCACAAAGATATCTTCAAGCGAAGTTAGCGATCCAATGCTAGATTCTTGTGAGTGACATAGAGCAGGATGCAAAACCGAGAGCAATTAGAATATCTATCCGTACGCAACTTACTTTAGTGTGGCAACCTCGCTATCAATCTTGTCCCAGACATTCCATAGCCGCGGTGCATGTGGCACGCGAACTACCCATCTAGTCCCGTCCTCAAATTCAACAAAGAAGCAAACGTTGTAGCTTCCGTGCTTCGACTCCTGAAACTGTTTGCATGGCTTAGAATCATTTAGGCTCGAGGCCAGCGAACATATCGCATCCTCCTCGAGAGAATTCCGAAATATTTCGAGCGTGGTCTGCATCTGCTCCCGGGTCAAGCCATAGTCAGGGTGAGGAACAGGCGCAGCTAGAGATGTGTTGGCCCTAAAGATCCCAGAAGAGTCGGGAAATGAAGCGAAGAAACGCGTCAACGGCGCAAAGAAGAATGCGAGTCTTCTGAATATTTTCGAGACCCATCCTCTCCATACAAGTCCGTTATCAGGGGTGGCCATGCTGGCCAACCATGTGAATGGTGGAAGAGCCATTGCATTGGTTGAGCCGCTCAGCAGGGTGGCTTGCGGCGATCATCAGGCCTACTAGGTGGGTGTTCCAACAGCGGTGATTGCCGTTGATGAGAAAGAGGGGTTGGGAGGGAGTGTTCAAAAGATTGAGACAGTGATATTCAGTGTATTTGGATGAAGTGAAAATCGAAACAGATTGTCGAAGCTGCGCCTCTGTCATATATGGAGGCCACGTGACATTCGAAAAGGGGCGGTGGTGCCAAAACCTCGCAGGAGTCAGGAGCTTGGCCAAACACATGGGACCGCATCAAACGTCCTATACGAAGAATCTTTCTGCAGACACTTTTACATCAAGTCACCCCATAATAAACAAGGTGTGTTACTGTGTTAACAAGAGGAAGAGCATGCAGCTGATTCAGATCTAGTCAAGCATCTTCGGTCAATAAACCCCTTCGAAACAAGCTCTTACAATGGTTCGTTTAACTACCCTAGCCACCTTTCTTAATGCTGACCGACCTGCAAAAGACTCCTAACGAGATGTCGAGCGACAAGCGTGCTGAGAGGTGAAACTTGCAAATGTGGATGGACACGACCAACAAACGACAATTGAATCGAATTCATGGGTTGCTTATGATGGTCGTGACCTTTCCCTGAATTGGTTAAATCTTCCATTTTGTGAGCTTTGCACTAACCGACACACCTTCTTATCACTCACCACCACTCGCCTATCCTCACCTGTGTTTAGCAGAAGATTTAGTTTCCACTTACCCGTCAATATACATTTTACGGGACTCGCAGACGCCGTAAAAATGTCCATCCCGGCGGGCAAACCTTCGTTGAATTGGACGAAGACAGACATCGCCCTTGAGACCAGACTGGGGCCCGCAAACTGGGATGGCCTTGTACAATATGCAATCAACAAAAAGTCTCGTCGAGATGAAAACCCCCCGATAACCTGCAAGCTCTCTGCCGAATATAACATGGGAGGACGAAATCTCGTGCGGCGTCTCGACTTTGAAGATGGGGCTAGTTGGGTGGCCCGAATCCAACTCCCAGAACACACTCCCGAATCATTGGAATGTTTGCGGTACGAGGTCCATACAATGACTGCAGTTCGAGAGAAATCCCAGATCCCCGTCCCTGAAGTTTACGCTTACGAGGCGAGCTGCGACAATGTCGCGGCGGTCCCGTTCATACTCATGGAATTCATACCAGGGGATACGGCGATGGATTCCTTTGGCGGGTATCATGTTCACATGGGCAAGACTCCAGAACAATTCAAGCTAAAGTTCCACGCCACGTTGGCGGATCTTCAAGTAGGTATTGACTCTGCAACAACTTGTCATCAAGCTAATTTGTCAAAATGCAGGTACAGATGTCGTCTATTCGCTTCCCCAAGATTGGATGCATCACAAAGTGTCTGGGTGGAACCTACTCAGTAGGCCCGATACCCGGAATCGGAGGTCCCTTTGATACAGCTGCCGACTTCTTCAACGTCTGGGCGGAGAAAACCAAGTTTCCGTATTCGGAGGACATGATGCGTGAAAGAACACCGCCAAATCTAATTGATGATATCCTACGGTCGATCAAGGATTTCCCCCTCAGGCTAAAGAAGCTTTCACAAACGCGGCGCTTTCGCAAAGGTCCATTCCCGCTATTCCATACCGACTTTTACAATAGCAATATGATTATTGACCAACAACATAACGTCTTGTCAGTAATAGATTGGGAATACGCATTTGTTGCACCTTGGGAGATGGTGGAGTTTACTAAGGGGTTGTCTATTGTGCCACCGGCGATGGATGGGCCGGTCTATCGAGAAGATGAGGAGAAACGACAAATGCTGGAGGAGCGTGCAGAATATATTCGGTTGGTTCGTGAGGCCGAAGTGGCGAGGGGGTGTGACGACTCGTTGTCTACTCTACTTGCAGATTCGGGTATTCAGAATCTTGCCCATGCTCTATGGCTTTTCGAGGATGGGAGGATTGGATTCTACTGTAGCGTTTTGGACCAACTCGAAGAAGAAGGACAGGTGCCATCATTGACAGATACTAGGATCTAGCGATTGTTATTAGCTGCCTTTCCAGGTCCCGAGGGTCTCTGCACATGACTTTCTCACCCCCTCCTCAAATTCTTGCCTTCACCAACTGAGAACTAAAATGTCCCTCCCGGCACACTTCGCGCTCAACACTGGGGCCGAGATCCCCTCCGTAGGCTTTGGGAACCTGGCAGACACCAAGAATGGGTTACGCGGAAACTTTTCCGCCAGTATTATGCTTTTCATACTGCTACTTTAGTAACTTTATGCCCTTTGTTGTCTTTTTCCTTTTTGCTTTTCCTCGTGTTCTCTTCCGGTCGATATTTCTCGATGATTTCCCGACTCATATACTTCTCAAACACCCATTCGTCTTCCTGATCTGGACGGCCTTTGAAGTGAACACGGTATTCTGCCTTCTTCCGAGCTGTCCAGCGAGTTTTCATAACCTCTATGCCAGATCCGAGCCCTCTGTGCTCGTCTTTGAGTTTCTTGATCAAACTATTGTCAAGAATATGTGCTCGAGGCTCCCAACTACAAGTCCCATCCAGCACACCTTGCACACCTGTGGTGCACCGTGGCTGAAGTGCTTAGGCCAGGCCCTGTGCTCGGGTGTGTAGTGGCCAGGCCTGTGGGACCCCGTCCAAATTGACAGGGGTTCGAAGACAAGATTCGTGGAGTATAACAATATATCTATGCTTTCTTGACCATTCGCTTGATGGCATGTTGTCAAAGAGAGAAATACCAAAGCTGAGAGGCCTTCGGGCCTCGCCTCTACCATTCACAGATCACAACATAACCGTTTACGCAAACCAAGCCAACTCCTTCGATCCATTTCGCCTATTCTTGCGGTTGAGCAAAAAGTATTGGATGTTTGCGACGGCTGAGGCAGCTAATGCCACCGAAACAAGTGCCAAGATGGTAGTCCATCCAGTACGATAGAGAGGCCTGTCTTTCTGTTGGAAGAGTTGACTGCCGACGATTCCCGAAGTATTTGCCGCCATAATAAAGATGGCCATGGTGACAGATCGTTCGCCTGCTGACTTGGCATTGAGGGACATCCAGGAGCCATTTACAGGGTCTGCGTTGGATAGATGAGTTAGCACACTCGGCCTATACTATCGATTTTGCATCTTCTAGTATTCAGGAAATAGTGAAATATTTTTGATGAAGGATAGAGAGTTAAGTTATATGGAAAGTGATAAGACTTACGCCACTGGATACTGAAAGCTATTGCTAGGGTGAGGATACCAAACCGAAGATCCGCGTTGGTTGAGGTAATCAACAGTCTGTTTCCAAGCTAGAGGGTGAGGTTATATGTCAGTTACATGCTTTAAATGGCAGAGTTTTCCAAAGCTTACCGTGAAGCCCCAGAAGATCAATACACCAAGGAAAACCAACGGTCCACGTCGACCAATTTTATCACTGCGTTGGCTTGTTAGTACTTTGGTCGATTATCCGATACAAGGGAGACAGAAAGCAACGACATACGCAGTATAGCCCCAAAGGAGATTAGTGACAAGAAGAGCCCACATGCCTATGGAAGTCATAGCATTGGACTTGAGGCGCTCAAATCCGAAAGAGTTGACGATAGATGGCAGATATGACATCATGGTGGAGGACGGAGCAAGGCCACAGATGGTCAAAAGGACATGAGGGATGAGTTTCCAGTTCGTAAGCTTGTCACAAGGATTAGTGGAATGTCCCCAAACCGGATATAGCCCTCAAATACTTACAGCAGCCTTAACTTCTTGCCAGCTGACATGGGTCCTCGCGTGAGCCTTGGAGGGGTCATCCAAAATGATGCGACGGGAGAGGATATGGATTTCACGCTGGGAGAAGTAACAAATACCGACGGTCGATACAGGGTTATTAACGGAAAAGGGGAAGATGACGATGAATAAGACGCCGACTAGGATGGTAAATATGCCCTCGATCTGGCGGGGGGGCAGGGGAAATGTTAGGAGGAAAGTTGTTGTCTGATGGCTAGGGAGAGTCATTCATCTCTTTTCTTACCAGGAATAACCATTGCCAGCCAGCAAGGTTAGCTACTCCTCTCATGTGCAGACTGGAAAGCCAGATAGGTTAGGCAGTTTTCGGATAAAGCAGTAGAACGGAGCATCATACATTCCGTATGCAAGGAGTCCAGAGCAGGCACCAGCTAACATGTTGCCAATAAAGTACCATGAGAATCTCTTGCTCGTCTCATCGCGCTTATACCATCGAGTAATAGTGTAGAGGCCGGCAGGGATGAAACCGGCCTCGCATAGTCCAAGAAGCAAACGGGTGGCAAGGAATGCACCGAGTCCTTTTTGGAAAGCTTGGAAAGTGGCGACGAGACCCCTAATCGATACTGTCAGGACGGACACATGATGCGGGGAGTGAAACTGAACATTAGTATCAAGGCCTGGAAGAATGATGGAAGACATACCATGCGAGAATTTGTCCGCCAATCCAATATGTTGGCCCTACCCTGTAAAGGACTAGGTTACTGGGAATCTGTCAAGATGAAAATGTCAGTAGGTGTTTCCAGTATCACCCACGTAACCGATTGATGGTATGGTTAGCGATATATTTAGAGCTTTACGCACCTCGAGAATAACAATACCGGCAGATAACAACTGCTGGCCGATGTTGAACTGGTTTTGTGTGATGCCAACATCGCGGAAGAAGAAGTCGGTGAGGGCGTTTCCACTAAGGAACAAAGTTCAAAGTTAGATAGGCTGGGTCTTGGATTCAACACACGGATATTCTGGAAGAGTAAGGGGGGCATACATGTTTCCGCGGTCAAGTTGAAGGGCAAAAAAGCCCAGCATCAATAGGGGCATGACAAGGAAATCCACTCTTGCGTATTGTCAGCAAAGTTAAACAGATTGTTGGATGAACATCCATCGGACTAACTTTCTCACAAGGACTCTCTCCTCCTCTTCAGTCCAGTCAGGGACGTTTTCGATAACATCGCTGCTGCTGCTATTATCATGGCCGCTACCAGCAATTTTGCTCTCCTTGTCTTCAATAATGGAACTCATCTTTTCTGACTCTCCTTTTCTCCTATACGAGCACTTCGTTTCTTTTTTCACAAGGAGATACGATGAGGGATACACAAAGACGGAAAGACGAGGTCGTTTCGTTAGAAATGGATACTAGGTGGGATCAACAAGAACCTTTAACACTGCAGGATGCTCCAGACTTTATGGGGTTACCAAGAATAGGATTCCAAGCTCTGTGCTACGCCTATCGTCCGATAATAGGAAAGACGGTGAAAGAAAAAAAAATCACAGATAGCCAGCAAAGAGAAAACGTAGCCGGTATTGCGTCTTCACCTCGGCCGTTGTGGGACTAGGGAGAGGAGATAGTGTGCTACGCCATTTATTGTTGCAATTGGGCATTTTCCCCCCTTGGGGAGTTACAGCCATACAAAATGAGAGAAGCAGGGCCTTTGGATCCTCCTAGCCGTGGTTCCATGCAAGACGACTTTGATTCAGTCTCCAACCTAAGCGTGGGCATAAGTCCGGACGTATCCAGCAGTGTGGATTGACGGGGCGGCGCTTTCTTGGGTTCCGCGTGGCAGACTTGGCATGCATTCTCGTGGGTAGGTAACGAATCCAAACAGCTACCGATACCTTACCCTTCGTTCCTCTCGCGTCCACCGTCATGCGGGTTTGACAAGGCCTGATTTGCCAACTAGGGGGTTCGATAGCGATCTAGTGGAGTTGATGACATTTTATTCCACGGGCACGTCATCCCCGACTCGGTTTCCAGGACATCCTTGGGAGGAAACACCTTGCTTGGCTCCAAGAGCGTAGCCTTTTCCAGGATAGATCGCTATGATGCAAATGGGCATGTTCATGGCGATATTTTACAAGTAAATTTGGTCGTAACTTTCCCACAATCTTTTGGCTGTTCCTTTGGGTATCAGATAAGATACGCCAAGGGGGCATCGACATCACCATCTCAGTATAAGAGACATATCTGCAGTTACGTTCTTGCTGTTCATAGCAGAGAACTTGTCATCTACCTTTAACCTCGACACTTTACGACTATCAACAAGTGTCTTTGGCAAAATGTAATTCCAACTACCTAGGAATTCCCCCGCGAACCTGTAAAATATTGTCGAAGTTGGCCGTTGATGAAAATATTCAGTGGGGTAAAAGAAATCGTAGTGATGGCTTCAAATGGCGTGATTGACTCCAACCCCATCTTTTGCACACAGCTAATAACAGCTAAACGCAGCTAAACGCGCGAGCAATCATTTGAAACTGGGCCGTTTGAGCCTTGTAAAGCGGAGAACTATCAATTGATCCAAACACTCGCGTGTTGATTGAGCTATCGGGGTTTGTTGGCGCTTTACGTCTCCGACTCGCGCTCTGACGTTTCTCATACTGCGGGGAGTTTTGGAGAGAGCAGACTAATTTCTCCTAATCTTTACACAATAAATACCCATTGGTCGTCTTTAAACCTCATCAGTTGCATGGAGTAGGGAATTGGTTTCGGCTCACTACTCAATCTACCTTCTTTGCGTCTTTTCGTCCGCCTCCAATCTCCTCCCAAGATGCGGTTTTCAGTCGCCGCTTGGCTCGGCGCATGCGCCGTGCTCGCTGAGGCAACGACAGCTGGTCGGTTCTCCGATAAATCTCAAGGACAACACCCATTGGGAGCTCTCGAGGATGCCATTGAGGGCGCCGGGTCCAAAAGACCTAACATTGTCTTCATCCTGACCGATGACCAGGATTTGCACATGGACTCATTGGAATATTTACCATTGATCAAGAAGCACCTGTTAGATCAGGGAACCTTGTACAAGAAGCACTTCTGCACGACGGCTTTGTGTTGCCCTGCCCGTGTATCGCTTTGGACAGGCAAACTGGCTCATAATACCAACGTGACGGACGTAACCCCGCCTTACGGTTAGAACTCACCAGCAACCCTATTTGCGGCCTCCTTCACGGTTTGTGGAACCATCTTCGCTGACAAGTTGAAACCGATTAATATAACAGGTGGCTTTCCCAGGTTCGTCGACAGGGGATACAATGAGAACTACTTGCCAGTATGGCTACAGAAAGCCGGATACAACACATACTATACCGGAAAGCTGTTCAACGCACACAGTGTTGACAACTACCGTAGTCCGCACGCCGCCGGCTGGACCGGGTCTGACTTCCTCCTCGACCCGTTTACATACAGTTACCTCAACTCGGTATACCAACGCAACAAGGATGCCCCGGTGAGCTACAAGGGCAAACACACCATCGACATCCTCACCGAAAAGGCACTTGGCTTCGTTGACGAAGCTGCCTCCAACGTCGACGAGAAGCCCTTCTTCATCGGAATCGCCCCTGTCGCACCTCACAGCAACCTAGACATTTCAGGTACCGCCGTGGATCCCGGACACATCGAGGATCTCAAATTCACCCCTCCCGTTCCGGCAAAGCGCCATGAACATCTCTTCAAGGACGTCAAGGTCCCGCGAACCCCCCACTTCAACCCCGATGAGCCATCGGGCGCCAACTGGGTACGCCAAAGGCCCAAGCTGACAGAGGAAGAAATCGAAATGAACGACCACTTCTACCGTCAACGCCTGCGTGCTCTGCAGAGCGTAGATGAGCTCGTCGACAGCGTGGTGCGCCGCCTCGAAGAGCTCAACCTTCTCGACAACACGTACATTTTCTATACTAGTGACAACGGATACCACATCAGCCAGCACCGCCTACTTCCCGGAAAGGAGTGCGGTTTTGAAGAGGACATCAACATCCCCCTCATCATCCGAGGCCCGGGCGTTCCCCGAAACCAAACGACCTCGATCGTGACGACCCACACTGACCTTGCGCCGACCATTCTTGAGCTCGCCGGTGCACCTCTTCGTGCGGACTTTGATGGCGAGTCGGTCCCCGTCACCGAGGCAGGTCTTGGAAGTGCTGTCCGCACCCGTCACGAGCACGTCACTGTCGAGTACTGGGGGTTTGCCATCTTTGAAGATGGTATTTTCAAGGACCCCCTCGATCGAATCATCCTAAATAATACCTACAAAGCTTTGCGCATTGTCGGGGAGACATACAACCTGTACTACTCGGTTTGGTGCACTAACGAGCACGAATTATACGACTTGAGTGTAAGTGGACTTCCAATATTGAAAAGAGAGGAGGGCTGAAGGAGACTGACTTTTTCCCCGGACAGACTGACCCTTATCAATTGAACAACTTACTCCACAAAGATGCTGTGCGTCCAACCACGCTTTTGGGATCCCCTCTCGATTCGGTCTTGAACCGTCTCGACTCGCTTCTCTTTGTGCTGAAGACATGCGCTGGAAAGACTTGCGTTCGCCCATGGGAAGCCCTTCACCCCCAGGGCAACGTAGCGAGTTTGTGGGATGCTCTGTCTGTCCGGTTTGACGACTTCTACAACGCACAGACGAAAGTCCGATACGACCACTGCGAAGTCGGATACATTCCTGAGGCCGAGGGTCCACAGTTTGATAGAGACGGATTGGTTTATAGGCATGGCATTGCATGGCATGAATGGGCGTGACTCACTCAGGGTGTGTGTTGGCTTACACGATTCAACGGAGATAAAACGCGGACATTTAATTAATTTAAAGCTGCAGCTGCAGCTGCCGCATCCCATGTGGTCTATGGTTTGGATGCATGTAAGTCCCGATCCGACGGTCGGGTAAGATCTTTGCAGGACGAAGGATGGCATGGGTGGGTGGCATGGCTTGATGTCGAGCAATGAGCACGGAAGGAGGATCCTGCGCCACATTGAGCCACCTGCTACGCCACTAAATACAGTGGCTGCGCACTCCCAAGGATGAAGCAGTGGAGGAAGATTTTTCTTCATTCATCTTCTTTCATCATCAGAGAGCTCTTCTTACAATCTTTTCAATACACCACTTTTTTGCGATATTTTACTTTACGTGATTCCTTCTCGCCGCTTGACCTCCCTTCTATTCATCTATGTGCCTCTAGACTCATTCATTGAAGCGACTCTTGGAGTGTATCGTCCCGTCATGTTTGGGAGGCACTTTGATAGGGATGCCAATGCGAAGTCTGGCCGTCATCTGATGGATAGAAGGAAGCAAGTTGGCAGAGGACGGAAAGTGAGGCCGAGAACCTTTCCCCCAAAGAGAGTGAGCTTGTCATTGTCATCCCTACGGGATGACAGCTCCCTTCCTTGAATCTTTCACCATGACAATCACCAAGCTGCAAGCCGAGGTGGTTTGGTGCTGTGTTGAGGAGACTGGCAGTGTGATGCGATGCATTTCTGCTCCAGCTCCAATAGAGTTTTCGTATCCATGACTACAACTAATTTCAGTCAATGTCTTGAATGATAGAAACTCTAAACATCCAACGGTTACTGCAGAAAAAGTCCTAAGCTGTAGATTTTAGGTCAAGCCGTACAAGCCATGGCAGTCCTGCATGCCCTTCACTGCCTATAAGTCATAAGTCCCCTCTTCATGACCAGCCTTAGGTACTCAACTTCTGAGAAAATGATTATCCCTAAAGTAGAAAAGAACAAAGCAAATTGCAGGCATTACACGATAGCCCACCTTTAGCACTCAATACTATGTTGGCCCTTCTCAAGTCATTGGGCTCGAGGGCCGCCGAAGATATCAAAGCCAGAAAGGCTGGAATTGACCCGGAATACGGAGATCTTTGATGCCGGCCAAAATGAAACAAAAACGGCTTGTCAATGCCTTTCATAGCAGCATGTTCCTTTAGAAGTCTACAAGATGCCATCCCTCCAGCTTCACTTGCTACCCAACCGCCAAGGTCAGCTCAAGCCATGGGCCCCTCGTCTTCAGTTTAAGGGGACTAGCCGGGGAAGGAGGGATTGTCTACCATCCCTTAGCCACTAATTAGCACATTTTGACAAATGAAGCGTCCTTGTCGATGTGGACTCCGCAGTTCTAGAGTGCTTGGGGTTCTCGCGATGCAAACCGCTCACCCACACTCAGTCCTAGACTACTGATCCCGCCAATTGACAGTAGAAAAAAAAATACAAAAAATACCAAAATATTTACACGACCCAGGTATTTGATTTTTATTTGATCTGTACACCTCTGCTTAGGTAAACTGGAGTGATCGGTGTCCTTCAATCTGAGGTCCTCCGACCCGATTTCGTTTACTTATTGCCCGCGAATCCCCCGTCTTTGGAAGTTTTCCTGGTGGCATCTTTCTTTCTACACACTTTTTTACTTAGTCGTTTTCGTCAACTACGGTCAGCTTCAGCTACCATTTTCATCAAGTTTCTCACCCACCAGTGCTCTG
>JADHKT010000059.1:0-160553 GCA_019925285.1 Graphium sp. VPRI43844
AAAAATAACACCTCCACCCACGCCAAACGCCTTACGCGTTACGCGCTATATTTTCCACTTCAACGCTGCCAATTCGCCGTCTTTCAACGCTGAAAAAAAAAGAGAAAAAAATAACACCTGACATCACAACTTAGCCAATTCTAGCCCACCCACGCCAAACGCCAAACGCCAAACGCGCTATATTTTCCACCTCAACGCTGCCAATTCACCGTCTTTCAGGCGATTGTTCTATTCCGGCGATGCCTCCAACCATATCCGGCCTTCCGCTGCCGAAATCTATCATATTCCAACTAAAAGAACGGTCCGATGCCAGCGAGGCGTCGTCTCGTGATCTCAACGCCCGTGATACCGTCCTCGAGACGACGTCTACGAATACCCTCACCTCTGACGACAAATCAGATATGAACCCGCCGCCTCCAAAGCGACACTGCTCTTCGTCGGCGGTCCCTATTTCAAAGTCCCAAGTCGCAAACTCTCTCGACCTCGCTGTTGGCTTCCTTGTCAACACCAGCAACCCCTTCACGACCTTCCAGGACCAGTACATGCGGACACTCCTGTACCAATTTCACCCCGACCTCTTCAACCAACTTCCATTATCCCACAAGACACTTAGGGACCACGTAACTCTCTTGTATACTACGAAGAAGGATGAGATCAAGGCTCAACTCCACAGTGCCCTCACGAAGATCCATCTCTCCTTTGATCTATGGACCTCTCCCAACAGGTATGCGATTATTGCTGTCTTCGGGCACTTCCTTAGTCAGTCAGGGAAGCAGACTCAATACCTCCTCGCTCTCCGCCGTCAGCCTGGTGCCCATAACGGTGAGAATATTGCCAAAATGATATACGACGTTATCGTAGATTGGGGTATTAATGATCGTGTGGGTACACTGGTTTCTGATAATGCCAGCAACAACGACACTTGCATCCGCCACCTTTTCCCCCTTCTCTCTGACGAATATACGGATGACAACATTCGGGATCTGAGGATACGGTGCTATGGGCATATGCTTAACCTCGTCGGCCGAGCATTCTTATATGGCACAGACAAGGATGCCTTTGAGCAGGAATCTGACCAATACCTCAATGGTCAACGTCTACAGGAAGACTTAGAGCTGTGGCGGACTCGGGGGCCTGTTGGTAAGATACGAAACGTCGTCAAACACATCAGGTCATCTCCACAACGCACCGAGAGGTTCCTCGCGATTCCCAATGGTTCTGCGGTTGGCGATGCTGATGATGGGTTCACTCTATGGGAGGAGTCTTCCCAAGAGTTACAGCTCATGATGAACAATGATACAAGGTGGAATTCCACGTATCTAATGATCAGGAGAGCGATTCAAAAGAGGAAGCAGATTGATGGGTACGTCCTCGACAACAGGACGAACCCTCGAGCCCAGGACCGTCTTGCCGACGACGACGTCCTGACTGGTGAAGACTGGGACCTGCTTGTGGAAATTAATGATGTCCTCCAGCCTCTTTACCTTCAGACCATGAGATGTCAGGGATGGGGCAAGGGGGACGGTCACGGTCGACTCTGGGAGGTCATGGCGGGTATGGAGTATCTTATGGATCGTCTCGAAGAATGGAAGAGACTATTTGATGAACCTACGGACGAGCAGATTGATCTCACAGCCTCTCAGATCTCCAATAGGGGTTCATCGACATCCACAAGGTCATCATCAAGGTCAGCACGATCTCATCGAAATCAAGGGTCACAATCGCAAGTGGGATCCATCATGAATATCCCCGACCACGCCCGTGGTGAATACACCCCCCGCCAACGATTATCCCACCTCCAGAGAGTGTATGACAGTCGCTTCGATCACGCTGGCTACTTTCGACTGTCAGTACTCAACGGGTGGCAGATTCTCAACAAGTATTACACCAAGCTCGGCGAGTCCCACTTCTACGCAACCTCCGTGATTCTTCACCCTGGACTGGGGTTACGATGGCTCGAGAGACGGTGGTGTGATCCAGAACACCGGGAATGGGTTCATGAGGCGAAGACCAGGTTGGAAGAGTACTGGAGACGGTGGTATGCCAATGGAAGCACTTCTTCTCCTCCTCCAATGCCACCTAAAAAGGGTACATTCCCATCCCTTTCGTTGAGACCAGTCGGCCATGAGGACTCTGAATTTGATCAATGGTTCGGTAAGCGATGCGAACAGAACCTAGTCCGCGAGACGGACGAGTTGGATCGATATTATCGTCAAGTGATAGATAAAGCAGTGAACGACCCTATTCAGTGGTGGATTTCGCACCGACATCGTTACCCAACCCTCAGCCGTCTTGCTCTCGATATTATGGCGATTCCTGCTATGGCGACTGACTGCGAGAGAGCTTTCAGCCTCGCTGGGCTTACCCTGACGTCACAGAGGCTATCTATGAAGCCCACGACGTTAGAGCATACGCAATGCCTTCAAAATTGGCTTCGAGGCGGCGCAATAAGTATCGGAGGCCACAATTGGCTGCGCGAGCTGAGTAAATAATAACATCGGACATCACAACTTGAGACAGCCGCACCAACAAGTCACATGATCATGGAGAATTCTCTTAGATTCTAATCTCATTTCCCTATTGATTTGATGTATGATTTAATCGCCTCTATTGATTGTATGTGAATGTGAAGAACGGAAATAGGGAATGAATGAATGAATAGTCAATTACTGTGCGCAAACTGCACAAAGACAGGTTCGCGCGCCACTGTGGCTGTGCGCCAGCTCGTGGTGCAGTGGTGATGCAAAAAAAATTACGATGTACGAAGTAAGGGTTTGGGTTATGTGGGTACATACAAGAGATTCGACAAATGTATCGTAAAGCAGTTATATTGGTGGCCAGATACATCTGCACTATCTAATATTTGTAGCGCTCTGAGAGGCCAGAATGGTGTTTTCTTCGTGTATGTCCGTACAGCGGTTTTTTTAAGATACTCTACTCTCTGGGTAGAAATCTCTGTTTTTTTCTGCATCGATCGATAGTATTTTCGGTCGCCCTTGGCAAGTATGTGTTGTCAGCTAGTGCAGCTCCTCAACATAGATAAGTATTTACCCCAGGACACCTCACGATAGCTTCACCGACTTCCTACATAGGTACTGGGAACCAATTCAATCAGATATCTGGTCAATCAATTAGGCATGGGCCCGAAATTCTGTCAGATAATCAGATTTGACCCCCATATCTGGACTGATTGATCGGGTTAGTGCACTGCAGACAATCCCCGCCGATTTGCGCGATGCTGTCGGTGCTATGGGAAGTTGGTCCTTTGCCGGGATGATTGATTGCCAGTCCCCAATGTCCCCTCGTACACGGCGCGCAAAGTCGGCAGCGAGGTCGGGGTGCGCGGCGGCGTATCCCTCAAGTAGCTTCACCCAGGACTCCTCGAGCGCCACGCCGTTGGGTTTCATTTCAGCGAAGAAGTCGTAGACTGCGTCGGGAACGACGAAGTGCTCATCTGGGTTGCTCCCAAATTTCTTCTTGATGTTGGCAACATCAGCGGCTCCATACGCGGCGCCATGGGCTTTAGCATCGCCTTCGACGCTGCTTCCTATACCGATAACTGTGTGTACGTTAATGAATGTTGGCTTGTCGGTACTTTGTTTTGCGCTTTCCAGGGCCTTGACTATTCCCTCTGCGTCGAAGCTGCCGTCCAGGACTTCGATAACGTTCCAGTTGCAAGCGCGCATTTTCGCATTGATGTCTTCTGTGTTGCATAGGTCGACACTACCGTCACATGTTACCTGATTATTATCGTGGAGGACAACCAGGTTATTCAACCTCCAATGACCGGGGAGCTGGATTGCCTCCATGGCCACACCTTCCTGCAGGCGCTTTCGATGTCCTAATCTGGAAATCAGAAGCGCATCTAATAGTGCCATCGCTAATAGTGGAGAAGGTCCCATGCGATCGCTTCAAAGGGGAGGATAACTGGACTGAAATAGGGGAGGGAATGGATAGAAAATCAAAAGTTCTCGTGATGCGGCTATTCTGGACGTCGGAGTGGACGGCGGGCTTTCGTGACGGGATAAAGGTATCGGGGAAAGGAGGAAGAGAAAGGGCCAGCCACTCGAAATAATAAAACGGATCTGAAGCCATTCCGAATCCTGTTTTACCAGCCCACCTCCTCTCTCTCTCAATCGAATTCTCTTCCACCGTCAATCCTCTCCGTCATGTCTTCCCTCTTCGCCCTCTCAAAAAGGACAGTCGTTGTCACTGGGGGCGCCCGAGGCCTTGGCCTAAGGCTGGCCACAGCGGCTGTCGAAGCTGGTGCACACATCGCCTGTCTCGACATCCTCACCGAGCCCTCATCCACCGAATGGGCGGCACTCCAATCAGTCGCTGAGAAGCAGAGCGTCACAGCCACATATCACCGCTGCGACGTCACAAACGAAGCCCAGGTGGCCTCCATCTTCCGAGTCATCGACGCCGAAGCCACAACACAGGGATGTCCCGTCGCCGAAACGATAGCCTGCGCAGGTATACAGCAGAAGACACCCGCCGTCGACTACTCGGCGTCCGACTTCGACCGCATGTTCCGCGTCAATGCCACGGGGGTCTTTGTGACGGCCAAGAACGCAGCGCAAATCATGATTAAGAATAAAGTGCAGGGGAGCATCGTGTTGATCGCAAGCATGAGCGGCCAGATTGCGAACAGGGGTCTGACATGCACGGCGTACAGTTCGAGTAAGGCGGCTGTGCAGCAGATGGCACGGTCTCTGGCACAGGAATGGGGACAACATGGGATTCGGGTCATCACATTATCTCCCGGGGTGAGTTTTTGAAACTCCTTGCAATGAGTTGGGCCCTTTCATGAAAAGGGTCGGATAAACATTCAACATTACACACGCGTAGTATACGTTTAAGTGTACCAAGTGTACCGATGTGGTGTAAGGCCAGGACTGACACTCACCACTTCCAGTACATCCGAACCGCCATGACAGATGACCTGATCGCTGCTGACCCCGGCCTCAACCAGATCTGGATGGCTGGCGCTCTTCTCCAACGGCTTGGCGTGCCCAAGGCCCCAGCCATATTCCTCCTAGCAGATGGAAGCAGCTTCATGACAGGGGCAGACTTGCGTGTGGATGGGGGACATTGTGCATCAGCCTAAAGAAGGGGTTAGTTATTATCAAGCCAGTATGTATCACAGGTAGATGGTTTTTATTCTTTTAGCGCGAAGACAAAGTTCCTTGAATAAATGAGTTTCTTTTATTTGACAGGAAGCTCAGAGTAAATCGGGTTATGCTCATGAATCATGAATCGTCTGCGTAATGTGCCTCTTCCCAATCCCCATTTATGCCTTGGCTTTGGAGTCCGATGGTGACGGAAGCGAGATGCTGTCGCTTGCGCTCTCAGCGGCCGCTCCACCGTCGTATGTCTGTAAGTCATCGTCATTCGCAGCACTCGTCTTCAATCTAGAATGAGAAACACAGATATAATTAGTCAAAAAGAGGTTCACTGGGAATCTTGCGGTCACGACATACCCTCTTTTGGCCAGGTACCAGCTCAAAATTTGAGTTGACACAATCAGCGAAATGGCACACGCGAGACAGAAGGCGAATCCCTTCGGATAGCGAGGCGCTTCGACAGTTGGGAAGGTCAAAAGTGGCGTCCACGCGGTGGAAGATTGGGCAATGATGGTGATGAGGACAAGCGTAAACGACCGTTCGGCAGGCGAGTCTCGCAACAGCGTGTTGACCCAACCGTGGAACACACTCGACAACGCATTCGACCAATACATTGTCGAGAACGCGTACCACAGGGCTCCCTCGGGAACCTTCCAGACCACCAGGATGATGAGGCCTGTTATGTTAAGCGTCGACGCGAGAATAATTGCCCAGGCCGGACCAATAAGTAGATCTGACGCGAAACAAGCCACGAGGTTGTACAAGATTCCCAAGGCTGGCGCGATGGAACCATACTCGTTGACTTGTGGTGATGAGAATCGTCCAAGACTCTTGATCCAAAGAAGGAAGCTCCCTGTGGTCTTGTGAATTCCCGCATTCCAGAAAAACACATCAATAATAACAACAGCCCAAAACTGCGGTCGCGAAAAGATTGACTTGAGATTAGCAAACTTGAATTTCCCATGGACAGTATGTCCACTTCGCTGCAACCGAGCCTTGGAAAGCTCAATATCCTTCTCGGAGAGAACGCGGCGATTTGGCTGGTCAACAGTGCCTGGAAGGACAAAGTAGCCCAGGGCTCCGACGGGAATGGTGATGAGTGCGCAGATGATGTACATCCATCGCCATCCGGCCAGACCATTTACTCCATCTAGTCTTCTAGAGGTTCCGGCTGTGATGAGTCCTGCGGTGAGGGTGCCTAGGTTCAGGCCAACGTAGAAGATTCCTCCTCTGCGGGCGATTTCGTGGGAACGGTACCAGGATCCTTGGACGATGTTAGTATTGTCGGGATAATGGGAAAGATAAAATGCCTGATTCGAAGAGGAGACACGGGATGAAAAGATACCAAAGATGTAGTGCATGGCTGGGAAAAAGGCGGACTCGAAGAAGCCAATCATGAATCGATAGGCAGCCATCTCACCGAATGACTGGCCCCGATACTGCAGTAATGTAAATACCCCCCACATAATGTCCATTATTGGCACAGTCCAGTACATGGGAATGTACGTGAAGAGGAACAGGAAGGGAAACATGCCAACCACGGCACCGACTGTGTACATGGTCTGTAACTGCACCAGCTCGTTGCCCGTGAAACCCAAGTCTTCTTTCATTCCTGCAACGTAGGCATTGTCTGTAGAATGACTGATCAGTGTTATGTTTCAAGGTTGTTAGAAGAGTGAGTAGATGATGCTGATACTTACTGACGTTGGCCTGGTCAATGTACTTGACCCAATAGGAAAGAACAGAGTAAGGCACGACCAAGAGATCTAGTCGGTAGATAAACTTGCGTTCCTCGGGGGTATCGTCGTTGGAGAACCATTGAATCTTCCACCACTTATCTCTGGGGACAGAGCCATCAATAACGGCGGGTTTGGTATCAAGTATCATCTTATTTTCTGGGCTACCAGTATCTGAAGAGGAGGAAGATGAGGAATGGATGACAGAAACTGACAAGACGGGGGATCTTGGACTTGATGGTGGGCAGACATCCCAAGTATTTGAAGACCCTCGGAGACATCGGACGAACATAACGGCTTTGCCAAGAAGAAAGGAGGAGGGGGAATATCTCCAAATCCAACCTCAAAAGATGGAAGTTTTCGCATTCAGGATTCTCCTCCACTTCGGCACATAATCATAGTTCATCCCCGAGTCTTGGCTCCCTACAAATAGAACAAAAAACCCATGCACAACAACAAAACCCAACGGAAGAGCGTGGGACAAAACAAATACGAAAGGGGGTGAAAAAGACATATTATAGGGGTAACCCATAAAATCGCAATAAATACAACCAAGCACAACACCTCCCCGCCCAATTTCCCAAAAAAAAAAAAAAAAAACGGAATGTACGTGTGATGTGAATATCGGAGCACAAGGCGTCATCTTGTCATTGCATTCCCAGATGGATAACCGAACCCCCACTCACACCCCACGGCTTGGGACATTTCCGGGGTTGATGGCGTTTTGTGATCGGCACCGAGGGCGGTGATTTGCGTTATCTTTTGGATCTTTGATTTTGGGTTGATGTGGTTTTGTGCATGGAGGTTACGTCAGTTGAGAGACGCTATATTCTGTGACTAGGGTTCTCTACCTCTTGGTGTGAAGGAGATTGTTTGGGGACGATTGGACTATTTTTAATGAGTTACCGTACTCACAGATCATGGCATCTTCCGTTTCTTCCCCCCCCCCTCGGATCTTTTTGCTGCTTTCTTTGCTGCTTTCTTTGCTCATTTTTCTCCCTCTCCTCTTTCATGTTGCCATTCATGCCTGTAGTAAAGCTAGGACTTGATATCCACCATGCATTTTCTGCTTTCGGTTCACGGGTCATCAAAGTTGATTCCGCTTGTAGTGCCTGAACCCTTCAATCCTCTTCTTAGCCCTTCTTGTCTTCAGGAGTTAAAACATGAAAGTCACAGACCGTATTTAACGAGCTTAATTCCGCATTTCACCTCCCTAGATCTACCTCCAGTATGATACCACTTAACCAGCCTTTGAAACTCGTAGCCATGGCCGTGCACCTGACTGGTTAAATGATAAACTTGAACCTTGGATGATTCGAGAATTCGTTGCTGAAAAGTTGTTAGATATCATACAAAACAGTTCAGCACGATGTCTTGAACTCAATGGGCTTTCACAAAGGATGGGCAGGGACAATTTCTGTACCTTTGATTCTAGGCTCGCTGGGTTCATCCAACACCGTCCATACCTACGCCTTGAAGACTTGGGACAAGTTGTAGCCAATGTATACGCATCTTCGGTCCATTTCTTACAACTGTTCCTTTGTCATCTTCGTATCCTCAAGAGCAATGAGCTTGTAACAAGCCCACTTCCTTGGTGGCACACATAACCGCCAAAGCTCATCAATCCCCGACTACATCCGACCTTAGTCTCCGGTACAAAGGAAAAGATGAAAAATAATGGAAAGGAAAGGAAGTGCTGCGTATATGAACCCGGTTTTTACTTCTAGGTTACCTTGGCCTAGGTTCATGGCGTATGGAAGGGATAGATCCCTTTCACTAATATACTGGAAGCTACTCTTCTTAGGAACTCTTTCCTCGATTCTCTCTTCCATTCGCCCTAGCCCTACTACAAAGATACATCACGTGTCAGAGGGCATAGGGAGTAGACAGAAAGACCAAAGGCCATGTGATATCGCCATCATCTTCACCACGGAGGGATGCAGGGGATGTGCAACAAGTCAGGTAAGTGCCGACACCGACACTTACACAAGTTTCAAGACAGCCAGTATGGGAGTGTCTCGGCCTATTGCTACTTCGAGTGTGGACCGAAAATGTCTAGTGTCTCCAAATCGATCACAAGATGAGAAGATGAGGGGGGTACTCCGTAGTGGGTGTTGGTTTGCTCCGGGAATCAAGAAAAGGAGAGTGAGGAGATGGGCTGTTGAAACAATCATTTTTAATCATTTGATATTCCTCATTTATTAGTGTCTGTTCGAGTAGACAACATAACCATTGGAGGTTGAAAGGAAACAAAGTATTTGTTGTAAAGAGAGATCCTTTGAAGGCATGATTCCGTCTTTGGCGATTGTTTTTGCCTCAAAGAGACGAACATGCTGAAAGGACAGGTACATGTGCCAGAACAAAAGAACAGGGCACAAAAAGAGGCAAAAAAAGAACAATAGAAAAGACCACTGAAATATTTTTCTTCTTGGGGGGGGGGGCACTCCAACTCTCCATCGCCACTTCCATTCTCATCCTTTTTTTTTTCGTCACCCCCTTTCCTCCAGAAACAAATCCCTTCCCTTCACTAACCATCCCAGCCTCAACTCCATCAAGAAAACCCCCCCCCCAAGGAGGAAGAATATTCAAGTCGCCATGAAGGTTGCCGTAATTGGCGCTGGCCCTTCTGGCCTCGTGGCTCTCAAGTATCTCCTCAACGCTCACAAATTCTTTCCCATCAAGCCCATCGAGGTGAAGCTCTTCGAAGCACGCGACAAGATTGGCGGAACGTTCCGCTATCGTGTATACGAAGATGCAGAGGCAAGTGTCTTCCCTCCTACTTGAGCCAAGGAGACATAACATACCTTGTTCATCCTGCGTGCCATTGCTGCTTCGTTCTTGGGCCAGAGCCATCTCTGTCCTGCCTAGACCGAGCAAGAAAGAGGTGGAAGAGAAACAAGAAGCAAGGATTGTTGCTGACTAGTTCCCAAAATACCGATAGCTCGTCTCTTCAAGGTACCTGACGGCCTTCTCCGACTTTCGCCTTCCCAAGGATGCGCCCGACTTCCTGACCCCCGAAAGGTACTGCAGGTACCTCGAAGATTACATTGCCAAATTCGGGCTCAGCCCTCACATCAACCTGAACGCCAAGGTCGTGTCCGTCAAGCGCACTACCACGGACCAAATGCACATTGTGTTGACCGAGAATGCCGACGGTGAGCGATCCGAATGGACTTGCGATGCTGTCGCCGTCTGCTCAGGCCTGCACGAGACTCCAGATCGCCCCCACGTTGATGGCATGCATCATGTCAAGACCGTCCTGCACTCCTCTGAGCTGAAGACGCGGTCGCAGTTTGGACAGAATACCACTGTCATGGTTCTTGGTGCCGGTGAGACCGGAATGGACATTGCGCATTTGGCTGTCACGGCACCCACAGCATCGGTTGTTCTCTGTCACCGCGATGGCTTTTTCTGCGGCCCCAAGGTTAGCATTTTCAATTTGTCCCTATAAAAAGTCGCAAAATTTCCCATTTCTGACCCTGAGTTTACATTCAGGTTGTCTCCGAACCTCATTTCTTCGGAGGTCGCTTTCGCATCCCCGCTGGTCGCCGCAAGCCAGTCGACTGCTCCACCGCCAGCCTCTTCGACACAGCCTACGTCCCAGCGCCCCTCCAGAACAGCAGTCTTCTCTGGGAGTACTACGATAAATGGATCAAATTCAGCCAGCGGCTCATTTCCGGCACGTCCATGGGCCCTGACCAGTGGGTTGGCCACCCGTCACCCGAGCGCCATCACGTCGACTCCCTTTTCTTCACCAAGTCGGCCCGCGCTCTCCCCTACATCTCGGAACAGTACCGTTCCAAGTCAATCCTGAACCGCATTCGGTCGTGGTTCATTAATGTTCTGCTCCAGGACACTGGCGGCCGTATCATTGACGTGGCTACCTGGCCCGAACGTATCGAGCCCGATGGTGCCGTCGTGTTTACTCCCAGCGACCGAATCGAGTACGAACGGATGAAAGACAAGATTGTGAAGCCGGATGTCGTTGTCATGGCTACAGGATACAAGTATGAATTTCCGTTTCTTGACAGTTCGTACGCCGGTCCCCAGAATGCCAATATCCGCGGCATCTACAATTATCAAGACCCGACCATTGGCTTTATCGGCTTCCTCCGTCCTGGAATTGGTAAGTTCTGCTCACCCACAATCACAACGCCACCACTAACCTTTTTCTTTCTTCTCCTGTAAACAGGTGCAATCCCACCACTGTCGGAAATGCAAGTCCAGTTCTGGATCCTGCACCTCCTCCAGATGCGGAGCGAAGAGATGGCATTCATCCTCACAGAACAGCTCCGCGACCCCAACTGCATCCCCTCGTACGAAATGGACTGGGCCCTGCATGCCCGCGGAAAATACAACATGTACTCCAACAAAGGCGGCGTCGAACACGAAGCCTACGTGTACCAACTCGCCCTCGACATGGGCGCCGCGCCCACCATGAAGTACGTCTGGAGCAAAGGTTTCAAGACCTTCTTCACCTGGGCCATGGGCCCCAATTTCAACACCAAATTCCGCCTCGTTGGTCCGTGGCAGTGGGATGGCGCCCAGGCCATTATGGAAGATGAACTCTACGAGGTTGTCAGTCGCACTGGTGGACTGTTCTACTTGTTCACGTATACCATTATTCCATTCGTCATCTTCGGTACCATGTCTGGAGCCATTTACCTTCTCCAGTGGCTCGCTGACTTGGCTCGTTTTGTGTTTTGAACCCAGCGCCATGACCACAAAAGGCACAAGGGAGGATTTATCCAAGGAAATATCCAAGGAAAAGGAGATAATTCCGTAGTTAGTCTAGTCAAACCAATCATTTATTCGTCAACTATCCAATTTCCATCATGACACGTATTTCGCCCTCCTCATGAAAATCAAATCGCTCTAACCTACCACCTTGTAAAATATCACCAAGTGTATTTCCCGCTTCTGTGTGGGGGCGGGCTCTGTGTCTGCATTGAATTCCATTAGCTTCCGTGTGGGGGCCGTCGTCCGGCCGGTGATGTCCGTGATGTTGTGAATCGGCCGGACGACGGCACTTTGAAAGCGATGGGGCCAATGGTTTTTACGGGTCTTTATTTTGTATGTTTCCCTTTGCCCCCTAATTTATATTCCCCTCTTCTTCTCCTTTCCTTTGCGCCTTTCTTCTCTTTAGACATCACTACGCACATTCAGAACTCTGCATTCACAACTTTCGTCGATTCTTCTCGTCAGCACACGCGTTGCGGTATGATTACTTCCCGTTTATTGACTGGTACACTTGAGACTAATTAAAGACTCAAAAGGCTCCGATTGGGTTTCCACTACGATACGAGAACCACCAAGCACCAAGGAGTCGAACCTGTTTCGGCAGCCCTTTTGTCCAGAGACAAAAACAACCAAGCAAATCATCAACCATCCATCGCCGACTGGCCAGGGAACCAACCCCTATCCAGCTTATAATCCTTTTCATAATCGGTTTTGTGAGTTTTACGAGCTTTGCGCTCCATCCCTTTTGTCGTGTTCTCATTCGCGTCCATTTTCGAACCAGTCTTGGCTGGGGCAAGAATGCAACAAGAATCACAAATCAAAAGGACATTGATATTCGCCTGAAATTTTGTGCTAACTCCTTTGGCGGGGAAAAGGTATTAGGAAAAGAAAATTCTGTTGCCAGAATGGACAGAATTGGGGACACCGCAAAGCTTTCGTCGGGCAACAACAGTTGCGCATTTGACACGAAAGAAACTGAAAGAGCATGCAATGCTCGTTTCAACAATAAAGGATACCGCCGTGGGCGGTCCTGTGGAACGGCAAAACCTGATAAAGCATATGAAGAGGCCCTCAACAACCGGATCAATGAATGGAGAGGGTTGCTCGAATCAAATGAGGTTGTGCAGTCCCCTAAAAAAATGCAAGAGATATGGGATAAAGCTCTCGAAATCCTGGACGATCCCCAGTCAATCGAGCAGCATCACCAACTTGCAAAATTCTTGACCGATAGAAACGGCCATGGGCCAAATGTCGTGTTGAGTACCGTTGATCGGGCCTGTTTTCCGCTCAAGGAACATCACCATACGACAATGGCATTCATAAAAGTAATCACCCACCCAACGTTACTGGATTCGTTATCCTTGGGCAGGGTGTTGATGGAGCTGTACCAATTGATTGGCAGCGACGGGGGAGAAGCGGGAAATCGGTTCATTGGAGAGATATGCATAGCACTCGTCAAAGAACACCCTATTTCCATCCCGCTGGCTAAGCTGATCCCCAACGTGTTTTGGCAAATCCTCAAGAACAACCCTGCTGCTCGACAAAATAGCAACATTCTAGTGGCCATTGGCGAAATGGAGAGGCTCGCAAAGTTCTTCCACTCGGAAGCCCCCGGCGAAGACGTCAAGATATTCCAGGCTCAGTTGGAACGCATCAAAAGCACTGTCGCGGCGGCGAGCCCAAAAGGCACATCGGAAATTTGGCAGCAACCTGACGACAAAGCCGATGACCGTCGTGACATTGACAAGGCGGACTCATCCCAGTTTGTGGTCTTTCCCATGATAAACAAACTGCTAGGAATGACAACCGAAGGCATTGCCCAACACAGAGGTCAAACGAGCTATCCGGGGGGTCAGCTTACAAAGATGCACCTCCGCAATTTGAGTCGATCCATGCTCGAGAATGTAGACCGATCGCTGCAAGATCTGGTGATGAAGAGAGATGCTAGCTGCCATGCTGTTCTTTCGCCACCCGACAGCCATGAGCATTCCGTTAATCCTGAGGTGTATAATCGCGCGAGCATCTGTCATATCCTGGTAAATGGAACGCGACCTCTCGAGGCCATCGTTGACTTCCCGATTACTTTCCAAGGCATGAACAACAGATTGGGGCCACAAAGCCAAAGGTTGAATCGAGGGGTCCTCGTGTCTTTCATCCCCTGGGGTAAAGATAATGTCGGCAGGGAACCTCTATTCTTCGAAATTTCGAGGAAGAATGCCGAATGGACAGAAGGCAATTCTGTTACCAAAGACAAGGTAAAAGTCCATGTCAAGCTTGTCATGTCCAGCCGAGAGAACCTGACCGCAATGGCTCATTATTATATGACGAGAGTGCGAGGTGTTCTTGTCGAATTCCCAGACGTCAAACCCGAAGCGTTCATGCAATTCATCGAGGGTCTCCAGCAGCGTCTGATGGAGGGCGGGGTGTCTGTTCCACATTGGGTATGCCAACCCGAGGACGATGCAGAAAATATGGTCCCAACATACTGTCGCAGCCCCGAGTTTGCATTTTCCATTGCTTTCGCTACCAAAGAGGGAACTCGCAAAACAGCAAAATTGAGTCCTTTGGGCGGACTTGACGAGACCAAGATGCGGAAGCTGCAGTTGGATACCGGCCTCGAAAAAAGTCAGTGCGAGCTTTTTGCACCCCTCCTCTCGGAAAAGCACGCGCGCATTATTGGTTTGCAAAGAAATGCACGGCTTGCCTTGATGAAGATACTGATGAAGGCATTTATGGGCGTGAAAGACGTCGCCACACTCGGCCCAATCGTTGTTGTGTGAGTAGCTTGCCCTGGAAATTCCGCGTATAATCACTAACTGGCTTTTGAATTCCACCTTGTAGCTGTTCCGATGATGACTCGCTACGAGAGGTGTTGGAAGGTCTGGACGATTCTCGGATCCATAACGTGGTGCACATCACGCACGGGTTTGGACGGTATTTCGGCAAGAAAAGTCTTGAAGAGAAGAAAAAATATATCCGAAAGTCCGAGATCGAACAGGAAATCTTCAAGGCGGCTCTTGTCAACTTAACAGAGTGCTCAAACGAGGCAGTCGAGTGTCTTGGAGCAATGCACAAGGCACGAAATGGCTTGAACTTGGATACAATCTATCCATGGCTCAAGTTGACAGAGCCAGAAGTCCTTCACCAACTTGAATGTCTCACTCGTCAAAATCCCAAGGACGATAGGTTGATTGCCTGGGCTGGCAAAAAGATTGGCTTTGAGCGGGACTATGCTACCAGGCAGCAAGACCCCCAAGTCCACAAACTAACAGTACAGGCCCGAAAGGATATCCATTCCATATCTCGCGAGGACAGACAAAGGCTCGTGGAGAAGTGGGCGTGGGATATGATCGATGGCCAAATTGATCGCCTCGTTGACATCGTGGGCCGCATGAGAGAATTGCAGGAGACAGTGGCAAACCACCATGATGAAATGGCAAGACGTGTATTTAAAGAGGCTGACGTCGTGGCCATGACAACACATAGCCTCTGCCGTAATAGCAAGCCATTGAGTCGAGTGCGGCCAAGGGTGATGATTTCTTTCAACCACCGCGAAACCCTCAAGGTGCAAGCCGGTGCCATTCTGATCGACAGTATCGAACATCTCGTTGAGATAGCTGACGATGGCATAGTGGAGGATTAAGTTCTCGAAAGGATTGCCCACGTTAAGGTGACGGTGGTGAGAGGGGATCAGAGAGATAGGAGAGGAGGTGGAGAGAAAGAAGAGAAGGTGGAAGGAGATTGTGTTATTTCGGGGAGGTCGCCTCCAAAAGCATCTAGATGTTCATTTCTTTAAGGTTTTCTGTTGGTCGTCAGACATTGTCTACCATTGCTTGGTGCCTTGACTTACGGTTCTATGTGCATTTTCGCACTTTGTTTCTTCGTTATCGCCACTTTTTCGTTCTTATTTGTCTTCATCCTGGCAGCCGGCTAAGACCAGAGGCCAGCCGGCTGCCAGTTGACTTTTACCACAGTGGTGGTCCAGTTAGTTATCGCCGAGAGATTGATGCCGAGAGATTGATAGTTTGTATGGGGGAAGAAAAAGAGGGCAAATTTTTTTTCTCGGCGTTGTATGGTTGGTTTTCCTTTCAGAATTGTAATAATTGTGGTGGAAGGGAAGGAAGGATATGTTGGGAAGGGTGACTTCCTCTTTATGGTCCCCTTTATGGGGCAGCTGCAAGCGGTTGTCGGTGTTTGGCGGGGCAAAAAAGCACAAAGAAAAAAAAAGGCATGTGGGAAAGCTCTTGATCTAGCTGCGGAAAAAAAAAAGTCCTTCCACATTGGATGGTTCATCCAGCCTTGTTCTGAGCCATAGCCTTACAAGATGCTGCAATTGATACAACCCAATGCCTGGGTTGCCTTCAAGCTGCCATCTGAAGAAACCAAAATACTTCAGGTCAAATTAGACACGTGAGGACACCACCCCTCTCTTCCAAAAGATCCTTCAACCCCTCCACGACTCCATGACTTGCGACTTGATTGTCACCATGTTCCTTGCTAATATTCTGCATTTTTATCACAATAGGACAATATCGCTTGGCAAATATGGCTCTTTCCCTTCGAATCTATTAATAAACCGCCCATACTATCTTACCTTCGAGGTCCAAGACAAGCAACCAGACGAGACGTTCTGTCGACTTCGCGTTGTCCCTGCTTCAGAGTTGCACGCCGAGGTGCTCGAGGGTGGCGACCCGTCTACAAATCTTGAAGATGGCTTGGAAAGAGACGACATTGACGCCGCTGCTGCTGCCGCTGCCGCTATCGCTTCGGGTTCAGCGGCTTCTGTACCCTCGACAACCCGATCAAACCGCCACACGCTTGACGAACCGTCGCGACAAACACTCACGGTGGATGAGATTGAAGCACTGAAGAAAGAAGGCGCCTCGGCTGGCAAGGACTTGATTGCCAAACTCATGGAATCGCACACGGCCATTGACGAAAAGACTGAATACTCGCTCGCCAAGTACAAGATTCTCAAGACGAAAAAATATATTCGGAGGTTCACAGTGCTCCCTTTGGACTCTACCCTTCTTGCGCAGAATATGCTAGAAAAGGACTCCAACAAGGCGCTCGACCTTAGGCAGGAGATGCTTGCTCTTCTTTGCTGTTGGGGCGACGTTCACTACGCCGCCGAAGGTGATGGGGCCGAGAAGCCGGAAGCAACCGACGGCGAAGAGTCCGCAGACAAGGAGGAGGGTGTTAATAACTCCGATACCTATAGCCCACCTGAGATTGAAGGAGGCAGGTGGCTCGTGGTCGACGACACTGGAGGCGCACTGGTTGGCGCCATGGCTGAGCGCATGGGCATCCTCTACCCACCCACCAACTCTTCAGATTCTCCCAAGAACCCAACCAAGACGCCTGCACCACCGCCAGGTGTTTCTAAGGAAGACGCGCCACCCTCTTTGGAAGCACTACCAGATGGCGCGAAGCCCGAAGTTGATGAGACTTCACGCCCCGAGACGAAGGAATCTTCTATCCACGCTCGTCGCCGCCGCCGCAACGATTACGACGTTCCTTACGCAGGAACAAACACAATCACCATCCTTCATGGCCAAACCCAACCGAACCTCGCCAATCTCCGATACTTTGGCCTCGACGTCCAAGAACCCGACCCAGACTTCGACGCCCTACCTCTGCACACTAATGTCCTCGCACTCAACTGGCTCCAACTCCTCCACCCCGAACGCGATCCCATCTACGGAGCCAAGCCAGAACCCGTCGACGCAGAGACCCTCCAATCGTGGAAATCTAGCCGCCGCGGAATCTACCATCGAAAGCGCCGTCGTTGGGCTCGTACCCGCTTCATCGTCGATTCCACCCGCGCAGGCGGTTTCAGCGGTCTCTTGGTCTCGTCAACAATGGACTTTACTTCGATTCTCAAACATACTATTCCCCTCCTCGCGCCCGGCGCCCCAATCGCCATTTACTCACCCTACCTCGAACCCCTCATCCAACTAGCTGACCTCTACAGCATCCAACGTCGTACGTCTTGGGCTTCCGAACCGCCTGAGGAGGCAATTGACAAGTCTGTCGAGGAACTCGAGCGCTGGCCTGGTACACCTGAATTCCCGCTTAATCCTACGCTGCTTTTGGGAGTGACTATTCAGACGAGCAGAGTCCGGCGTTGGCAGACGTTACCGGGGCGTATGCATCCGCTCATGATGGACCGCGGTGGTGCCGAAGGGTATTTATTTACTGCTTGGAAGGTCCTTCGTGCTGAGGGGAAGGTTATGGCGAGGGGTCGGGCGAAGAGACGGAAGACGGCAGCGCAATAAATAATCTCCGGAAATCTTTCCTGTCATCTTTATTTTTCTTAACGCATTATTATGTTCTTCTTCATTGCTTGTCTTTCGATCATGGTCATTTGTTTCCTCGAAGCTTGTTTTTCGTTATGGGCAAGGGACATGCATACACTGGATAACCTCGGGTTGCACAAAAGCGATAGCCAATACAATGCACAAAGACATAGAGCGACAGGACGAAGGATAAAAAAGGCGTGGAAAACATTTTGATTTTCATATCGGCATTTTCCAGCGTCTATCATGAAGCTAACAACACAATGCCCTCCTCATAAGCCAATCATAATCCCTTGCCCATAAACTTTCGCTTCGAAAAGCTAAGCCACCATTTACTAGGCTTCGTATCATCCTCATCGTAAACGCGCGCGAGAAGGCGAGCGGCGAGTTCCTGGCGAACCTGTGCCATATATTGACGCAAGAGTTCGGCGTCTTGGCGGTCGCGGGGGGGTTCGTACATCTATGGTCAAACGAGCAAAGTTAGATCATGCTTTCTTCTGTGTTGGCACAGTGTAGCGCAAGTGGGAATCAAGAAAGTAGCAAAATAAAACGTACCTGGTTCAAAGGCCAAGAAGGCTCCCCAGGAATAGCAAAATTCAAATCAAGCGCCAAATTCATAACATCCTTACTAGCATCCCTCGCACTAGCAGAAGGCTTAATCTTGGTCAAACAATCGCTCACGAACCAAATGCCGTACACGAGCAACCGGTCGGCGGGTCCCTTGATTTCAAAGTTGCGGAAGAGCGTGTTGACGCGGAAGAGGGCGAGGACTTCGTCGAGGATGTCGTAGCTCTCGGATTCGGGGTCGGGGGACTCGTTGGCGGGGAGGGGCGGGTTCGGGAAGGGGAGGGTGTAGGCTGGGCCGCGGGTTTTGGTGCGGAGGGGGAGGAGCGGGAAGTTGCCGACTAGGCGGGGGGTGTTTGGGTCTTCGTTGAAGACGGAGTTGTAGGCCTGGGAGGTGGGAAGTTAGCATGTAAATGTAAGGGGTTTGGTGGGCTTGGTCTGCGCTTCTTCGGGAGTGGCTTGGATGTTGCGATGTTAATCGAACTTGCAGTTTGGGAGTGTGACGTACAGGCATATTGTCAGATTGATGGTCTGTCGAGAGCAATTGTATCGATGTGTTGTGTCGTGGGAAAGCTCGAGTATCAAATGTCGCTTGCCGTCTAAGGGTCAGGTGGGGTAGATTGGTTCGAAGACTCAATTGAACAGGCAGCTAAGAACGCAGAACAGTTGCAAAGAAAAAGAGGATACAAAATGGAGATATCACGAGGTCGAACGAGTCGGGTTGTTGGAGCAATCGAGTAAATCAGAGCTGCCCCTCCAAGGTTGGTCGAGCTCCAAGAGTTTATCGATCTGGAATGGCTGGGAGTCAAGTTATTACGCACACAAGGCCGAATGCCCCGCCAAAACCGCCAGACAGGTTGCATTGCTCTGAGACGGGTGCGGAGTTAGGTTTGTCCGAGAAATGCATAAGTGCACTACTAATAATGCACAGGCATACTCTGTATCCAAGTTTCATAAAATGCACAAAATTCACCCAATCATTGCATTCACGGCTGCCTAGTAAAGGCACGTATCATCTACCTATTTTGCCACCACAATCAAGTCGGCCACCCGAGTACCCTCTACATGATTACTCAAATATTGCTAAGCCCCAGCACATCCTACCCACAAGCCACGCCAACTCAGGCAGCCACACCTCTCATTGGCCAAAGTACACTCATTTTCGCCCCCGCTTTCGCTTGCGGCTTGAAATTGACTCTCTTGGCACGAAAATTATGCTCTTCTCATGTCACCTGCTTTCGCATTCCTCTCGCGTGAAGCCACGCACGCTTTTTGCCCCCCAAAATTAGGGCAAAAACCGCGTTGCGAGTCAAGAGATATTGGACTCTGCGCGACTTGGGGATTTTTGTGCATGGAGGCTTCTATCCTGAAGAAATTTTTTTTTTGGGGGGGGGGGCTTTTTAGATACATTCTTAGATACCTTTGCCCCCCTCCCGTTCTGTTGGTTGACTGCCTGTGTGATTGACTAGATTCGGGTTTCAAGACTTTTGGCCAAAATAAATACCACAGTTACCTACTTTCTATTTTTCCCTCCTGCAAAAAATTGACATTTGCTCTTGCCAACTCTTCCTCTCCTTTTTTTTTTCGTATATATATACTGAAACTACGAGAACCTTTGTCGATTTTCCAACTTGGCCTTGTGCTCAAGCCGATGAAACCCTCCCCCCTCCAATAGTGGCAGAAAGAGGGTGTCTCACGCGTTTGTACAAGTACCCCCACACACTCTTGGACACACACAAGAAGCACAGGATCAGTCACAGACGTACTGTTTCCAAACTCTGGGACGCAAACGCATCAAGTCAAGTTTGCAGAGTACAAGTGCTTTAAAACTGACGCAGCCAGTTTCGCCAACCGACTCGTGGCCAAACAAAAGACTCAACCCTTCGGCCGTCCTTTCCAAGTCCTCCTTTTTTCCCGACTTTGGCAAATGAACAATGGCGTCTGACGGGTCAGTTCTCTCCCTCTGAATTGTTTTTCTGTGCCCTCGAACCCGAACAGCCTCGACCACCTCCACCGAGCAAATTCTTCCTCATATTATCGCCCGTCGCGCCGCCGCCTCCTCCGTTCGTCGTCATCCTTTGTCTAATACTTTGTCCAGCTACAACCGCCGCCCCTATCTTGGATCTATACTCCTCCAACACCTTGGCAACGTGTTCGTGATGAATCCGCCCAGGAACAGCCGGGGCAATACTGCCACTACTACCAATACCCTCCTCGCCCCCCGTCGGCGGCGCCAACCTCTACCCGACAGAAGTGCATCTCGAGAATGCCAACCGAACCAGCGTCGAGCGCGACGTCCCCGCCAGCGTTATGTTGTCGCTGAGAATGGGTCATTGTATAACGTCATGTATAAACACGCCGGCAAGAGTCTCTTCGTCCGCCCTATCTGCTGGACTGACCTGCACGTCAACCTCCTCGGCGCGCGTTGGGTTCCCCAGCCTCGTATAGACGAACCCTGTCCAGTACCACAATCGCGACTGTCGTCGCCATCCACATACCACACGAACCCAAGCCTCCCGGCGGAGACACTGGCGAAAGAGCTTACGACGCTCTTTAATGCGGGCGCGCCGCTGCCCTTTTGCACATTCTACCCCGTCGTTCGTGTTCTCGAAACATTATTTCCTCGCAAATTCGGCCGATCAAGAAACCTCGGGCCTGGCGAGTTGAATTTTTGGTTCGGCGGTCGCGCGTACCGAGACGCCGTGCGAACGCAGTGTATATGGATGAAGCCGCGACCGAGTCTCGAGGACGATATGTGCTCGTTTCGCTCCGAAGCCACAATCCCGGCAAACTCGTTCTTGTCGACCGACTCCTCCGATCTCTCGTCAGACTCCATCGACGAGCCCATAGCGCCACGCCATGATAGATCTACGAAACCCATCCTCGCCTACCTCGGCCGCACACAAGTCGCGAACGTGCGCAACAATATGTACCGCGTCGCTCCTGGCCCCCCAAGAGTCAACAATCTCCCCGTTGCGAGACTACAAATGTTGCGCTCCAAAGCTCTGACACCGTCCAATGCCGATTGTGACCCGCTGTTTGTCGGCATCCTTATCGCAATGGCGCAAGGTCATTTTTACCCCCGAACTCCCGAGTGGAAACGGCCCGGCCTGCCCTCAATACCTGTCGAGTGTCCCGAATTCCATGACGTCACTGTGCACCTCCTTACTACCGATGTCCCTGCCAAGGACTTCCTCGTGTACACGGCTACCATTACGGCGGAAACCCTTTACCGTTTCCATCACCCCGAGAAAGCCTCATCCACCGAGCTCTCTTCCTCTTGCCCGACATCTTCGACCGACGCGACAGAGGAGGGAATTAACATATCATACACTCGCATTCCCACCTGGCCCATCATCGGCCTCAAGGAGCGGCTCGGAAAAGCTCTCGGCACCGACGTGGTTGGTGACTTCGACGAAATCAACTTTGAGACCTGGGCGCCCACTGAATCCACCCCGCCGAAAAGGAAGAGAGAATCTCACTCACAATCGCAGGAGTGTGAAGCCCTCGTCGAAGTTCTTAACAGGAGCTTTGACGAGGAGCTTTCCGATCCAACGAGTCCTACAAAAAGAAGACGACTCAGTGAGGCTAGTGGACCCCTCGAGGTTATGTGAGGGGGGGCAGCAATGATGTCCCTCTCTCACTTGGGGGGGGCAATCATGACCCTCTCTCACTGGGGGGGGGGCAATCATGTCCCTCTCTCACTGGGGGGGGGGGGCAATCATGTCCCTCTCTCACTGGGGGGGGGCAATCATGTCCCTCTCTCACTGGGGGGGGGCAATCATGTCCCTCTCTCACTGGGGGGGGGCAATCATGTCCCTCTCTCACTGGGGGGGGGCAATCTCATGTCCACCGCAATCATGTTCCTCTCTCATCGACCTTCGAGGGAAGGCGTTGGGATTAACAGTGTACACCCGGGCCATCCATCTACTTTTCTCTATCCTCCCTGTCACTTTGAACAGTGGACATCAGCGTTTTTTTCATCCTTCCCCCGCAAACATACATATGTCGGACTAGACAGGTGGCCGTGCGGACTTCCCGGATTCAACACCCTCTCTTCATCTTTTTTTCTTGCCAGTGTTGGTATTCTTTTTCTGTCTGTCTTCAGGTTTCCAGGTTGTCGGAATTGGGACATGTTTTTCTGAAATGACTGATGGTGATATATGGCGTTTTAGACATTAGGAGGCGGATGGATAATGGTCAATTATGGATTAGCATCATGCGGGAATTGCTTGCTCTCGTTTATACCTCTTTCGAGTTCTTTTACCGTCTTTGCACCTTCTAATTCTGCTTCAGAGACGGCTATAGAAGGAGGCTGTCCCTCTCTTGTCCACACTCGGAAATTTTTCTTTTGACACATCTTGTTCAACTCCATACTTTGGTCTTTCTGTCAAGGTGATACGAGCAATAACACGGTTGCTACGTCAAAATCTCACTGGGCAGCAAGAGAACTGCAGGCGTGAATCGGGCTCTTCAAACCCGGCGCGCCATCTCTCACCCCAGTGCGACATCTGCTGGCGGCTTTTCACTGTTACCTTCTTCTGCCGCGATGCTCTGGTGCGCGAGAAGGCTTTGTGGACAATGTGGGAGTATCCTGTATACGATGGCCTATGGAACACGCGAGCTCTGTACAAGTATGGGCTGGCGCTACGGAATCGGGATGTGGAGATAGCAAATGCGATCGAGGGGTTGGATGAAGAACAGTTCCGCCGCCTATGGAGACGAGAATACGTTTTTGAGGATGGTGGTGAACGGATTACGTTTCGCTATCTGGAGAAGAATGACTTGGGAGGCGAATGGGAACGAATGGAGGAGGTTGCGCAGCTTAGGGGAGGATCCCCTCGTGGATTCCACTGTCCACTCCGGCAAAATCCCAGTGGATTAATAGTTAATATTCCACCAAATCCACTGTACCCCGATGTTTCCCATCCTTCCCTAATCTGTCTGACCCATTTAGATACTGAGCTGGAGCAGAAATGCATCGCATCACACTGCCAGTCTCCTCAACACACCACCAAACCACCTCGGCTTGCAGCTTGGTGACTGTCATGATGAAAGGTTCAAGGAAGGGAGCTGTCATCCCGTAGGGATGACAAGCTCACTCTCTTTGGGGGAAAGGTTCTTGGCCTCACTTTCTGTCCTCTCCCAACTTGCCTCCTTCTACCCATCAGATGGCGGCCAGTCTTCGAATTGGCATTCCTACCAAAGTGCCTCCCTAACATGGCGGGACGATACACTCCAAGAATCGCTTCAATGGGAGAGCCTAGAGGCCATGAGATGAATAGAAGGAAGATCAAGCGGCGAGAGGGGGGGAAATCACGTAGAATGGCAAAACGCATGCGATGCAACCAAAAGACCAGATGGCCCGCCCAACGCATCGGTCAGGAGAGAGTATTTTTAAAATAAAAAAGAAAGAAAAGAACAAAAAACTACCAGTACTGTGGCCATATTGGTATGGCTGGCTACCAATCACAAGGAACTTCAGAGACGGGCCGAATATCATGCTAGATGCGGATAAGAAACTATCATGTGTGTCTTGCAGGAGAAACTGAGTCGTTTTCCTCATGCATTCATAACAGGACTGAACAGCAATTTCCAAAAACAAATATGCATGAAGCCGGTAAGGGAAGAGCTTAGGTTACGACTTCGCGGTTGGAACCCAATGCTTGCAAAATTTGACTTCATTTGCCATCTAAAAAGTAATCCATAACCAAATTGCATCTTCCCAAGCTCTTTCAGTCAACTACTTTGGTCTCTGTCGCGATGTACTTCCCAAAACTAGGTCTCCTCCTCTCCATCCTAACACTCCTCCATGGGACTTCGGCGCAGAGGGAGACCGGCATGGCCGTCCCATGGAGCGACAC
Organism: Graphium sp. VPRI43844; assembly: GCA_019925285.1. NCBI lineage: Eukaryota > Fungi > Ascomycota > Sordariomycetes > Microascales > Graphiaceae > Graphium > Graphium sp. VPRI43844. The sequence continues at coordinate 24,330 of JADHKT010000059.1, forward strand.
AAATGGAGGATTGCGATTAGACATCGACAGGATAACAGAGACATTAGGAAAACATTCGACTGCCACATTTAACCGGAAATACACCAAGTCTCCGCTCGATTGTCACATACACACCTGGATGACTCCTACACCAAAACGACCTGATTTCCCATGGAATCCAATCTGGTTTATTGAGAGTACTATGAAGCCAGAGGATAAAGCACAGCCGAATCAGAGAGATTTGGATGGTGCGGTATACTGCATAACAACAATAATTGTAAACGAACAGGTGGAAAGCGTGCGGAAAAGGGAAGCAAATGAAAAATACAAGACAGCAACTCAAGACCAGAATGAACAAAGCGTAAAGGAAGAACATGGAAAACAGAGAGAAAGAGAGGAAGGAAAAGAAAACCAAAAGTACCAAGGGCAAGGAAAAACGAAACGTATAGAAGAAGCTACAGAAGAAGCTACACAAGAAGCTACAGAGGAAACTGAAGAGATTCCGGTTGCTCAATATACGGAAGAACACGACGAAGCCGATCCCGAACTAACTGGATTAAAGAGCATATTTGGTCTCTGGTCCGAGCTAAAAGTCGAACTGCCCTACGCAACAATCCTCGGATCCCGCCGCATAGACAAGGTAGAATCCTTCTACAATATCCCCTTCGCGCAACCCCCCGTTGGCCCCCTCCGTCTTCGCCGTCCGCAATCCCTCGGAACAAAACACCTAGGGGAAATCAACGGCTTCGGTACCCCGTCGTCGTGTCCTCAATTGCTACTTGCTACAGACCGCGTTAATCCGATAGTCAACCTCTTCGGGAAGATTCTAACCACTACCATCTTTCGACCCGTTGTCGGACGAGAGGATTGTCTTACGGTTTCTGTGCAGCGGCCGGTTGGTGTGCGGCGGGGACGAGGACTTCCTGTTCTTGTGTGGATTTTCGGAGGGGCGTTTCAATTTGGCGGGAACGCTGGTTTTGATAATGGGGACTTTATACGGTTTGCGGAAAATCGTGGGCTGCCGTATGTCTTTGTCGGAATTAACCATCGAGTTGGCGCCTTTGGTTATCTTCCTGGAAGACAAGTCCTCCAGGAAGGCGTCGCGAATCTCGGATTATTGGATATTCGAAAGGGTTTGGAGTGGATTCAAGATAATATTGCCTTCTTTGGTGGTGATCCTGGTCGCGTCACGCTTTGGGGGCTGTCCTCGGGTGCTATTTCAGTTTTGGATCAGATGCTTCTGTATGGTGGGAACAACACATACAAGGGTAAACCTCTGTTCCATGCAGCCATCATGAACTCTGGTGGTATGGTGCCCGTAGATCCTGTGGACTCCCCTCGCGCGCAGTTTGTCTTTGACGAGGTTGTCAGCGCCGCGGGCTGTAGCAGGTCCTTCAAGAAGCTTGATTGTTTGCGGTCACGCGACTTTGGTCTCTTCTTACGAGCTGCGAACTCTCTGCCTGGTGTTGTGTCCAAAGGTCCTCTTTCCTTGTCCTACTTGCCTCGTCCTGATGGCGACACTTTGCCCCATAGCATCGAGGAGATGGTACAGCGGGGGATGTATGCCAAGGTTCCCGTTCTCACTGGTTCGACCGAGGATGAAGGCACAGTGTTTGCCATTTTCCCCGATACCGATGAGGACGTGGAGAATCTCGTGAAGCATCTTCGAAAATACTACTTTGCGAGCGCGACGGACAACCAAGTCAGAAGCATCCTGAGATCATACCCGAGTGGCGACCCAAGGTTTGGATCTCCTTTCCGTACAGGCCCTGATCAGGATATCCGCCCTGGCTTCAAGAAATTAGCTGCCATCATGGGAGACTACGTCTTTTCCCTCCAGAGACGGGTATTCCTCGATATGGCAAGCAGGGTGACCCCATATGTTCCCATGTGGTCCTTCCAGAGCAGCACCTTCAAAGGATGGCCCGCCCTAGGTTCGTATCATGGCAGCGACGTCTTCGACGTTTTCATAGATGCCTTTCCCTCTCACAGAGGCGTTGCAAATCTGACAAGATCATTCTACGCAAATTTCATTACCAGCCACGACCCGAATGTTGGGAACAGCTCAGGATTGCCTTATTGGCCGATCTGGTCGGAGAACGCCACCCTCATGTGGTTTCGGCGTGAGGACGATGGAGGGTCGACGTATCTTACTGACAAGTTCCGATGGAATCCATACGAGAAGCTAAAGGAACTGTATCCCGTGTTGCATCTTTGATAGATGCGTGTTTGATCTTGATATTGAGCAATAATTGCTCGCGAAAAGACACTTTCACCATTGATAGTTTGCAAGGGTAGAATAAATCTCTTCTTGAACTTCAAAGGGTCCTATTCTGCATCACGTATCTGAAATCTCGTCCAATATATCATTTCTATTGGTTTACAACGCTGGCAAAATTCGTTCGCTTAAATCTTTTACTGCGGTGTCCATTAGACGAACATCTCTTGCTCATTACTCCATGAACCCCCCAGCCTATCATATTGAAGTTCTGCAGGTAATTCTGCAATAGACTTGTTGGTCCATGACTTCGCCAAACTATTCCGTCGTGATGTACGGAGTACAGCGAAATAAACCTCTTGACTTCTGGCAACGTATATTGTTCTCTGACCAATCGTCTATTGATGACGGCGCGCCTGGCGCGGCCACTAGGGGCCTTTTCCTGTACATAAATAGGGTTTTTTCCCTTGAAGTAGCCAGAGTATAGCCAGGCGAGGCCAACTAAACCGATAAAAGTAAATCGTCTATTGAGCATGCTTGTGGCCAACGCCGAGCCTGGGTTTTTCGCCGTATAAGGTCAGCAAACCTCTTTATGTTCTTCTGCTCTTGATGTGCACTACGTATCTAGGATAACGTAGATAATGTCGGTTCGAGGATTTTTCTGTGAGAGCTTGTTCCGCGGAAGGTATCAAGTGTATTGGGTAACAGAGCTATCACCTAAGACCACGTACGTCCGCAAGTGAGTGTCCTGGGATGGGCACAATTTGTCTATCTGTGATGCTCTGTTCTTGTCTGTTCTAAGTTTTATGTAGTTGTTGGGAGCATTTTTTTTATTAACAGTTTAGTGAGCCTCGCAGGGCTACACCGAAGGCACAGACTGAAGCATATTCAAATCGAGCTCAAGGGCGGCGCAAAAAGCGAACAAAGTGATTGAGAGCGTAATGCCAGCTGTTATTCAATTGAATGTCAGTAAATATAGTAGGCTTGCATACAGTGAAAACAAAAAGGCAATATCACGATTAAATAGTTACTAATGTCGAGAATTCAGAAAATTAAAGCCTCACCATTCCTGCTGTTGTCGCGGATGGTACAATTCAAAATTTAGTGGCAAAAGGTCGACGTGAGTTCTGGACGATTCGTACCTACATACTCCGTAATATATACCACCGTATCTCCTTAAGGCCGAAAATATGACCTTTTTGGCACAAAGGTTTGATTGGCCAAAACCCCTGCTTTTGACCCACTGATACATCAAAATACATTGCCCCACAATTAAAGCAAGTTACTCTGTTCTCAATTAATACAAGTAATGCAATCAAGTATTTTTGCCCAGCAGTCTCTCTTTTTGTTGCAGCACAAGGCCACGCCACACTCCTCGCAACCGAAATTAACTCGAGCCTTCTGCGGCAAGGCCTTGGCTAATTGTGGCTAAACCTATCTACTAAGCTATGTACAAGAAACGGCCCCTACTAGCCGCGCCAGGCGCGCCGTCACTTCGTGTTTTGGTCCATGTCCTCCGTACTGTGCCGATTAATGCGGGTCTACCTTGCATGCTCATCACAGACCGCTCTACGGACACAGTGACTGTTCACTGTGTTAACCCCTAACGGCGGGTCCAGTGCCGCCGCCAAGCGGTATTATTGATGGATCCTTCCGGAGGTTATGATATGTCGTAGAACCGGGCGGCCGGTTAGCGGGCTCTGTAGGTCTCGCCAGAGATCTTCGGGGCTCGTCGGCCAATCGTCCGGTTTTTCCAAAGCTCCTCGGGGGCACCGTAGGCAGATATGCTCGAAATCTTCTTCCCCCCCGCTTGCACACGCACAGCAGGGATTGTTGGGAGCCATGATTGCAGAGCTTTTACGGAGTATTAGTTTAGTACTACTTATGCAGAGACCCACTTGATCGGGGTCAGTCTTGCTTACGTGATCTCGCTCTATTGCTGTCTCGACAAGCCACATATTTCCCGGCCACAGAGATCCCCATCCTCTGCTCAGCACCTGAAAAATTAGATTGTTCTGTGAAGCAGTTATCAAAAAACAAAAATAAAATGAACCCCCTTCTACCCCGAAACAATCATCAGTTCGACCTATTCGCTCCGCACCCTGAATTGGACGATGTCGAGCTTCCAAGCGGCTTTGACTCCAATAACCCAGCCGAATTTCTGCAGAGTATAACGCCTGATGGCGTTGCCCTGCCCCCGATCATGGACCCCGACGAAGTTCGTCAAGAGGCGAAGGAAAGGACCAAGAAGTTGTTTGCCAACTTCCGCCTTCTCGGCGGTATCCTTGAGAGCCACGAGGCTACGATCCAGAGGCGATGGAGCAAAAAGTCCAAGGCACAGAGGCTGGCCCTGCTGCTTTCTGGTTGGCCCCATTTGCCCACCACACATCGTCCTGACTTCGCGGCTTTCCGCAAACAAAACGACCTACGGGGCCAGAGCATCACGGCCCAACGTCGGGATTCATACATGTTTCCGTACATGAATCAGGAGGATTTGTCCAAGACTAGGACGCTTCTCCTTCTACTGAATGCACGAGGCCGGAAACATCCAAGCCTTTTCGCGGCGGCTGATAGAAAGGCGATGCATCTTGGCATGCTCACATACGCGCTATCCCCCGCGTTCCTCAATGAGCATCTCATTATGCTCAATGGTATCACTAAAGATGAGGACTATGGGAAGCTTATACACTGGCATGACCATGATGATGCTTTTGAATGGATGCGCACTCGTAAGCAGTTCCTCCCAGGAGAAGGCCTGTTGATACTAGAAGCCCAGGACCGCCTGCTTGAATACCTTGTCCAGTGTTGTCGTAAGATTCTACATGAGATACCGGATGCCGACTTATTGAATGTAACCCTCTATCCTCGCCAACCGGAACCGGAACTCAAGAGTCCCACCAATGCGACGGGACTTGCCTCCCTTGGTGTCATGGCTGAGGAGGGTGCTTATCGGGTACCCCAAGATCTGGACTTTGACAAGATTGTATCGCTTCTTGCTGCACGCAAGGCAACTGCAGAGGACCACTCATGGGCTCTTCGCGAAGATCCAGGTTATTTTGCCGACCACGTAGCCGAGATGCGCGAGCATCGCCAGGAGTTGCTGAAAGACAGTACTGGCAAAGTCCACCCAACGCTGAAACCGCCGCGTGAAGGGCTTTTATGGAGCAGGGTGATTAGTTCGGTTCTGGTCCAGGCGCACTTCCAGCTCGAGCTTTATAGCGAACTTCACAAACAGGCAGAGGAGCTGCGGGAACTTCGATTCCAGTATGCGGAGCAAATATCACCACTCGAGAGCTTGCCAAAGCCATATCTTCTTGCACTGCTCAAGTTCCGCCACTATCTTCTACAATTGGCGAAAGGCATTGGCTCCCAAATGAAACAAAACTTTGTGGCATCGCCTCCCATGAGGTCGTACTTTGTCCGCAAGCCACCGTTGTCACCCGACTCGACCAAGATCGTCACTGTATCACGACCTGGAGCTAAAATGGGCCCTTTAACTCAACAGTTGGTGTGGTTGTTGACAACCTTGTGGGACGATGGGCGAGATTTGTTTTTCTGTGGACTGCCATTAATCACCGATGAACTGGACCGACTGATTAATTCCGAGGCGCAAGTCCGAAACATGATCTCACCTCATATTGCAGCGCTAATCGGCGAGTATTCGATTGTGGGTGAATGTCTCCGTCAAATCGAACTCTACCAACCTTGGGCCAACGGATTTGAGATTGAATTGTTCGATTGTGAGAAAGATATAGAAGAGGAGTTCGCTCGTCGGATGCAACTCAATGCTGGCGTCCTAGAGGCCCTTCACGACCAAAAGGTACTGGCTATCCAGTCATACGGAAACCCCTCAGACAACAAGTTTTATTACCCGGTCGGAAAGCGTCGCAATGAGGAAAACATTAAAAGCCTCCGCTCTGCCGAAGCCAACCTCGACGCGTTTTGGGCAAAGGCCGACGAACTGGTTCGCGCTCGAGTTGGTAACTTGGAAGGCAGTGCCACAAAGAATCTCCTCGATCAACGCCGTCTCCTCCGCCGAACACCCGAGTGGAGCGAGCCGCCTCGACCAACACAACGAGGCACTGCTAATAAGGCTACGAATGAGCTCGTTGGGTCCCTGTCAGAACTTCACCTCCGTTCAGGACAGAAAGATCAGCCCCTAAGCGCACGGACTGTCGTAACTGGACCAGCCAAGGAAAGGGTGAAGACACGCGGCGAAGCGATTGGCCAACCGGCTGAGAAGACAAAAGTGCTGCCGGCCGATAACAAACTGCCCGATCTGTACGATGAGCCTCATTTCGCGGTCGACTCACGGGCAATGAAAGTCTTCCGCATCGTCTTTTTTGACCCAGATAACAACACCACGCCAGGTGAAGTCGCTTGGCAAGACTTTCTGCACGCAATGCACGCCACAGGATTCAGTGCTCAAAAACTCTACGGGTCCGTGTGGCATTTCCAACCCACCATACTGGATGTTGAGCGCAGTATTCAATTCCATGAGCCGCATCCTCACGGTAAAATTCCTTTCTTTGTTGCGCGCCGCCACGGTCGTCGCCTAAATCGCGCGTACGGTTGGACTCTCAGTACTTTCTATCTAAAGGAAAAGGAAAATTCAAAGTCAGGGAGTGGTTAATGTTCCTTCTTTTTTCGAGGACGATCTGTTTTGCAATTTAGTCTGGACTTTCTTATCTAGATTCTTCATATTTTTAGGTTGAGCCTGACCAGTTAGCAATTGATTTTTTTGTCAAGGAAATTGCTTCTATCTCGAAGCCTGATCCTTCATTGTTGTATTGGCTATACTACGACTAGATGAAGACCAGTGTCTCCCAGAATCAACAATGCCGGAACCTTGAGGTCTACGAGGGGAAATCTAAACATCTACAAGACCCGAGAAGTGCAAAGTGTAATAACCTGAATCATTGATGATTCATGTTCAAAAAGCCTTTGTTATACTACCTCGCTTGAAATTCCAGTCCATTGCGCAGTTAGTCTAGGTCTGATGTCATGAATCGTCGGCACAATTAGGACTCTGCATGCGTGTTATCACAAGGTGCATTACGGTCAGTCAAAGCATTTATGCACGCTACTGCGTCTCTTGGCGGGCGGTTGGCTTGGCTGTCGCCTTGCCGTTCAAGGGCAAGCAGCATTTACCAGGATATGCGCGGACCGACTCGTTACCATCTGGTTGGTACTGGCAATACTTGTTCTACTTGTTACCGACTTTATCACGAGCGTTAGTTCTCCGACCACAATGCTAGTCTCTAGGACATAGGCTTCATCGTGAAACAACTTACCGAACAACACAGGCAATTACAGTGTGTTTTTTAACTTCCCCAGCCTCTTCATTACTTGCTGGGTTGGTCCTAGAGACAGTCTATGCCTAGAGACAGTCTATGCCTTCCTTGAGTGCAGAGTTAACTGGACTGCCGCGCATCGCACAGTCCCTACGCATTCCCGCTCGCAGGCCACGTTCTCGTCTCCGAGCCGTTGATTCCGCCATTGAGGGAATCGACTCGTATTGCAGATAATACTTGAAACAAACTTCCCGCTTATTCCTTACTACAACAATCCCCATGTCATGGCTCACGATGGCGCTGGTAATATTGGGCCAGGTCTATCAATAGTGTCTTTTAAACCATTTATTTCTAGGGATACACGGAAAAGAACACCAGTCATGACTTTAGTTCAGGATGGCATCAATATTTATCGAAACATGTACATAAGGTGTCCTCGACATAAGATTGCAGAAGTACAAAAGCTTGCTATGCCGAGCATAGGTCATGTAACGTGTCTCCTCTTTTCCTTTCTTCTTTCAATTTTGTTCTGCCATAGAACAAGTGGACTTGCTGTCCTTTTGAAGGTATCCCGATCAAGCGACAAGGTGGTGATGATAATTTGCTGCCCTTTTTATCCCTGTTGATACTAATTATCCTAAGAGCAACTTGTTTCTACTCACCTTGACAATCAGGTATGTTGATGGCGGTTTCTGGCAGGCAGAAAGAGCAACGGAGACTTTTGGCTACCTGGAAATCAGTATTAATCCTTCTTCCACATTTTAGCAGTCTGCTACCATTCGGTAATACTTCTTGCAATGCGTCTCGGGCCTTGCCTTTTCGCCTTGACGCAGGCGACCGTTGCCCTCGCCAGGCTGCACGCCAAGGTCGACACCCCCTCGCGTTTTGACGACGTGATCGAAGATGACAACGAATATGCCCGTGTCGAGGGCGATTATCCCGCTGTTTACAGGTCAAAATTGGCCGAGAGGACTTACGAAGAGTCCTTGCTGGCTCCCGGTGACTGCTCTTCTGTCACCCCGGACACATGGGCTCCTGATCCAACACGGTTCTACCTCCCAGCTCCCTACAACTCGAGCCATGACGCCCGTTGTTGGTCTGTAGAGATTGATGGCTGGAGAAATAAGCCTGTGCGCAAGACGGAGCTATGCTTTGGCTTCAAAAATAGCAGCCTTCTCGTCGAGTTCAAACCCCTGCCCAACTTCAAGTTTGTGGATGCTGCCGTGATCCTGGAGATTGATAGGCCCATCCACAGACGCTCTCCTATTTATAGCGGTGGCTCGGGCCACTGTGCCCTCTTCGGCCGTTCGGTTATCTGCAGTATCCCATACTCTAGCCTTCATCCCAAGGGCAATCTTAATTACATGTGCTCGGGTGGCAGCACTTACGGCCACGTCTTCTACTTCAAGGCCTTTGCCCAAGTAGCCGACCGCCGTGGTGCCATCTATGACTTGGTCGCTAGTCACCCCAATGGACAGGTGTATGGCGGCAGCAAGCCGTGGTGGCCTTTGGCTTACAAATGTTCAAAGTGTATTGACCAACACATCAATTACAACATCCACAACAACCACTACTGGCCACACCCTCACTCGTATGTCAAGAATGTTACCGTGACATGCCTCAAGACTGTCACAGAAGGAGGCATTGCCCATACCAAGACGGAGTACGTTACCACTACCAAGCCCGTGGCATATCCTACCAAGACGGTGACCAGCGGCGTCACCAAGTACCAGACCGACACTGTCACGGACACACAGACCTTGGTTGATACGAAGTATATCACCAACACCGAGTACATTGTTGAGACGCGCTTGGAAACCCACACGGACACTAGGCACGTTATCCACACATACACTCAGTTACACACCCGCACCGACACAAAGATAGATGTCCATACTAAGTTCTTGACGAACCTCCGCACCATCACGGACACAGAGTACCTCTATCTCACGGACTCGCGCTTCTTTACAGACACCGAGCATCACACGGATACAAAGTACTTGACTGACACGAAGTATCTCACCGACATCAAGCACCACACCAACACCAAGTGGCTCACTGATACCCGTTTTGTTACCAAATCCAAGCTCGTCACCGAGTTACAGCGCGTCACCGACACAGAGTACCTTACGGAGACCAAGACCAACGTCTACACTGATACTCAGTTCCAAGTTTACACCGATACTGAGTACATTGTCCGCACCGACACTATCATCTCGACCCGCACCAAGCAAAATGTCGAGACAGCCACTGTTACGGACACGTCGTTCATCAAGGACTGCACCAACACGGCCTTGGTCACTGAGACCGAGACTGACTATGCTACGCGGACAGAGACCAAGGTCTGGACCGACGTGCAGTACGAGACGGACACTGTGACCAACTACGTGACCAAGACGGCTACCTCGGTCGTCCGCGAGACAGATACAGTGACCTCGATCTCGATTAACGAGGACTGCAAGAAGACGGTTACTGATGAAGTGACCAACTACAAGACGAAGACCAAGACTTTGACCGATGAGAAGACTGATTACAAGACGAAGACCAAGACGGTGACGGATGAAGAGACTGATTATAAGACAAAGACCAACACGGCATACAAGACCGAGACCGAGACTGAGACCGATTGCGCAGGTACCGTCACCGTTGTGGATACCAAGACTAAGACGAGAACCAAGACGTACACCACTGTCGAGCCCACCACCAGATATAAGACGCACGTGTCGACAGTCACGTACACTGCCTCTCGCGTCTGGACTGACGTTGTGCCCGTTTACCGAACAAAGACGGTCACCAGGACCAACAAGGAGATCTGCGATCCTACCACTGTGATCAAGCCTACCACAATCACCAAGACGGCCACCACTTACAAGAGCAGTTCCAGCATCTGCACAAACAGCACTTCATCCAGCTCTATCTGCACCACAAGCACGACATCGTCATCCTCGATCTGCACTACAGACGAGCCAACCCCCATCCCAACATGCATTCCCTGCGGTTGCGATAAGAAGGGCCGTGCATGGGGCCATACTGGCCTAATCGGTGGCAACACCTCTCTTGCGGGATCAGACTCAAACTGGAAGAAAGCATTCGGCGAAATCAACCTTCCGAATCCCCAAGCTTCATGTCAAAGTTCGGGTTGGCACTTCCGCGGCTCCAAAGAGCAATTCGAAAAGCAAATCCGTCACCACGATCTCGCAGGTTCTCTTCTCATTCCCTCGACCGACGAGCGTCTCTGCAATGACATTTGCCACTCGACGCCTATTGGAAACTTCTTGCTCTCGGACTCGGGCAATAGCTACAAGCTTGACATTACCTTTGTCGGCACAAACATTACTTCTACGCACCCGCGAAAGATCAAACAGATTACTGCTTGGCTTTCCTGTGGCAAGGATCCCATCTTGCCACACGCTAGCATCTGCAATCCTTTCGAGCACACTTCTGTTACGAACTTTTCGCCCGTTGTACAAGTTGGTGGCAAGAACACTACTGCTCATTCCATTCTGCTATCCAAGTCCATTGCACACAACTGCGAGACGTCTCTCTGGTTCGCCGTTTCTGCTAATGTTGTTGATGGGCCTGGATGCGAGGAGCACTGGGGATTCACTTCATCTGGTGGATACGGTACTCCTACCAAGGAGTATGGCTACGAACCTACAACCATGGCTACGCGTACTCGTCCTTCATATGGCTATGGAAAGAACGAAACTAACTCGATTCGTCTTCCCCCATACTTCAGGAATAACACTGCGCCTGCCCCTACTGAGACACCCCGATTTTCAAACGCGACAGCTAGAGGTCTAGGTGCAATGTATGGAAACGGCACATTGAATTGGACTTTTAGAGACGGATTCCACACAGAGAATCCTCCGGGTGCCATACCAGTACCGTTTCCCGCCACCACCCACATAGAGAATCCAGCAGATACGCCCCGGCTCGACTGGTCATCAAAAAGAGAAGCGGAAGAGTTGGAAGAAAGTCTAGCGTCTATCAAGAGACTAGGTCCCATGCTCGCAAACGCCTCGTTCTCTCTCATCAATTTATTGAATGGCGGTCTATTTGGAAAGGGCAAGCAGAAGAGCGAGTCTGTGGAGTACATGTACCTCACGCCTGAAGAGAAGGCAAAGCTTTCGAGCTCGGCTTCGACTACTGGCTCCACCAGCAGCATCGATATTCCGGTTGAGACTATTCCTCTTTGGATTGTTGATGAACTCAATGCGCCTAAGACTAGGAAGTCGAAGAGTAGCTCGGTGAGGTCGACTCGCACCACTACCATTCGAAGTGTTTCGACGGTTTCTGTTACCCTTGATCGACCTACCACTTCTTCTGTTCAGGATACTTTGTCCAGTATTGTTGCTCAGTCTTCTTCGACTCTGGCTTCCCCATCTCTATCGTCTCCGTCTCCGTCTCCGTCTGCGACATCTTCGTCTGTGGCATCTCCTGTCCAGCTAGATTCAACAAGCACAAGCACAAGCACAAGTGGATTTGGGTATAGCTTTGGTTACGGATTTGTCCCTTATGTCAGCCTTGAGTCCCTTGATTCACCTTTATTCCGCCCTGTCTCATCCACGTTCTCGTCTTCGGCATCTTTTGCATCATCCACGTCGTCGTCAGGACCAGCATCTTCTGCTACTGCTAAGGTTGATCCAATCCCATCCAGCTCTTCATTCGAGTTCTTTCGCCCCGCTATCCAGACAGAACCCTTGAGACCTTCAACACACCCACTGTTCGTCAGTCTCACCTGGTCCACGAGTCCGATTGTTCTTCCCACGATACGGTCTTCCGCGAAGCCTATTCCCGTCTCGCCCTCAGCTTCGCCATCTTCTGTGAAACCCACGTCCGCGTCTTCGGGCTCTGTATCGTCTGCCACGATCGCCCCGACATCGTCTAGCTCTTCCTTCCAGTTCTTCCGTCCTGCCATCCGCACAAAGCCCTTTAGTCCTTCAACGCACCCATTGTTTACGGCGTCCTTTACGAAGAGACCAATCAGGCTTCCCTGGCCTTCGTCTAAACTATCACCAATTTCTTCGTCCTCGGCCTTACAGACGACAAGATCCTTGTCCTCGTCTATTCAATCGATCCCGACGTCTTCTATACCTTTAGCGATTCCTCACGTGAAATACGGAGACTTTGGAGATCTCAATCCTCCAACCACGTACCCAACCTTGGAGTATACAGGGTTTGGATGGACTGCGGAGTACTACACATATACTAGTTCCAGCTCAGCCAGGCCGACCACAAGTTCTAGCTCCAGCTTAGTGAGACCGACTACACGAACTTCATCTGGGGGATATGGCAAATACCATCCAACCACGCGCTCCAGCTCTAGCTTAGTGAGACCCACTACAAGTTCCAGCTTGGTGCGACCTACAACACGAACCTCGTCTGGAGGTTACGGTGGCTATGGCCGTCCTACTACCCGCTCAACCTTGAGGCCAACAACGCTCTCATCTAGTTCACTGGTGACATCGAGGACCACGACCTCGACGACACCCACCACATCGACGACGTCAAGGTCAAGGTCAAGAATCACCTTCACTCAAACGACAACGCGAACTCACACAATCTCTTCGCGAACTGTTGTTCCCACGACGTTGAGCACCACCCCCGGAGCCTGTCCCGAAAACGGTACGAGCATCACAACACTATCTCCAGTGCCGCCAACCACGGTCCTCCCAAGCACAACAATCACGACGCCAACATCGACGACAAAGAGTACCACAAGTAAAAGCACCTCAAAATGGAACCCTTTCCCCTATGGCGGGCGCTACGGTGACTTCCCTCACTTAGTCCCACCACCAGCGGCAGCAGAGCCCAATGACATCCCGTTATACACACCTGTCGACAACCCAATGCGAGTAGTCCCATACCCCGAACACGCCCTAGCATTCCCCAAACCAGACATATACCCTCCGGAACTTCCAACACAATTCCTCAAATTGAAGCCTGAAGTCCCCCGCGCCCCATATCCTGAACCAGAAGAGGACACGTCCCTGCCCCGGTTCGTCCCGTCGTCCGAAGTTGATGTCTTTACGTTGACCGGTACTCGAATTGCCGAGACGCCGGTTTCCCGTCCTGTTATCAGTGGCGTGGAGGGGCTGCCCGTAGTGACTGAGGCGCCTGAGCCCATTATCAACTCCCGGCAGCCTTTTAACATTATTGGTACACCGGGAACTGGGGGTACTACTGTTACTGAGGATGCGTATGGCCAGGCTATTCATTCCACGCCGGTTGAAGGGCGTTCTTCTCACCAGACCAACGAGGCTCTTAAGGGAGAACCTACCATCGGTTACGACTAGATAAATACGTTTTAGGGGTATTTACAAATGGTATATTTGAACTGGGTGTCTCTCTGGTTGTCAAGTCTAATGTTAATCTTGTTAGACCCTCACCTACCCATTCATCTCCCCGGAGATCAGTCTCCAATCCCTACTGTCGGAATGCTTTTTTCTTACGAGGAAGTACAAGAGACCCTCAATAAGACTATCAAAATAAAAGATGGCTCCTAGAAGAGTTGCACAAGGATCTACCCCCGCGTTCGTTTATTTCTTTCTCTCTTCTTGATCCATTTCTCGTTCCGTCTTTCTGTTGCCCAAAGAACACTTGGCAACTTCAAGCATGACTTCAGATTAAAAATTATCTTTAGGGAGTTGATCAGCAATATGGTACGACGAAGTTGGGTGGGAGGCTATGATTTCATCTTCACTTTCTTTGTTTCTTTGGTATAGATTCTATTCTTTTAAATATAAAAAAAATTGTTCGTGTTGTACCTTTCTGATTGTCCAATATTTGCATAGTCCTATTCAGGGGGGCATACTGTTAGGCAAGACTATGTGTCGGTAACGGCGGTGGTAAATAGTTATCACAATATCATAAGACTCTCTACCTCCGCAACTGAGTGTCCTGCAGTGGTACAAATGGTCTATTAGTGATGCTTGTTCTACTTTTCTCTTCTTCTCTAGTCTCAATCTGAGAAAGGGGTTTAGGGAACCCTGTATGTTTCGCGCTCCATCATGTGCTTCTCCCAATGCCTCGCCAATCCAGTCATATTATACCAACAAAAACTATACCAGCTAAAAGGTTACTTGGTCTATAATTACAATTCATGAAATAGAAGACGAGGGATTCTTTCCGCAGTGTCGGAACACTGTTCTCACTCTAAGTATCAGAGTTTTATACCAGTAACATCCTTAATCCCTTCCTCAATAAAAAGAGCCTAACAGATTCTCCCTATTACTTTAAAAATAAATCACCAAACAAGCATACCTACATGTCGCTTAATTTGAGGATCCTTTTAGACTTTAGACACCTCTAGAGAATTCTTCGAAGGGCCGGGCACGCCCTCCAAGATGGTATGTGCCTGGCTATTCTTGAACTCTTCATCGGCCCAGAGCAAGTCGATCTCTTCAAGACTGAGGTCCTTGGCTACTCAGGGGGAAACAGGTTAGTAAATATTACCAGGGTTTTTTAGTTTTTTTTTTTTTTTTTTTTTTTTTTTAGAAAAAGGGAAGAAAACGACTTAAGGAAAAGAAGGGTGGAAGGGGAGGGGAAATTTGAAACGTACTTTCGACAACGAAGATCCACGAGAGAATAGTAATGAGCCCTCCGCCGATGCAGAACCAGATGTAGATAAGGGCCCCGATGTCAGGGTCACTAGCGGCTTGGCCACCAAAGTAAACAGCGAGAAAGGCGACAAACCAAAATACAAGGTTGGAACCGGACTGGACCTGGCTTCGGTATTGCAGGGGAAGAATTTCGACGGCATAGAGGAACGCTGTATTGAACTATTAGTGCCATTTTTATATGCTGTGTGCATTTAGGAGATCTTACCGAGCCAAATCCAGCTCGCCCCGTTAACCAAATTGAACAGGATAAGGAGCACGACGGATCCCCATTGAACGCCCTTCGACGGGTTGGGAATGTTGAGAAGACCAGTGTAGACACACATAAGGATGGTAAGGAACTATGTTGAATCCAGTCAGTCTTGGCGTTCAGGATTAGGCAAAAAAATTGAGTAAAGATAATACAAAGGCCACATACTGTTCCGCCCCAGCAAAGCATTGGACGTCTTCCCACTCTCGGAAGGATAAAGAAACTGCAAACCATTCCAATAGGGATACCAGTGTTGATTGCGGCGAGAGCCAGAGTGACCTCGTCGCCTTCGAGTCCAACACCGGTCAAGAGGGCCTGTCCGTAGAAGATGATGAGCTGGGTTCCGAAGAACGGGCCCGCAATGTTGATGAGGATTCCGATCCTGGTTTGAAGGTTAGAATGATGGCGGATGGCGGACGCTTTTGAAATTGTGGCGTCGTACTAACCAGATACGACGGATATTCTTGGTTGGGCTTCCATCGCCCGTGAAGAGGACCTTGAGGGAGAGACGCTTGGTTCGTTCGCGCTCAAGCTTGATAGAAGTCAAGATGTCCTCCTTTACCTTCATGAAGCGGGGATCGTTCTCGTCCGTGTCGATCAGTCTCTTGATAGCATCGTCGCCTTCAGCTTCACGGCCCCTTGCCAATAACCATCTACAAATCTGAGTGTCAGTACACAAACGTACAGACGTGGTGAAGGGGAGAAATAAAGGGTACTTACCTCGGCGAGTCTGGACAACCGTGGACCAGAATCAGGGCAGCAACCAAAAAGACAGCCTGCATGGCGAGAGCGACTCTCCAAGCATCATGCGTGGGTGCCTTTAACATAGCATAATCGAACCAGGTCGCAGCGGAGATGGTTCCGATTCCCCAGAGGACCATGATCATGGTGTCGACGGTGCGCTTCTTCTCCTCGACGTTGGCTTCTTGCAGGTAGATGGGAGTCGTTGCGGCAAGGGCTATCCGACACATCAGTTGTGTTCTTTCTCTCCCTGTACTTTTCACTTTTCACAACTTACGTCCGTTGGCTATGCCCAGAATCACACGGCCGACAAGGATCTCAATGGGTGACTGCGTCGCCGTTTGGAGAATGACCCCGATAATAGCAATGTAACAGCAAAGAATCACGGTTCGGCGCCGGCCGATGCGCCACGAGAGCGGAGCGATGAAGGCGAGACCAACGACATCTCCCAGTAGAATACCGGCAGCAATAAAGGTGATGTACCGAGAATCAGTGGGGTTTCCAATGGCTTCGATGAAGTATGGGTTTGCGAGGACTCCGCCGATGACACCTTAAGGAGAGCGATTCAGTCAACCACAATTACAAGAAGAAGCCACGAATATGAAACGTACCCGCATCCCAACCGTAAAGCATAAAGGCGAAACAGTTGGCATAGTTCAAGACTGCCACGAGACTCTTGCCTCGAAAGGACCACTGGTAACTGTACATGGTAGGCTCTCTTTACGCAATTCTGAATAAGTTCGCTTCAGGCGATGGATTGGTGAATTGGACTAAGACTTGGAGATTCTTTTCTTTTCGACGGGGGAGATGAGGGCCTAGATATTCATATCCATCGCCATCTTCCATTTGAACACAAAACAAGAGGCTATCAGGAATAGTAGTGCACTACCCGTATTCCCAGCGGCTGTGGGACCAAACAGACTAGGCCAGATAAGACGCACCCATGATCCAACTGGGGGAAAACAAGAAATCTAGTTTAATTCAAGGGGAATGGACGGCGGGAAATGCTGAGGGCCTAACATGACTTTGTATTAATTGACTGTAGAGCATTGAAGTGATACCTTGTGGGGGATATGCGACAGCTTGTCTAGGATGAGGAATAAGGCTAAGACTGATAGGAAGCGAAATGCCAATTGAATTCCCGATCCGCAATTAAACTAGAAGTCAACGGTGATAAGAGAAATGAAGAGATAGACGGCAATAGTGCGATTCAATCCTTCCTTCGTCTGCGGGGAAGCAAAGGGACGGACTAATCGCCCTATACTCCGTACTCCGCAAAACACTCCATAGCAGTTATAGCAGTATGGAGTAGTACTCCGTACTCCGTAAAGCAGCCCCCATTTGCCGTATGGGTGGGTATTGGATCCACAGATTAGAACTTTCTTTATCACGACTAGTACGGAGTACACAATACAGCTAGCCTGGCAGCGCTCGCACGATGGAAGGCTTATCTAGCATTATCGAGTTTGAACTATATGGGAGGGGACGGAGAGGGGAAGGGTTCATTCCCTCCCTCTCCTCTCGGTAAAGGAGAAAGGGCGAGCGGGTAAGAAGGACACTATCCCTGTCCTGTCCCTCCTGTCCATTCCCTCCTGTCCCTCCTGTCCCCCCTGTCTGTCCCCTGTCATCCCCCTAATTTGTCTTTACTCCGTCCATAGCACCTCCCCCTCCGGCACGCCAATAATCCCAGCGTTCAAGGTAATTCCGTGCAAGCTGTAATAAGCAATGACCTGAATGACATGCAGCGTCTGGTCACGACCCAAAATAGAATTGGCGCGCTCCCAAAGTTCCTGCTCAAGCGGTTTGCCGCCTTTGAGCAGCCGCATAGCAAGTTCAAACGTGATTTTTTCCTTATCCGATAGGCCCTCGGGTTCGATACCGGCTACTAGGCTCTTCATCTGAGTTTCCGTCAGGAGCTTCTTGCTCGCGGTGATGCGCGAGTGCGAGTAGATTAAGAAGCCGTCAAAGGAGCCGGTGTAGTATCCCTGGACCGTGAGGATGGCTACTTCGGTGACGGAGGGCTCGAGGGCCGGGAGATTCAAGACTTCTTTGTTGAGCCGCATGGTGTGGGTGGAGTATTCGGGAGTGTGCATCATGATAGATAGCGGACCAAGCAACTCGCCGTTTTTCCCGATTAGGGTGAATCTTGGTTTATTCTTCTGTTAGAATGAATCCCTTACTAAGAGCCCAAAGTATATACACGTATACAAAAAGCTGCAAAAAGCTGGGGGTTGGACAAACGTAGAGCCCATTCCACCGTTAATCTTCTCGATCATCTCATCGTAGAACACCTTCTGTGTAGGGGTGAGCTGGTCTGCCGGGATGGCAGGGTATCTGAGGCCTGACATGGCGAAAAAGTGAACAAGAAAAGTTCCAAGAAAAAAAAAAAAAAAAAAAGTCAATGAAGTGGTTTAGGCTTGTGAAATTGTGTTTGGTTGCGGTTGGGGAAAAGATGTAAAAGAATGCATGCCGCTTAAGCTGACGCGTTACCAGGTGCAAAGATCTGAGATAGATATACTAAACCTATTGGCTATACTTTTGTTCCTGACCTGGTTAGACAAAACCGTCGGTAATGTTCCCTGCCGATCTTCCGCTCCGACGAGGTAAAAGATAACACCTTGGTGGGAGCGGAGCGGCTTGTTCGTATCTGGCTCGTAGGATTTCCTTATCACCAGAAAATAATTAGTTGGTAAGCAAGAGAGAAAGTGACAAACAGCCATTTTGGGGCTATGGAATCTCGATAAAGAGGTTTATTACTTGTAGAACAATAATCCATATAGCGGATAAGATTCTCAAGTTTTGAAAAGCCAAGTTAAAACAGGGAGACGCCATACAAATTACCGCCCAAGTCAGATTGCTGAGTGCTCTTGAAGTCAATTTATTTTCTTTTTTCTTTCATTATTCTGTGTGTTCACGATGGGCCTTCTTTTCACGCCGCTGGTCATCGTGCTGGCCGTCTTGGCCGTGTACAGCCTAGCAATTCGGATTCGCCGGCCGAAGCACCATTATCCTCCGGGACCCAAGGGTTTGCCTATCGTGGGAAGTCTTTTCGATATTAATAACGAGCGGCCTTGGATCACGTACGGAGAATGGACCAAGAAGCATGGTAGGCTTATACTGTCTTTTTTTTTTTTTAATTTTTTCTTTTTCCCGCTCTTTGTAGCGGCCAAGAGAATCGATATGAATACTTGAGCCCGTGCTGATATGCTGAGGTAGGCGATATCTGTATGTTCTGGGTCATGGGAAAGCCCACCATCATTCTCGGCAAGATGCAGCACGCCGAGGCCCTGCTCCAGAAGCGCATGATGAACTATGGTGACCGCCCCGAGCTCATCGTGGCCCAGGAGCTCGTGACCCAAAACGGCTACTATATCGGCACGGCGCGCACAAAGTACGACACCCACAAGAGGCAACGCAAGATCCTCGCTGAGAGGCTTCGTGCCAAGGCCCTCAAGGACTGGGCCCATCCGGCCGAGACGCCTGAGATCCACCTCCTTCTGAAACGCTTCGTGCAGAAGCCCGAGGCCTTCATCAGTTCCATCAAGTGCTTTACCGTCAATGTGATGTTGAAGACTACCTTTGGACACGGTCATATGCCCACCCTAGACAACCCCTTGATTGCGCGCGTCAACGAGACAACCGACCACCAGTTTGTGGCCCAGGTGCAGGGCCGTTTCTGGGTTGATTACTTTCCTTTCCTCATGCATCTGCCCGATTGGCTGCCTGGCATGGAATGGAAAAGACAGGGTTTGCGGTGGCGAGAGGAGGCCAACTCGTTGTACCGCGAGCTCTGGAACAAGACCAACGACAAGATGATGGAGAAGAAGAGCGGGTACCCCAGTCTCGTCGAGACGCTCATCGATACCCAAATGAATGACATTAGCCTGTTGGAGGGCACGACGATTGCCGCCGCCATGGTGGATGCCGGGACTGAGACGCTGACCGCAACGACAGTCGTGTTGTAAGCTCTTTTTTGTCTTTTTTTTTTTTTTTTTTACTTCTCTTCTCCCATGCTTACTGACATATCGAATTTCACAGCATTATCATCTTCTTGTACTTCCCCGAGGCCCTGAAAAAGGCCCAGGAGGTGGTTGATAAAGCTATCGGGAGAGACCGACTTCCGACCTTTGAAGACATCCACGAGATTCCCTACATCGTGGCCATGGTTCGCGAGGCCTTCCGATGGCGTACCGTTGCCCCTGTCGCCATCCCACATGCCGTAGTCCAGGATGACACATACAACGGCTACTTCATCCCCAAAGGAACTACCGTCTTCGCTCTGTCCCAGCAGATCCACGAGGACGAGGAACTATACCCGAACCATAAGGAATACAAGCCTGAGCGGTTCCTCGACGAAAACGGGCAGCTCAACAACTTACCCCACGCCGGCTTCGGATTGTAAGTTTCCACGCCCCCATTAGGCAGTTTATTTCCTTCCATTTTATCAACTCGAAGCTGACCTCCTTTAAGTGGCAGCAGAAAGTGCTTGGGACAGCACTTTGCGGAACAGACTCTATTCGTCCGTAAGTTTCCCTGGGCCCTCCTCGACATCGCCCTGTACACTAACAAATTATCATTCTTAGTGGTCGCAAGTCTCGCGTGGGGTTTTGATATTACTGCGCCCGTAGACAAGAACGGCAGAAAGATCCTTCCAAGTCTTGACCCGTTGGATTGGGGCGCTTTCCTCGCATCGTAGGCTCATCTTTCTTTCTATTTCTTCTCATCCGGGAGAAAGCAATGACAGAAAAGCAAATAAACACTTACTGACGAAAATGTTTCTCTTAGACCTCCGCCGATGGACTTCGATGCCATCATCACGCCACGTTCACAAAAGGCGGCCGACATCATTAACTCGATGTAGGGGCTGGTAGCAGGATGGCCTTTTCTTCTATTATATGCAACTGTTGTAAATAGGCTTTAACTAAGGGTCTATATAAAAAACTAGTCACACCGATGGATAAAATTTCCGGTTCCCCAGTCAGTGTGTGTGCGTGTATTACTGTGTTGACTACTGAAGAGCGTTCTTCATAGTCCTATCTATCTGGGTAGAGATAGTGGTCTATATAGACATGAGAGATTACTTGGATCACCGTCGTGGCTCACCGTGATCCCTAGCTCCTTCCTTCATGATCCCATCGTGATCCAGTTTCTGGGTCCGCTCCTTGAAGCGTGATCCCATTCTGGTTGGCTGGCTCCCTTCCTTACTCATTATCCGGGTGGGGTGGCATCCTGTAGCCCAGAGTGATTAAAAGGGGCGGCCTATACCCAGGCCGTAACATCTCCGCTCCGCAGTCGCAACCCGTAGCTCGGTGAGTTACAACGGTATCGTCTTCAACGTGGCGGGTATGCGGGATGGAGACACTTTCGTTAATTCTGGATATGAGGAGGGCATTGTGAGCAAGGAGATTATTGAGATGGTGATATAATACATAGCGACTTTATTGTCTCTTCTGCCGGTACATTTAACCTTTCCCCTCTACTCCGTACTCCGTATTATAAAATGGGCATAATTCGACGATCCAGGGTCCTTGCTTTAAAATCTTGGATATCGCGGTGGACACCAATAGCTTCGGCGCAGTGACCACACGATGGTACCCTGCAAGGACCACACTGCCTGATGCGGAAGGATTCCGTGTCCGTGCCAATGAATAATAGCGGTGGATATCACCACATGGTCCCTGGATTCGTTCCAATGATATTCGAATCTCCGTACAGTGCGGTTGGCGTCAATCTCAATTCTTACCCCAGCACCCCAAGTTTGGATAAATAGATCATTCGCCCCTGATCCTGTCTTAATCTTTCCCGCGCTTCGTTACCTGTGAAGGAGGAATGCGCCGTGTCGGACCCGGTCATACTCTCTACCGACCTTGAATATGAAGTTCTCCGTCTTCTTAGGGCTTCTCGCCCTGCCGTCGATCGTTGCGGCCTCCCTCCAACAGCGCATCACGACATTCAACATTCGCTACGCTGCAAGCGCCTCAACATACGAGAAGCCATGGGACACAGCCTTCTGCGGCTGGTTCAACGATCTCTGCCGCCGCTACCTCCTAACAAACCAATTGAAACAAATTGAATCCAGCGCGCCTTCCGGCGCCGTCGTCCTCTTCGGTCTACAAGAGGTACTAGATGGCCAATTAAACGACATAAAGTCAGATCTGGGCTCAGCATGGTCGTACATTGGCGTCGGTCGCGACGACGGGAAGAAAAGCGGCGAGTACAATCCCATATTTTACCGCGCAAACGAAGTTCGACTCCTCGATCTCGTGACGAAGTGGTTGTCTCCGACGCCCAATGTCCCGTCTTTCGGTTGGGGAGGTGGCAGTCGACGATTGGTGAACATTGGGGTTTTCGAACATATTGCGACGGGAAAGCGGTTCTTACACGCCAATACGCATCTCGATAACGTCAGTAGCCAGGCGCGCAAAGAGGGCATCAGAGTGGCCGTTGCTACCATCCGCTCCGTGCAAGAAACCTGGGGTCCGCTGCCCGTCTCGCTTTCGGGTGATTTTAATTCCGAGCCGTTTGGCGATGCGTATGCGGAGTTGGATGCGATGGGCTTCGTGAAGGATCTGTATTACTTGGCTACTGATGCGCAGCGCATTGGTCCTCTATGGGACACGTATACTGGCTTCGTTCCCGGCCAGTCGACTTCAAGAATTGACTTTCTGTGGTTTGGACCAGTGGCGGATGCACCATACACGGTGCAGAGATATGAGATTTGGGTTAATGTTGTGGGGGGAGTGTATATTAGCGACCATCGGGCGGTGGTTGGAGATGTGACAGTCGTGTAATAGTTTTGGATCATGATACGGCCAGTGTAGCCAGCCAATCCCGTTATAAGTTTAATTCATCCCAGGATCTGAGGTCCGTCTTCTGTGAAACTTGGGGTTCGCCTTTCGGCATCGTAATTTCACGTTTCCTCGTCAGCAGCTACATGTAGTAGCCTATAGGGTAAACATTGTCGAAAATGAGTACAAAACAAACCCTTTGAACAGACGCAAGGATATCGTTTTATTCCCAATAGTTGCATGGCGGGCAGGGCGCCCGGGGGCCGAACCCCCTAGACGCGATGATCCCTCCAGGAATCATCTTAGGGCTGGCCCTTTGGCAGGAATCCTACGATCCTTCGCTTGCCAAGATCTTCTGGAAGCATAGTGGGACCTTCAGAATACCCCTCGTCTAATAATGGATAAGATCGGCTCATTCATGGTATCTCATCTAGTTTAATGTCCAATGGCAATGGACATTTTAGTATGATAGCTTTGTGTTTCAAGGCCCTATTCGGTGAAGTGGCAGTTTTCGAATCACCGCCACACTACTGGATTGTGCGGAACCAGTACCCGCCCATCTGTGGCACGGGCAGGCCCAGGTCAAGGAGAACAAGGAAAGTTCGTGTCGGTGGGATGATCGACCACCAGATGTTGCCAATTGGAACAGCATCAATTCAATTTGAAACCAAAAACACAGAATTACCTCGGTAAAGATGCGTTTCGTACGATGCGCACGTCAATGTACTTAATACTTAATATACTTTTCTTTTTCCCATCTTGCTCTAGCTCTTGCTTCTGCATGTCGGACCGGGGGCTTGGGTTCCCCGCCCGCTCTAGTGACACACACGAGCATGCCCAAGTTCGTCGATCAGTCAAAGTTAAGGTGCTCCCTTTTCCATTGCTTTTGGATTTGTGGCTAGTGTGACATGTGACGAGGCCATCGCACTGTGGTGGTCATGAATAGAGGGAAACGCGTATCTACTCTAGCAATGTTGTGTCTACGCCACAACACACCTGTGGCTAGAAGTACTGGTACATGGAGTCTGTCGAAGAGCTTGACCCGGCATGGGCTTATTGCGTCCATTTTGAGTCTGTACAATTTAAAAACAATTTAATCAACATACCAGACATCTGGGGAAAGGAAAAGACCATTAGAAAGAAAATAAAGAACAAAGTTTAAGCGGAAGCTCCCATTTCCCAAGCCCTGTGCAGACAATGGGACTTTAACTAGTCCCTAATAGTGGGGAGAAATACTACTCCTTACCCGCACAACCGCACCTTAAATTACTCCATATTTCTAAAATAATCTCCACTTGGCCTCCATCTTAGCTCAACTAAGCCCAGCACGGTGGAAAGCTGAATCGCCAAGGTGCAGTCTCTCCTCTTCTTTTTTTCCCTCCTTATCCCTTTTTCTCCCTCTTCGCCTCGCCGCATAGCAACGCCTTGTCTCTCAGCTCGTAATCTACGGAGTAGAACAGCCAATCGAGGATCTCTCATTCGAAATATTCCACTGGTCTCGTCACAGCCTTCTCAAAATCGACCCCTCATCTTCAATTGCGCCATCGCCGCGCTCACCCTAATCGCTTACCTTGCAGCGGCAAGCCTTCGATCCCCAATAGCCGATAGATCCTTTTCTCCAAGAAAAGGAAAATGGGCCCAATCCACTAAACTCTTTTAGCAAGGGGAAATGAACAAGAGCCAAAGAGAACGCCCCGGCATAGCTCCAGTCTTCCTGTAGCCTTCCCCTTGTCTCGCCTCCATTGTCGCACATCGACTCCTTATCCCGCATAACAATCCCATTCATGCGAGGCTCTCTACGACGGCAGTGTGGCTAATCACCATCACATCTTGACCTTCCGGACCCTCCCCCGCCACCTGTGTCCTGTGTCCCCTCACTCTTGTACCACTTCGACCGCTCCCATCTCACCAAACCAACCCCATTCAGAAATGGCCTCTCCTTCTCCAAGTCCTTCAACAACCGAACCCTCCTCACTCTCTCCGACCGGCCACCGCGGGGCATTTGACTCGACCAATCAAAAGAAGCGCCCGTTGCCCGAAAAGCGCGTCATCAATTATCCCAAGAAGAGGGCATCTGTGGCTTGCGAAATTTGTCGCTCACGAAAGACTCGATGCGATGCCGTCCGGCCTTCATGCAGCTTTTGCGCCCAGCTAGGTGTGGAGTGTGTGTACCGGCGGAGTGAGGTACAGCCTGTTCGGTATGTTGCAACTTTTCTCTTTCTTGTGTTCGATTTGACTTCATGTCTTGTCGTTGGACGTGTCGGAACTTTGCTTCCCCTGGTTTTGTTCTTCATAAAACCCAGAGGAATAGAAAACCCTTGTTCAAAAAGACGGACCGAGAACCGTCGGCGGAAAAAGCCGTGTCGGGTACGGGACTCGGAACTCGGCAGAATCACCTTGGCATCCCGTTCCGTTCCGGATATTTTGGTGACCCACATCCATCATCCGTCTCTTGAATCTCCACCCCTCCTATCATCCCTTCTGTCCATAGGGGCTCTTCTAAAACCCCCATGTCGAACCGTGCCGCCTCCGTCCCTTCTCCCACTTACCCGTCAGACTCTCTCCTTATCGGTTCTAACCAAACTCTCCCTTCTAGAGAAGAAAAGCGTTCCTCAGAGAAAGCTTCTCCTGGCGAAGACCGTGAGGTCCTCGACCGCCTAGCTCGCATCGAAAACCTACTCCGTGATCTCCCTAGCCAAGTTCAACCATCTCTACCGTCTCTCCCGACGCCCTCCCTCACCCGAGGTCTCGCCGCATCCTCCCCCTCTACAGCTTCGTTGCACCACCACCCACACAGCGGCTCCATATGCACTCCCAGAAGTCAAGAGGAAAGCTGTCCGCCACCCTCCGCCCCGCCGATTCCGGCCTCTGTCGAACTTTTACAGCCGGCGCAACCCTTCGGCTTGCGCCCCATCATCGGCTTCAATACCAATGGCCTTTCCCAGTTGTCCATGAACCAGAACTGTCCCGATGCTCTGTCGCCCATGGTTGAACACCATCTCGAACCACAGCTCGAAACGGAATTGGTACAGGGCGAGAGATTGTATGGCGTCGGCGAGGGCCCTGTTTCCTTGCATGATCTTGACCTCTCGGCATCGTGTTGCTGGAAATTACAACAGGTCTTCTCGCGCGAGATACTACCATGGTGTCCCATTCTCGAACCGAAAACATGCGAAAACATTGTGAGTCGCGCCGTAGAAAGCAACTTCGCCACCTATCGCGGGCGAGGATCCGAAACAAGTATCGCATTATTTATACTTGCGCTCGGCAGTTTTGCTCGCGACAATCACCACAACGGCGATGACGCTTCCACAATGCCCGGAATCCAATATTTCCGCGCTGCGAGCGACATCATTGCCAACGAGCACCACCGCGCCACCACGGTAGAATACGTACAGGCGCACATCTTTATGGCATTCTACTGTTTCTACGCTCTCCGCCCTCTCCAAGCCTTTGATGCTATTCACCGGGCTTCCCTCAATGTCATTCTCCTTTTACAACTCACGTCGCGTTTAGCTGCCGACAGGAAATATCGCGAAATGTGCCATCGCGCGTACTGGGCGTGCTATCTTATAGAACACGAACTTCAGGCCTATGTATCCTTTAGCTCGCGTCTCCTGCAAGACATGCACGAGAGTGTTCCTCTGCCGCTGAGCGACTACGATGAGCCGGGGATATACTGGTTTCTCGCAGAAATATCGTTGCGGCGGATATTTTCACGTCCGAGGCATGGTGTCGGATGGAACCACATACACACTCTCTACGAACCTCTTGTCGTGGCCGAGATTTCCAATCAACTTGTCGAATGGTGCGCGAACCTTCCCGAACCCGTCAAGTTTCCGTTGAACGACATCCTCGCGCCGGCTGCCGCAGACGTGAACCTTCGACCTCTGCTTGACCCGCAGAAAGTATTCCTGCGAGCACAATTCTTCGCTGTGCAAGCCACGCTTTTCTGGCCTCATGTCGTATACCTTCTCACGTATCCCCATCACTCACACGTCGTGCCCTCGCCTTCCTCTTCAGTGGCATCCCCTCCAACAAGCAGATTAGGACCGAACACGCAGACTTGGTCTGATGCCAATCGCCAGGAATACCACAACATGCGAACCGCAGCGGCCAAGTCTTTGCACTACTCGGCAGTGTACGCTCTGGCGGTAGATCCCATCGTGCACGAGCGGCATCTTCTCCTCATGGCCGACCTCACGGGCTTGTACGTTGTGGTCCTCTTCCTCGTGTGTACGTGCTGGGCGCCGGAATTAGAAGGCCTGCGACACCCGCGGCATGTTGAGGCTATTCAAGTAGCGAGACGGTCGCTGAGGGTGTGGGCCGATAATCCCGTTATTGGTCCGAGAGTGATGAAGCTGGAGGCTTTGATGGCTTCGTCTGGGATTCCTCTTGAGCAAGAGGGGGGTGTTTATGGGCATGGACCGAAGTGGCCGGGACAAAATTAAAACAGAAGGATTTATCGTGAACATATGGAGCTTTAATCTTGCCTTTCATTTTCGGATTTTCATGGGTTAGGTTGGGCTGGTATTTGGTGTTTGGTTTGGGCAGCATAAAAAGTGAATATCTTTATAAAATATATGCTGGGTGTGGGATTTGGAATTATATTAGGGATACATTTGGTATATACATGGGATTTCAGCATTGGCATGATGACTGAGATATGTTTTGTGCATGCGCAAATCGTCGAACTTGGAGCACCTGGTGATCGGTGATGTTGGAACAGTGCCTTATACAGTGTGTCTGGTTTATGAGCACTGTTAAACCCTCCACCAAGGCCAAGAACGCCAAGGCTACTCTAAACGCGTAGAGCTTTTTCAATTTAGCTCAAGACGCGTTTCAAATCCAACGACAAAACTGAACCACGCAGACCGGAACCTCTCCTCTGAACCATCACAGTTCAATCAAGAATCCGAATACCATCCAACGACGAAATTCATTCCCAATTACTGCTCTCCGCCGCTCTTTTGTGTCGGCTGATTGATCCACGACCTCCCCCACCCCCGCCTTCTCCAAACCTCGGACCGACCACAGGGAAAGCAAGGAAATAGAATCCATCACACATTACACACAATCAGCAAAGATGTCGGACATCGAGGAGATGGATGTCGACGCGCCCGTGTCAGCGCCGGTGACTTTCTCGGCGGCACCCAAAGGAAAGAGGGCGGCCGTAGACTTGCCCGTCGAAGCAGAAGACAGCTTACCCTGGTATGTGCAAACTCAATCTCTTCCACTTCCTCTCAGCAACTAACCTCTCTTTCTTCTTTCTACAGGATTGAAAAATATCGGCCTGCCACATTGGCCGACGTTTCAGGCCACCAAGACATCCTCGCAACCCTCAACAAATTCGTTGACTCGAACCGACTCCCCCATCTCCTCCTCTACGGACCCCCAGGCACAGGCAAAACCTCTACAATCCTCGCCCTCGCGCGGAGAATTTACGGAGCAGACAATGCAAAACAAATGGTACTCGAGCTCAACGCCTCAGACGACCGAGGTATCGAGGTTGTCCGCGAACAAATCAAGACCTTTGCGTCGACAAAGCAAATTTTTACGTTTGGGAACACGCCGCGGGGTGGAATGGCGGGGTTCAAATTGATTATCCTTGATGAGGCGGATGCCATGACGAATACAGCGCAGATGGCGCTACGACGGATTATGGAGAAGTACACTGTTAATACGCGGTTCTGCATTATTGCCAATTACTCCCACAAGTTGTCGCCTGCTTTGTTGTCGCGTTGTACGCGGTTTCGGTTCAGTCCGCTCAAGGAGGCAGATATTCGGGTGCTTGTTGACAAGGTTGTGGAGGAGGAGCATGTCAAGATTCAGACGGAGGCTTTGGAGGCGCTGGTTCGGTTGAGTAAGGGTGATATGCGTCGTGCGCTGAATGTGCTACAGGCATGCCATGCTTCAAGTAGGTTTTTTTTCTTTTTTTTTTCCTCTATCACAACTCTGCAACTCTGGCCCCCGGTTGCACAGGTACAGGTGGCGAGAGAAATGTCACAGACTCTAGATGATCGAGAACCAAAATCATACTAACCCTTTGAGTAAGGCACGCCGATCCGAGACAAGGACGCACCCAAGATCCCCGACAGCGAAATAGAAAGAGAAACCATTACGACGGAAACCATCTACAACTGCATCGCAGCGCCCCCACCCGATGCGATTCGCGAGATTGTGAGCACACTGCTCAACACCCCAGATGTGACGTCGTGCCTCAACACGATCAACTCGCTCAAGGTTACGCTGGGCCTTGCGCTCGCAGACATCATCACAGCGCTCTCGGAGGAGGTCATGAAGTTGGAGGTTGCGCCGGAGGTCATGATTGAGTGGTTGGACGGGCTTGCGCAGGTGGAGCATCGGATAGCCGGAGGCGCGAGCGAGATGATTCAGACGGGGGCTGTGGTCGGGGTTATTCGGCGGGGAGTAGAGTTGTCTAAGCGGTAAGAACGGGACGAGGGAGGTTCGGCATGATTAGCCGGGGGGTTTTTTTTTTCTCCCGATGAATACAATTGAGAAGGGGTCATGGCATAACGAATACACATCTGTCATGCTGGGAGTTTGGTTCTCTCCTATGTAGTAACTATGTGCGGAGTAGTACACGGGGAAATACTACCATATGGTCGGATTGGAAACGTGTTCGACCCAGTGCCCATGTGACAAGTGCATCTGCAAGAGCCATTCAAGAAATCTGAACAGTCCCGATGTTCCGCAAGAGGAAACATGTCTCCCACCACCACGATACCTAAATGCAACACTACGGAGGCAAGGAAGCTCGGATCTGGCCAAGTCTGGACTAGGGCACACGGATAACGGATAGTACGGAGTATTGTCCATCATTCCGTTTACCGAATGCGATACATCGAACCATGGCAACTAACTTGATGACAAACGGCCGCAAACCTGCGAACCTGTCTCTATCAATAAAAAGGCCACGCACGGGTGGAGCTTACTTCAATTTATGTCATGAAATTCGCACCAGCCAGAGGCCATCGGTGAAGCAACAATATTTACGAAACCCCCCCCCCCCTTTTTGAATCGTAGCGAGACACAACATACTCCGTTTCGTAAAGAGCGCAACCCTTAAGCGAGAATAGAGGAAATATTACCACAAAGAGTAAAAGCAAGTAAACTAGAAAGGTGAGATTTATTTTAGTTTAGTGCCGTTTCTGAAGCATCTGATTCATCGACTCTGATATTTTTAGACTTGTTTAGAGACAGCGGGTTTAGCGTGCGATTAGCTTGGGCGGAACGATGGGGGAAAGGGTTTCGTGATGACTATTTTTTTGAGTATAAAGTTTATTAGCTATTTTATGTCGCCATCATCGGTTTTTCGCTTTCGCCGAGATACTTCGTACAAGTATGTCTTTGAGCATTGATCTTTGCTTTCCAGCGGGTAATGTACAAGTATGGAGTAAGATGAATATGTCAGCCCCCTTTTTTGGATGTTACAGCTGGTGCCAGCCCCGGAATTCCAGCCTCAGGTTCTGCTGAGCTTAAAGTACCGAGTACCGAGTACATAATTACAGAGTATCAGGGAGTACGGAGTACGGAGTAATACTACTCCGTAGACATGGACAAGTTGCTTTTCGGGCACGATGCCCGTGCTTTTTATTTTCTGGCGAGGAAAATACGGAGTAAAAGAAGAGGGGCCGAAGTCTAAAAAAAAAGAAGAGACATAATGATACGGAGTAGAATGATGCTATGTGACCCTGCAGAAGTGCGCTGTTCCGCGCTGTTCTCCGGAGTAAACTAGATCCCCTTTCCCAAGAAATGACAGCGAACAGAAGACCCAAAAGTGCAGTGTATTACGCTTTACCCAGTAGAGAGCACTGCACTGCATGCATTGCATTGGAGTACGGAGTACGGAGTAGTGGGCGCAACTATTGTGCATTATGCATAATATCTTCGACTTCTCTCCTCCCCCTTCTTTTTTTGTAAATTACTCCGTATTAATATTTGATTCTCTTTGAGATGTGGCGTTCAGAGTATGGATGGATTTCTGAGTCTGGAATTTATTGGCTGACACGAGAGTTAAATGAGGGCTTTTTGGGTCGTATGGTGACCCCTTGTTCGTCGTCTGCCCCCACCGCAACGGCTGAGAACTCTGGCCAGCCAGCTGCTCGACTTTTCTGCCCTGGAGGGAAAGAATACGGAGGATTAAGTGATGGAAGTATGGAGTAATACTGCTTCGGTATCCACTAACAGCGTCCAACAATGGGAACAGCGAAAGAATACGAGCTTTGCATTTAACCACTAAGACTGAAAAGGTACACCAGAATAACGGGCGTTCTATACCATTCCCAATGTAGATGGAGGGTATCCTTGTTTTTTCCTCTTTCTTTTTTCAGCGGTTAATACCGCTCTCGCAATAAAGGCTTTGCCTGGCTTAGTACGTGCAGCTCAAAGGACAAAGCGCTTTGCCCCTGAAATGCCCACCAGAGAGAAGAAAAAACAGCGCATCATTGATCTCGGGTGTTGATTCCCTCCGTCCCAACAGCCATCCATCCACCTGTCATCGTAACCTGCCATCCATACAAAGTAATAATAGTACGGATAGCGCCGCCGTGATCAGACCCCTTGTCCTGCCCCCCCGGCCCCCTCTCCCAATCCATCAGCCTGGATCCCCTCACCCCCCCAATTTAGTATGTTCCTCTTTTTTTTTGGCGTGCTACACTATCCTCCTTTCGATCTAACACCTCATCCCCTATCTTGTTTCCCTCGCGAGACAATACTCTCCGTACTGGTCGGGCTCGGACTTCGTTGACCTTTTTTTCTCATCTTCTCCGAGCTTCTTCCCCTCTTCTCTCTTCTTTTCTTTTTGTGGTATTTACTTCTTAAAACACGACCACGCAAGCCAGGTCGACCCTACACTTTTGGACTCACCCCCCCTGCGAACCTAGAGATCCAATCGCCTTTCGTCCAACTTGGACGTTGCAACCACCAGAAGGGGAAATTTTTCCCCTAAATCTTTTTTTTTTCTTTTTCTCGTCGCATCCTATCTCGATGTGCCCGAGACCGTAACCTTACCTCGCGCCGCCGCCTACGTTCAACAATCCGCGACGCCATAAACAAATGGCCGTTGATACCCACGAATCTCGAAAGTTCCTCCCCTGGTTCAGGGGCACTCCGCTCAACATGTTTTCTCGCCGCATTACCACCCTCTTCGCCGCCTGCTTCACCGTCTTCTTCGTGCTGTTATTTTCTCGTCACACCTCTATCGGGACAAACACCTTTTATCACCCGCCTCCAGCCCACCACGACCACGACCACGGCCATGGACCCCCGCCTCCTTTCCATCAAGGGCCCGACTCTAGACCC
This sequence comes from Graphium sp. VPRI43844, assembly GCA_019925285.1. Lineage (NCBI taxonomy): Eukaryota > Fungi > Ascomycota > Sordariomycetes > Microascales > Graphiaceae > Graphium > Graphium sp. VPRI43844. The sequence goes on from JADHKT010000059.1 coordinate 56,546, forward strand.
CCCCCGCCGCCGTCGCCGCCGCCGCCGCGACCTGATGATTCGAAAGACTCGAGTGCACCTAAGAGCGGCCCATACCCGAGCGCCAATGGCACGGTTTCAAATAACCCCTTCATGAACAACGACCCCATCTGCGCTTCGTTCCCCGACGTCTCCAACATCCAAATTGTCGTAAAGACGGGCGCCACCGAATCGTACGCTCGCATTCCCACCCAGCTCCTTACCATCCTCCGATGCGTGCCCGACTTCCTCATCTTCTCAGACCGCGCCGAAACCATAGCCGGCGTGCCCATCATTGACAGCCTCGACAACGTCCTCGAAGAAGCCAAGAAAGACAATGAAGACTTTGACCTCTACCGCACCCAGGAGGCCTGTGCCATCGACCAGGACCACTGCACCATTGTGCACAACAAGGCCAAGGCCGGCTGGAACCTAGACAAGTACAAGAACGTCCACATGGCGGAAAAGACGTGGAAGCAGCAGCCCGACAAGGATTGGTACGTCTACGTGGATGCCGACACCTACGTGCTCTGGAACACGCTTGTCCAGTGGCTAGCCAAACTCAACCCTACCGACAAGCACTACCTCGGCAGTGTGGCTCTCATTGGCGACTACCCTTTTGCCCACGGTGGCAGTGGCTACGTTGTTTCGCGGGCCGCCATGTCCGAGTTGATTGATGGCCACCCGGGTGTTGCCAACAAGTACGACATGGGCATGAAGAAAGAGTGTTGTGGCGATTACATTTTTTCCAAGGCCATGAAGGAAGACGCCGGAATTGAGGTCGTCAATGTCGTAAGTTTTCATTTTCCCTTTTTTTTTTTTTTACCTTTTCTTTACCTTTTCGTTACTTTCCCTTCCCGTTGCCTTCCATGCGCCAAAAAAAAGGAAAACGCCATGTGATGCTGCATGCCCTTTCGCGTGGCGCCGCCACAAGCACCCGTCCCGAACCACATGTATAAAACTAAAAACTAACTTGGTTTTTTTCTCCTATCAGTGGCCCACCATCAACGGCGAGAAACCCTTCACGCTACCCTTTGGCCCCTCTCACTGGTGCCATCCCATCGTCACCATGCACCACCTTAACAGCGAAGAAATGTCGACGTTCTGGGAGTGGGAAACGGGCCGCTACGCCACCGAAGCCGAAAAGCGCAAGCCCACCCCCGTCCTCCTCAAGGAAATCTTCCACGCCTTCTTCGAGCCCCGCCTCGTCGAATCCCGCAAAGACTGGGACAACCTGAGCGACGACAACCTCTACTTCAACGATACGGCGGGCCATTTCGAAGACTGGCAAAGGGGCCGCATGCCGGACCGCGCGCGCATGAACGAGCAGGAACAAGTGGCGCACCTGAGCTTCGAGCATTGCCGGCGCGCGTGCGAGTCGTTGAACAATTGCTTCCAGTTTCAGTATTACAAGGACATTTGCGCTACGAGTCGCGCTATGAAGCTTGGGAACCCTGTCAAGCCGAGTCAGGATGACAAGGAGCTGCGGACCTCCGGGTGGGATATTAAGAAGATTGAGAAATGGGTCAAGGAGAATGAGAATTGTTCGGGGAGCATGTGGCCTCGCATCAAGTCTCAATAGAGGCTTGCTTGCGTTGTCCTTTGTTTCCCATGATTCATTCACATTCTCGATTTCTCATCCTCTACCCTCGCGCTATAATACAATCCACACTCTCGGCTCTCCTCTAAGCAGAGCAATACATGTTCTCTACACACATTACTCCCACCTTCCATTCATCTATATATATTTCCTTTTTATCTCTTCATCAGGGGAGTTACACGATACAGTTAGAGAGAGGAGACTAGGCGTTTACGGACTTTACTTTTTTTTTTTTTTCTTTCTTTTCGTCTTGTTGATGACGAGTGACGAGATGTTTGTTTTGGGTGGTTTCTTGTTAGAGGTTGAGTTGTTTTTCTGGTATTGAAAAAAGAAAAACTAGGGAAGGACAGCGGTAGAATATTGTAATTTTTATACTATCAAGATTAACTAGAGAGTTTGTCTTCATTGTCACAGTCCCAGGTTGTTTAGATTTCTTTGATTGGGATAGCAGAGAATACGGAGTAGTAAGTTGTTTGCATTTGGTGAGAAGCTTGAGCAAAGGAGGTTGGCATAATAACACTCGGCGGCATAGCACGGAATCTGCATTGCTACAGTTCCATTGACAAAACAAAAACGTGGCTCAAGAGAGCTCTTGCTTCGACGTCTTCTTCACCAAGCGATCCAACGACAGCCAATTTTCACCAAACGAACGGTTTCTCCAGAATTTTGATCAGGTATCTCCTAGAATAAACTCATGACGGAATTTGAAGGATGGAACCGATATGCGGGAGGGAGGGTCGGGCTGAGGGTGTCGAAGCCTGGCTTTACATTCGGCCAAGTCCTGATGAAGAATGGAAGCTGCAGCTTGTGATTGCATAGCCCTTCGCTTAGCTATTTCTGTTTTTTTTTTCTTTTTCGACTTTTCAGCTTTTTGAAAAGAACATTCCCCTTCATGTAAGAAGATGTACGGCGTCAAGTTATTCTCTGCTGCATCTGCATTCGAGCAATCACACTGGCGTACTCTTTGGAACTTCAATTGCCATCTTGAACATTGAGCACCCTTCTGCAAAGAGTAGAGAAGAAGGGATTCAAAGACAAAAGATGCAATGTCGTTGAGAGAAGCTTGGCTTTTTTCCAACGGCGGCATGTCGTTCTTCTCTAGCGGTCGTGTGGTTGCCGTAATCTTGGCGTTGAAGCCCCCCGTGACCCCCTCGGCCGCCAAGAAACGAGTCTCGATGGAAGTGTGAGCAAGTTTCACCTTTTTTTTAAACATCTCGGTTTGATTTTACGCTTAGCAAAGAGTCCTTTCGGCTAGGATAGAATTGGAAAACTTTATAAAATGACAATGAAATTATATACTCCGTAAACCTATTTTCTTCCATGTTGTTCATTTTGCTGACCATATAGCAAGCAGTTCAGCTTGGTCAGCAGCACTCTGTCGGTGAACGATGGCGATCTCCCCGGTGAGCATGGAGGATCAACGGGAAGGTGCGATCCCGGCTGAGTAATCTCTTCTCTCCTATCCAAGTTGTGTTTGTCCTTTGATTCCGGTCTCCCATTTCTTCTTTCTTTTCCCCGTCGTCAACATGATGGGCTCGAATAGCCACAGAAGTTTTACCTCTGACATCATGCCACTTACGCTCTTCGAAACAAAAGCAAACGAGCCATTAACGAACATTTTCTGCATCGTAGAGGTCGCCAGCCTGGAAACTTGTCTGCCCAGACCAGCCATCTTTGCACTCGTGCAGCGAAACAGTAAGAGAGCAAGCTTGGGGAAAAGGTGAAATTACAGCTCAATCAATTTATTCCGGCCGATATACGTCTCTTATGATATGATCCCCCACTTCAGCCGTCAAGTTGCTTCTACACACGGTGGTTTGTTGGATGCACGGCCGGGTAAATTGTTGTGTCTGCTGGGCGGGTCAGTTGATCAGCGAGGTAATGCGTTGAAATTGAGGCTTTTCGTATGGTCGATTCTTTTTTGCGAGCTGTGAGAATAGGGTCGAGGGTATTTTCATGGATGGATTATGGTTTCTTGCTGGAGTTGTCTTTCAGTAAAGAGAGACTGACGACGGGCCTAACTGGAGACAACTTTGATGAATTGCATTGGACCTGATTGGAACGGGAGGCAAGGCAAGAAGAGGTATTTCTACACTCTCAATTCAGGATGCTGTGCCAGAGGGCGCAATTTCGCGAGGACGCTCTCATTGGTAGATCTGGGCTCGCTGAAGTTGGCTGCGGAGGATGGATGGCCACGAACGTCCCGTTCCCGGTCAGCTCCGCAATCCCATATTACCAGGAACCTTCTGGTCTTCTGTCCTCTTTTTTATTTCTTTCCTCTTATTTCTTTTTCAGATTGTTGTCAATCTTTTCCTACTGTGACTTGAATGGGAAGTATTGAAGAAGGCAACATTGACATTCTTTTCGTTCTTTCTTTCTCCTTTAGTTTAGCGACGGGTTTGGCACGCTCATTTAGCAACCAACATTGACCAGCACCCCTCCTTTGTTGGTCCTCGGACGTTGCAACAGTTCACCCGTCTGCAGGGACCTCCAACAGCATCGACCCGCGAGATACCTGTCTGCCACCCAAGACCAACAAGAACAAGACTTGGCGAGAAATTGGAGTGCTCCTGTCAGACAATTAGACATAGCGGCTGCCTCGGGGAATGATAGGCTGCGGAGAGGAATATAAGAATAAGATATCCAGCGACGCGTTTAAGAGATCTTGCAGAGATGCAGTCACGTCCCACTAACCGAGATCTCCCACACGTTTCACTTTGAAGCCATGTTGTTTGCCGCATATACATTCGTCCTTCTTTCCGCCCTGGTTGCGAATGTCCTTTGCCTTCCAGAAGTGCGCCGCACCACCGAATACAGCACTGCTAACTCCGATCTTGGGCTTCGGGCGAATACCAAGACTCACTCCACGAAGAGAGGATCTGGTAGGAAGTTTATGCGCTTTGGTTTGACGGAGGCTGTGGTCAATGGGACGGCATTACGACGGCGGCAGGCGCTGGATGGCTCACCAGACGAAGATGAGAGGGCCCAGTGGAACTGGTCGCATTTGGAGGACTTCCGGGGATATTGCTATTTTATAACAGGTTTGCAACCCCTTTTGCTCTCCGCTCCCAATGCTGTGACATGTCTAACGTGTGCGCCAACTGGCAGTTGAGATTGGTGACCCGCCGCAGTCGGTCAAGCTCCTTGTCGATACAGGCTCCTACGAGACCTGGGTCAACCCCAATTGCAACAATGCGCTCAGTCCAATACCGTGCATATTCAATGGAAAATACAATCCGGAAAATTCGAAGCTTTCGGCAGCACAGAACAAGTCGTTTCAGTTGATTTACGGTAGTGGTTGGGCTACTGGGACGTACTGGCATGATATATTTTACTTTCGAAGTTGGTAGACGTTCAAAAAACAATGGCGCAGGCTCTTTCTTAGAGAGTATTAGCTAACATCTTGAATCTAGATGAGAATGAAGGGATCCAACAGCAGTTCGGAATTGCCAACGACTCGGGTGACGCCATCTCAGGGATCCTGGGGCTCGGTTACGGCAACGGATACAGCATATCATACGACAACATCATCGACTCGATGGTCAAGTACGACTTGATCAATGCACCGATATATAGCGTTGCTCTAGGGAGGCTCGGGTCCGGGTCCAGTAGGTTACTGTTTTTGGCGCAACGACCTGACTTCGATTGAAGCTAACGGTTTGATGATTGTAGGCGAAATCGTGTTTGGGGGGATCAATACTGCGCGTTACAGTGGCCACTTGTATCCCGTACCGGTTTGGCCATCGGTGTACGAACAACCTTTGAATTGGGTTCAGTGAGTGCTTTCTTTTTTCTTCCCTTCGCTCTCATTTCCTCTCTTGGTCAAAAGCTACCAAAATCAGTGTTGACAAGGACTAGCTTCTGGATAAACCTTACTTGGGTGGGCATCACCACGCCTGATGGCCATCAGACTACACAATTTGACTCGGTCAGCGGGGCCACGGGTGACGAAGACATTAACGTTCTCATTGACACGGGCGTCACATACACGTACCTCCCGTCAGCAGTAGTTGATCGACTCGCGACTCAACTCGGGGCCTGGGAGGAGGTGGGCGAGTACAAGGTGGACTGCGAGCTGCGGGAATCCACGGGCACGGTAGACTTTGGATTCGACGGCAATGGCGTGGTGGTGAACGTGGCGTTTTTTGACTTTATCGTCAAGTTACAGGACGGAACATGCGTCATGGGGGCGCAGAAGAGGCCGGACACGCTGATTGTCGGGGCGACGTTTATTCGGGGGGCATACTGTGAGTCTCTCTCTCCCTCTCTCTCTGTCCTTTTCTCTCCCATTTCTTCTTGCGCCTTGGAAATAGTGGCCCAATACTGACACGAGGGTAGTGGTCTATGATCAACTCACCCATCATGTGTGGATGGGAAACCACTACGACTGCGGCTACGAGGCAGAAGTCTTCGAGCTTGGTTTGCAGCCAGGTGACGTGGCGACATTCCAGGGCCAGTGTTAGATGGCTAAAGCCAGTAGACTAGTCACTGTGTCAAGAGTCGATTGAAGTGTATAGTAAAGTAAGGAAGGCCAAATTCAAAACCGAAAAAAAAAGAAGAAAAAAATCCAGTCAACTCCAGCAAACCAGTGCCATCAATTCACTCGCCTCTCACTCCATTGGGAAGAGGTGCCTCTCTCGTCCAAATATTCATGCCAACCTTCCACCCCCTCTTAACAGGCAACCCAGCATGCAAATTCCTCGAATCGCCTTCATCAGTCCCGGGAAACACATTCTCCCAAAACACAGCATTCCCCATGACAGGCCGGAAAGTAACCCCATTGCTCCTCTCCTCATCACAATCCACAAAGAGACACCACTCCTCCCCCGCAGGCCCAAATCCCAAACCTCCAGCCGCCGATCCACTCGCGGCGAAAGCGGGAATCGTCTCGGGACTTGCCAGAATCGGGAAATTCGTACCTCCGCCGCGTAGATTCTCGCTCGTAGCCAAATAGGCGAAAAAGGAGGAAATTCTTTGTCCTCCTTTGTCAAGGGTTCTCTGCGCAGGATCGGTGAACCAATCTGTATGGTAGTGGAAATGCTGGCTTTCGTAGTACCGAACTAGTTGAATGGGTTCTAAATGTGCTCGTGCGAGGTCTTGTTCATTTGGGGAAGAGGATGTTAATAGGCCTTGGAATCGAAGGGCTCGTAATTCTATGCATCTCACGATTTCGTCTTTTGGGGATAGGGGTGTTGAGGAAGAAGTTCTGTATCTTAGGTTCGTGGATTCGTTTCCGTTGGTTACGGAGGAATGTTGGAATGTTGGTTCTCTTGGGGATGTTAGTTGAGGGATAGTTGAGGGATTGGGGAGGGGATACGGACCCTAAGTTTAGGAGGTATTGGCTTTCCGTTGGGGTTAGGAAGTTGGTTATGTAGATTACCAGGGGGGATTTTGAAAATATTTGGATTTTGTAGGGGGGGTCTATGCATTCTTCTGTTGAGGTTGAAGTTGACGATGCGTGTGAGAGGAGGGTTGTTAGGAGGAGGGGTGTCAGGGCTAGCAGCTTCATTTTGGACGTCTTTGGGGTTAAGCTTGCTGGATTGAATGGAGATTGAAGAGCTGGAGAGTTGTACGGAGTAGAGATGAGATGAAGAGAGGGGGGGGTTTATGAGGAGTGAATACGGAGTAGCTTTGGTGGTTTCGAAACAAAACATGGAGACCCTGATCTTCGGATCTGTGACGGGGGAGGTCTGGGAGTAACCAGGTCTGGGAGCTCGAGATCATAAGATGCCATCAGTGACAAATAAGAAAGAAAAAAAAAAGGCGACATTGAACAATCATGTACGGAGTAATCAAAGAACATTCAAGAAAGTGCAGATTTTTTTTTATTTTATTTTCGAGCTAGATATCTCTCTGTCCGGTCCTGTGTTACTTGTACGGAGTAGACCGGTCTTGTGTTCAGACAAAAGTGAAAAGTCGCGATGTGCCAAAAGGGATGAACTACCTTGGCTTGGTCTAAGGTAAGCCTAAGCCTAAGCCCCTGAAACTGGCCAGGCCCCCATAAATAAGAGACGGGGCCAGCCAGCCCTGCCCTGTGTTTAGGGCTTAGCGTGTTTTCCTCGCTGAATGGGAGAATTTCAGTGGGGTGTCTAGGGAGGGCGGGGGCAAAGTGTTTGTAGGGCGATCAGACTTTCGAAATGCCCTGTATCAGAAGGGCAAGGGGTCAAAAGTGTTTGATGTTCCAAGGGGCAAGGGGGCAAGGGGACAAAGGAGGGGGAGCTTCGGAGCTTGAGAGCTCGAGAGCTTGAATTTCTGTCATTCTTTTTTTTTTTCGTTTTTTTTTTTCGTTCTTTTTCTCTCATTTTTCGGTCTTTTTTTTAACGAATTATTTAGGACTTTTTTTGTGTTGCGGCCAGCCAGCCACACTACATTAGCGACGGTTTCTAAACTGGCAGTATCAACTTGACAAGGACACTTACTAGAAGCAAAACGAAGCAGAACGAAAGAAGAGTGAAAAGAAAAGAAAAAGAAAAAGAAAGAGAAAAGAGAAACAAAAAAGAAACAAAAAAATAGGGGAGATGTACTCGCTTCGTCGTCTCGTGTGCGCCGCTACAGCACTGTACTTCACCACCACCGCAGCATGGAACTTTGTCTCTGGCGATGACCTCAAGAAAGTCGTCAAGGAAAACGAAAACGTCGTCGTGTCCTGTACGTCGAACCCTGGCGATTCACTAGACAGAAACCTGTATACTAACCAATTCTTTGCTCCAGTCGTCTGGGTTCGTTTGTATTTGCCTCGCTTTGCTTCTCTTCTCAACTAACATCTGACATGGACAAAACATGTAGCCAAGCGAGTCCGTCTCCTCTCCCTGCAAATGCCTCGCACCCCCAAAAAGCTCAAAACTGACGACTAGGAAAAAAAAAAAATAGAAAGGAAAGCAAAGCGTTTGAAAACGAATGGTCGAGAGTGGAGGATTCCGACTATGTAACGGCTGCAATTGATTGCGAAACCCACGAGTCGGATTGCAAGAAATATGACATTGCGTCGTACCCTGCCATCCGATTTGTTTCGCAGGGTGAGCCGCCGCAACGATTTCGTGGCGAGCGAACAGCAAAGGAGTTTGTGCCTTTTTTTTTTTTTTTTTTTTTTTTTTTTTTCCCTTCCGTGTTTTCTAGGTTCTTTAAAGTCGATGAGGGGGGGGGGGCAAAAGAGGCAGAAAGAGGAAGAAAAGACTGACGAATAAGACAGGATTCTCGCCTTCGTACGCCGTCTCCTAACCCCCCAACTCCAAACAATCACCCCCGACACCGAATCCGCATTCCTCCAATCCGACTCCCACGCCATCCTCCTCCGTCTCAGTCCCGATTCCAAAGACGATGCCATCGCCGACCGTTTCGCTTCCCTTGCTGCCCTTCGTCGTGGAACATTATCCTTTGGGATTGAGCGTGACGAGGCCTTTTCCGAGGACAAGGATAAGGGACTCGTGTGTTACAACAATGATGATGGGATGCAGTATACTGGTTCGGATATGGAGAGGTCCGGGGCTATGGATCGCTTTGTTTGGAGCTGTGTTGCGCCGCTTGTCGGGGAGTTGACGAGGGGGAATGAGATGCAGTATATGAAGGCACGCCCACGCCCACGCCCTCGCCCTCACCCACGACTTCCATTCTCCTTCTTTTACATTTTAATTTCTTCCATTCTTCATCTTCCTCTACCCTTATTGCTATATTTAAACTAACCGATTCCCCCATCACAACCCCAGATGCCCAAGTCTCTCGTCCTTTACTTCACCGACGATAAATTGGATCGTAAAAGCTACGCCGACGCGATCAAGCCCCTCGCGAGGGCGTACCGCGAATACCTCGTCTTCCTGACCATCGACACAAACGAGTATCCGGAAATGCCCGTCTCGCTCGGCCACGCGCCTGGCGTGAAACGCGCTCTCTCGCTGCAGAATCCGCATGCGGCCAAGGTTTTCGTGTACGGGGATGGCGGGGAAGTTACGGCCAAGGGCGTGGAGGAGTTTATTTTGGGGGTTTCGTCGGGGAAGGTTAAGGCTTGGGAATTTGGGGCTGAGGGGCATGTTCATGATGAGCTGTGAGGAAGGGGGGGGTGACTCTCCCGTGGTGTCTTGGTTTTCTACTCGGCTTTGGTTTTTACTATTTGTCTTTTTTTGTTTCTTTCGTTTTCGTTTTTGTTTTCCCTTCCCCCTCCCCCCCAGGAAGATGGAATCTTACTTCCCAGGCGGCTTCCAACCTTGTTGCAGCCTTCATTGAGTTGGCCAAGTCCTAGACTCTCTCACTCTCCGTCACCATCACGTGCATCTGTGCATTTTGTGCATTTGTGCACAGCTGGTAGAACTCTCTCTCGAAAGACATGGCGGTTGCATGCAAAGGAGACCGGAGCCCTTGCTCTTCTTTCTCTTCTATTCCACCACCACCACCACCACCAGCCCATTCCCATTCCCATTCCGCATTGCATTCTCCACTTATCTCATCCTTCATCTCTGCCTCGCCCTTCAACCTCCGTTTCACCAGTGCCCACAAAAATGGCATTCCAATCATTCCTTGAGCACTGGGAGACGTTTCTTGCCAAACCTGACATCTCCCCCAGGACTACGTCGAGACCTACTTACGTTCAGCACAAGCAACCCCCATCGTTACCAGCCACCCACGCCCTAATATCTGGCTGAACTCGAGGAAAGATTGGATTTTTGCGAGAGAGATCAACTCCTTAGTGCCACTCGATAGGCTACAGCTGTTCACAACTGTCACCTGGTCTTTACTCCTGGTCGCCCCCATCAAACAACTTCGGCTCTTTAAAGCCCAGCTTCTCAATGAAATCAATCCATCTCTGCTTCTTCGTAATTCGGCGCGCGATGCCGTTAAACTTGCTGGAGATTTGTGCACAATGCAGCTATCATCGTTTTCTTACTTTCCTCAATCACCAAGGTCCCTCCCCCTCGTCAGGCCACTGATCAACGATCTCCCCTCCCCCAACCAAACTCCCCAGATTCCCCCTCACACTCTCCCTAACATAAACACTCCCCGTCCCCCGAAAATACCCACCCCCAATCCCCTTAATATCACTCCCGCCCGCATCAAAAAACTGGGTAAAAAGCGGCGGCTGCGTAGTCAAACAAATAGGTCTCTCCTCCTCCGAAAACCCCCTTCCATCGCACCAATCGCGTAACATGAGATCCCATATTGTCGATAGTTCTTCGAGGCCGAAGCGGTGCAGGAGTTTTCGGGCTCCGGCGCGGGATACGGCGTAGGCTTGGACGCCGGACGTTCGGCGCGATTCGTGGATTACGCGGGTATGTGGTGGGAATTCCGCTGCAAAGTCGTCGATTTTGTCGGCGAAGGGGTGGCGTTTTAAGTGTTTTGGTGCAGCGACTGTCTCGTCATTGGGGATTTGGAGGGTAAGGAGCGACCTTGGGCGGGGGATTTCGCTTTGGTGTGTTGAGGGGAGGTCGGTTCCTGTGTGCCCTAGCCATAAGATGTCCCATTTGTCTCCGAAGGGGGTTTGGGAAGGGGGTTGGATTGGAGGTGCGGTATTTAGGGTGTGGATAGGGATGGGGGAGGAGGGAGAGTCTTTGGAGGGGTATTGGGTTGCTAGGGATTCGGAGGTTGATTTTAGCGGTTGGAGGTAGATTTGAGATGCTTTTGCAAAGGTTTGGAGTTGGGATTTTAGACGGATGTCCCAGTCTGCGTCGTCTTCTAGTACGAGGGCTGAGGTGAGGTTTTCACGGACGATTCTGAAGGGGGAGAGGTATTAGCTTCGATCATGCATCGGGGATTCAAAGAAGGAAACGAACCTTTGTAAAACATTCATGTGTGCCCTCCAACTTCCTATGATCTTATCCCATTTGACGCCCTTCTTCCTCTCGGTGGGCGGGAGCACTTTCTCCAGGACATTTGCCCCCCGCACACCATCTATGAATATCACGTCGAAGCCAGTTACTGCGGCGGCCAGAGTGAATGCGTCGCGGCGGTCTGTCCTCTCGGGAAGATTGATGACGAATATTTTTTCAAACTGAAATTTACTTTTTCATTAGGAATTGGGAATGAGAGGGAGGGAGGGGGGGGGAAGATCGAAAGGAGCTACCCCGAGTGTTGAGTTTAATGTCTCTACTGGAAGAGACGGCAAAGATTTGTGCTGCCATTTTAGGAGAATGTAGAGAAAGGGTAGCGACAAGAGGATGGAAATGAGACGTCTTGGTTTCGAAATCATTTCTTTTTGGAGGGACATGGCCAGCTTTTCGAGTTGTCATGGGAGAGTTGGGGGATTGACATGGTTGAGTGGTTGAGGACAGGTGGTTCTAAGCTTTCTTTTCCTTTGCATTTATCCGATTTTGTATCTAATATCTCGACTTTTCTTCCTGACAAAACTCTTGCAGTGGTGCTGGCTGGGTAAATGCAGATCCAAGTGTAACCTTTCTTTAACAGACGAAACAAGTCACGAGGAATGTCGGGGTGGTTTCAAGGACAACAACAAAGGGAAAAAGGGAAATCAAAACAAAACAAGAGAAACATATCATTAAGAGTAACTGACAGAGGATAAAAACCACCCCCCCCCCCCCCCCCCCTGAACGGCGGTCCCGTAGCACCGCCACCCGAAGTTGTGGCTTGTGTGCTAGCCGAGCTCCACTCGGCCGTCGCCAGCGGTTTCGGTCTTGCTCTAATGCAAGCTAAGTGGAAAGTGGAAAATGTCCTGCGTCTACTCCGTAGGCATTTTGTGTGGGGAGAAGAATTGGTACCACCGGCTGCCGGCCCCCCTTCGTCCCGCTCTGTCGCAGCCACAGATCTGCATACTTGCCCCCCTGTGCCAGCAACTCCTCGTGCGTGCCCCTCTCCATAACACTGCCGTCATGTACCACCAAGATGCAGTCGGCGCCCACAACCGTCGACAGCCGGTGCGCAATTACAAAGGTAGTCCGCCCGCTCTTCAGCACGTCAAGCGCGTCCTGGATCTTGGACTCCGTCGTCGTGTCCACGGCGCTCGTCGCCTCGTCGAGAATCACCACCCGCGGGTTCTTGAGGAAGACGCGTGCGATAGCTACACGCTGTACCTCGCCGCCCGAGAGCTTGACGCCCTGCTCGCCAACTTTGCTATTGTAGCCTTTGGTAAAGGTGAGGATCTTGTCGTGGATGGCGGCTGCACGGCATGCTGCAAACACTTCGGTTTCTGTTGCCGTGGGCTTGGCGTACCGGAGGTTCTCCATAATCGTGGTGTTGAAGAGCAGTGGGTCCTGCGGCACCACACCGATGGCATCGCGCAGTGAATTGAGCGTAATGTTGCGGATGTCGTGGCCGTCGATAGTGATGCGACCCGTAGTCACATCGTAGAAGCGGAGGACGAGTTTCGTGATGGACGATTTACCGGCTCCAGTCTCGCCCACAAGAGCAATCGTCTGGCCCGGTGTCGCTGCAAAATCTAGATTGCGGAGCGTTTCCCGCTTACCGTCGTACGAAAACCCGACATCTTCAAAGGCGACATTGCCTTGAATGTTGCGAAGATCCAAGGCGTTTTCCCTGTCGGTCACGTTAGGCTTTGTCCGCAGGAGGTCGAGCAGTCGTTCAGCATCGACGAGGTCGAACATGAGGAACTTGTAACTGTGCGACAGGTATTTGATGGGCCAGATGAGATTTCCCCAGTATTGGAGGAGGAAGACAAAGTCACCCGCCGTGCCTCGACCATGCGAGATGTCATACAGAACCATGCTTGCGAGGCAAAAAAAGACCACTGGCACAAGCATCTCGAGAAGGCCTTGGCATACGAGGTCGACGGTACTGTGTTTGAGCCTTGCCGCGAGTTGCGCGTCGACAGCGCCCCCAAACTGCTGCTTCTCGTGCCCAAACATGTTGAAGTAGGCAACTGTTTGCCATCCCTGCACAGCCTGGTGCATGGTCCTCGCTTCTTTACGCTGCGTCTTTACCCACGCGCGCCGATTATCTAAGTTCAGATTAGAAGCCAGGATCTCCAAAGTCACAAACGAGCCCGCCGCCACTAACATGGCCACGGAGAAGTAAACGTTGAACCTCCAGTAGAGGACCCAGAGAGCGATGGCCAGGTCCACGACTGGCGGAGCCACTTCTAGGATGGCCGCCTCTAGGACATTGGTAAGCGCCGAGCCCTGGTCAATGGCCTTCATGACTTCGCCCGAATCCTTGTCCGAGTGGAACTCCATCGACATGTTCATGACGTGAGCAAAAGCAACGTTGGTAATCTGCCGGTAGGAAAATTGCTGAATAGGGATTTTAGCTAGGGAAAGAATCATGCTCAGTCCCGAATCCTCGCTCAGAAGGCTCATGAGAAGCCATATGGATAAGGCACCGTAGGGCACCTCTCCATTGAGGATTTTGTCTGTGACTTTGCCGAGCTGGGCGGGGATCAAAACGTTGAATGCTCTTGTGGCCGCGAGACACAGGAAGCAAACAAGAATGCAGAATTGAACTTTGCGGTCCTTCTTGGGAATGAGAAAGGGTGCGAAGATGGAAAAGTCTTGAAGGTAGCGCCACCAACCGCCAGAATCTTGGATTCGTTTTGCGCGACGGATTTGCTGGCTCGTATAATCGTCTTCGGAGTCGCTCTCCGCCTCTGTATCTTCTTCCGGTTCGGTCTCATTGCCACAAGGGTCGCGCGCTGGGGCGGTCCCGTAGGAGGCAGGTGTGTTCTCATTGCCTGTGACGGAGGGAAGAAGAGGCTCCGTGTCCTTCGTATACGACTTGTCCAGCGCCGCTCGGAAACAAAACATGCCAAGAATAAGAGCAAAAGCGATTGCTATTCTCGCCGACTGGCAGCAGAAGGCAACGATTTCCCACCGAAATGCTAAGCCTCGGACGGCTGTTAAAACCAGCAACGGTAACTCGAATAGTATAATGGTGGCTACGGCAGCGAAACGAAGAGCGAAGGGTTTGTCGCGGCCGTCTGCAAACAAAGACGCCCAAAGCAGTGCTCCGAGGAGGAGATGAATTGAACGAGCCGGTTTACTAAGGAGAGCATCTTGTTGTGCAAAGCTGATGGCTACTTCAGAGAGATAAGAGAAAATTGGGATGAGGAGGAAAGCGTGCACTAGTGGTACGGAGCGGCTCTTTGGCGTTGCGATGCTACTTGGAAGTCTTCTTTTCTCGGATAGTTTACTTGCAACTGTCAAGAGGAGTAGAAAGATGAATACTGTGGCGCAAGTAAGATGAATGACACGGTCAATCAGAATGTTCCGGGCCATTTTTGCGTTCGCAGTGAGCTGGTGATTGTGCTTCTAGACGACCAGACCAACAACTCCAATGATAAAATAAGTCGAAGATATATCGACAGCGCAGAGCACTGAGAACAGAAAAAGGGCCGGTATGACGCATACTGGACCAACATATGCAGGTCAGTTTTTAGTGCAATGGATCACGTTGGTGCCTGGTTATCTGCAATGTACGCGAGCAACCTTGTCTGCTCCCCATTCCGATCTGCGGTAAATTCTTTCTTGATTATGTGCGGCATTTGGTAGCACTGTGATCATGAACGACGGATAGAAGCTGACTGCATAAACTGACAGCACAAACTGACAGTATACTCCGTAAGCAGCCAGCATGCTTGTTCGACCCGGTGCTGATGCGAGAGATCAGAAGCCAATGGGAATTTGTTTTCGGTGCATGGATGATGAGAGGAGTCATCAAGGCGCCTTGTTGCCTAGCTTGGCCAACAAGACCAATGATCGAGATGATTGGCCATGTCTTGCACCGGTGAGGCTATTAAATTTGGATACGGACGGAAAGATTACGTGCATGAATTGATAGGCAGCTTGGGGAATCGAGTCGAATTGTTGGACAGACACGAGAAGGAGAAAAAAAACGATGTGCAGAAAGACGCAGCTGCTCCACAGATTCCTAATTGTTGGAGTACGGAGTACTTTGGTACATCAGAGCTACCCGAGGGGCTTGTCCCCAATGCAGTCTAGCTCTAGCCACAAACCCCACCCCACCACTGGGGAGGCTTACCTAGACCGGCCCGCCCGTGGCACGCACCCAAGACTACGGAGTGCTCCGTACTTGTACTTGTAAATAGTACTCCGTACTCCGTACTTGTAGTTGAGAAAGCTCCAATAGCAGGGGTCGAGAACACAGCCACAACAATTGTTTCTTTCCCTCCGGACTCCAACCTCGAGGCGCAATAATGAGTTTATACACTTGTTCCTTGGTCATGGGAGAGCCAAAGAGTGCCGGCCCACCTTGCATAGACTCTGTCGAAGCCAACTAAATGAGGCTGAAAATGTTTGCTTTCTTCCTCTCTTCCTCTCTGGTTTACAGTGAGTTTACAGTGTTCGAATGTTGGAGCTTCACTGGAGCCCTCACTGTATCTTGGGGCTGCCGGGCTCCTCTTTTTTTAGGTAGGATTTTGACAGGTCTTGGGGGTTTAAAATAGACTACAAGGTAGATTCCAAGTACAGGTACCCAGCCCTAGGCGCTTAGTGCTGCGCAGCATTGGACAGGGAGCTGTTCAGCACCTTGAGCAGAAATTCTGGAGCGTTGTTAGTCCAGATTCAGCTTGTTTCGACAAGGACATCTTGTACTGGTACTTCAACCCCTGCACTGCCGCCATTTTGTTCCCCCATAAGCCTCCACTCCGCTTTCCCAGCCTTTGCTTAATTGCATCTCTGCCCCTCTTCACGTCGCCTCACTTTGCGATGAGAAAATATCCCCCTTCTCCAAAGTTGTTACCTTCGCCCTTTAGCATTGTCACTTTACCACGCGCATCTATACGCCGACCCCCAGTACAATCTGCCCTCTATCCTTTTTCTTCAATCTCAGAAGCCTTAATATCTCGAGGCTGCATATTTGCCTCCCCTGTCCGTCAATTCTTCGTCCATTTCTTGCTCTTTCTTCTTATCAGCCTCGTCCCCCTCATTTTCATACATATAGACACCCTCGTACAAACCCGGCCGACACTCTTCTAGGCTCGGTGAGGGCTCTCGACTTGTCGCTCTGAAACTTTATTGTCACCCAGGCCACTCTTGTCGTCTCCCACGCCGGTTGCCAGCTTCTGGTTCGCGTGTGTGCCCTTCATGCCGGATTTCCTGGCTGCGGCGTCCGCGTCGCCTCACTCTGGCGCGAGCTCCCATGTCACCCAGACCGGACGCCCATCACTATGGACCGACTCGGACCAGCGCAAGCTCGGCCGCTTATACCTGTACACCACCTTACCAATCAAGAAGATTCTTGAGGTTATCTCGCCTGATGGCGGACCAGGGTTCGTGATCTCTTCCTTTCCTTGCCCTTTAATTGAGGGGCTCTCTTCACTCTCAGGCTTCAGACTGCTAACTGTGGTGCTTGCGCCCGCTCTGCAGCAAGGATTCAGCCAACAAGAAGCTCAATTCCATGCTCAACAAGGAGCCCCGATGGCTTCGCCCACGCACCAAAACCGACATTGAACGTCGGATGAATGAACTTGGTCGATCGCCCACCAGATCCGGCCCGTCCGAGCCAGCACCGTGGCACGAGTCCAGATCACCTGCTGACCAGGCGCCCGTGACCCCATTCTACGCGCAACATGCCCAACAGCCAATACACACAGACCCCGATTCCATGATCCTGGACACCCCCATAATCGCTGAACCCGTTCAATATACCGACGACCACTTAGGTACCAATGGTACCTTCAACAGTGCTCAACCCACAACCTTCTTAAGGCAGCCTTCTCCGAGCCGTGCCAACGGACGCCTCTACCAACCCCCTGACATGATATCCTATCCACAGGCGCCGCCACCTTTGCAACAAGAACACCAGCCTGCACCATCCGGTGGTGGCTTCTTCTCCTCCCCATTCCGCCGGTCCACGATCATGAGTACTTCGACAGACAAGACGTCGGGCACCATGCAACGTGTTCTCTCAGATTACTCGTCCGGGTTCCGCCGCCACGTTAAGCGAGTGGTCAAGCGGTACACACTTCCCGTCAACGCGTCGACGCCCGTCCGTGATATGCATACAGCCGAAGCTCGCACCTCATTCAGTGGAAATTCCGCGCGAGGCTCTTGGGTCCACGACGAGTGTGCGCCCGTTGTGCTTTCTACGGCGCCCCCATTGCCAGGCGAATTTCTCAACCTGAAGAGCCTGCTTGATAAGCAGGGTGAGTGCCAGGAGGGTTTTCCTGAGCACCAGGCGCGGAGCTGCCTCTGTCGCGTCCGGGACGAGATTTCGGCGTCGAGATGGATGGCTCAAAATGGTGATTTCTCGGCCGAAAGTTGTCAACTGTATCAAAGCCTCGTGGCCGGCGCTTTTGATGCTATTGACCTCTCGGCCCGCGACGTCTTTGATAACTCCCCTATGCACCTATTTGCTGCCGTCGATGCGCCCCACGAACAAATGCTACGACTCGTGCTGGCCAAGCCTACCCACTACCAGGCTGTCAACAGCGCCGGTCAGACGTTCCTCCACATGCTTTCTCCAACCTGGCTCTTCGAAGGCGTCGGCGAGAACTCCCTTCTCATGAGGCTCCTACGGACCGTCGGCGGCCAAGACCCAAGCTTCCTCTATGCTCAGGACCACTACGGTAGAACCTTCCTCCACGTGCTCCGCTCCAAAGTCGAAGACGCAACAAACTTCAACTACCTCCTCCAGATGCTCAGCTGCACACTTACACGAGATGCCTTCGGCTCGCTACCCACCTGTACCGACGACGCCGTCTTCCAACCCCCCCGCCGCGCCTTCACAACCGCCATGGACGAAGACACCTCAATGCCCTACGCCCCATCCCAACCGTCCCCCCTCCGACACAGTGACAGCGTCCTCTCGAGCCAGGCCCGCCTCATAGAATACGTGCGCATATCCCAAGCAAACCCTTCCTTCGAAGACTCCTACGGCCGCAACGGCCTGCAGTGCCTCGCCTCCGTCTACCTAAGCCAAGATTCCCTCCTCGCCAAAATCGGCACCAGCGACACAAACCCCCTTCCCACCACAACATACCAACAACAAACAAACCGCTCCACAAACCGCCTACGCCGCACCCGCCGCGAATCCTCCCCACCCCGTCTAAAACACTCGGAATCCTCCTCAGACCGCCTAAAACTCCGCGAACAAATAGTCCACAACCTCCTCCAAAGCGGCGTCCAAGTAAACCACTACGACACCTCAGGAAACACGGTCCTCATGTCCTTCGCCGCCCAACTCCCCGAAGAAGACGACTACAAAATCCCCGTCACCATCATCGAAGCCCTCATATCCGCAGGCGCAAACGTCCACGCACGAAACAGACAAGGCGAAACAGCACTCCACGTCGCCGTCCGCAGAGGTCGCAAACTCGCCATGCGAACCCTCGTAAGAGCAGGAGCAAACGTCCACGCACGCGACGCATCAGGCCGCAGCGTCCTCGACGTCGCAGACGCAAAAATGGCCTCCGACGTAGAAATGTACATGCACTACGAAGCCTGCCGAGCCTGGCTTTCCGGCCAATGCCAAGCAGTACAAGATCCAACCGTCGTCGAAGAATGGGGTGTAAAAAGGTTAAGTAGGGAGTCAAGTCGGAGTAGTAGAAGAGCTTGATTTTTCCTTCTTGGTTATTTTGCAAATCTTTTCTTACCTTGCATTTCTTCTCTCATCTTTTTATATTGCTCTGGGCGTTTACGGAGGTAGGATGGCAGGCATAAGCGAATGGTGTACAGCATGCTTCTTCTTCTTCTCTTTTCTTTCTCGTCTATTTCCTTTTTCGACAAATAAATCAACCCCCAAAAATATGTCTTCTATACCCAGTTTTTTTTGGCTCTACTCTTCATTTGACGAGGCACGATTTGTTTAACTCCCAGATGTTTATATGATAGGATCCTTGCAGAAGATAGCAATTCTGGAACCGTATTTGTTCATTGTTCCTGGCGCATTGAATGACGTTACAGGACTGAGATCTTAAGACTTCATGATCCACGCTCTGCCCAGCCATCGCCAACCAAGACACATCTAGAACACTTGATTTTTTTTTTTTTTTCATGTGGTATCTCAATTTCAAGTCTAAAACTAATGCTAAGCCCGGCACTGATCATGAAACCGGTGTTGAGAATCTTTTATGAAGATAAAGAAAATACAAAAAGAGGTATCGGAAAGTATGATTAAGAGCTAGGTCCATGCCAAGTGGCCTACTGGCCAGGAAACCGTAGGTCAAAACGAGAAAAGAATTGTATGCAAGATTCATATGTAGATGATTTCATCGCTCTGCGGAAAAGGGGGGTGAACGCTTTATTCGAAACCCCAGCGGGGAGCGTTGATGATAATGCCCATCATGCAACCCGAGATGATACCAGTGATGGGAAGGGTGATGAACCAACCGAAGTAGATCCAGCTAACCATGCGCCAGTTGATCGAACGCCACGTGCCGTTGCAGAAACCAACACCTGAGAAAAATAAAAAGTCAGTCACATTGTTCGCTGGTTACCGACTCGTAGAAAAAAAAAAAGGGAGATGCATACCAACAATGGCACCTGTGATGCACTGCGTAGTAGACACAGGGAGCTTTAGACGGGTGGCAATGATGATGGCAATAACAGAGCCGAGTTCCATGGAGAAACCACGCGATGGCGACTGGAGAGTGATGCGGTTACCCAAGTTTCGCATAATGTTGTAACCGTAAGTCCAGAGGCCAATGACAATGGCACCACCACCGAAGGCGAGAATCCATAGAGGGACTTTAGCCTTGTCGGGGAGCTTGCCGGTGTTCCAGATCTCGAAAATGGTAGCGTATGGGCCAATGGCGTTGGAAACATCGTTGGCACCGTGGACGAACGAAGCGGCCGACGAGGTCATGATCTGCATGAAAGTGTACAAGAATTCGGTGCGGTTGTCGTAATGGGCAGAGTGGGCGTGAAGTTCACGGACGTCACCACCAAGAGCCGACTTCTCACCCTGGCTGGAGATGACGTCCTGGTCGACACCGTTGAAGAGAGCAAACTTGAGGAGCCAGAAGAGACGAGCACCAGAGTACCAGGGGCCGTCGGGCTTGGGTCCCACAAGGGACTTGTGCTTGGGGGCAACATCCTCGATGCCATCACCTTGGTCGGAAGCATCCGAGTTTACAACCTTCTCGCCGTTGGGGCCAACGGTGCTGTTTCTGCGGGCATCCTCGGCAGCGCGTCGGGCGTCGAGCTCCTCCTTGGTGAGATGACCCTCGTAGTAGTTTCGGATGGGTCCCTGGTAGTTGGCGGGAGGGGGAGGAACCTCGCCGCGGCGAAGGAGAAGGGGACCCTGGAAGATGTGGTACCACCTGAGCTGCCAATCTTCCTTGATGACAACACGGTAGAGCCAAGGGCAGAGGAAGATGCCGACGAGGATACCCCAAGCAGCACCAGCGGCGACAACAACACCGGGAATCTGGGACTCGGTGAGGTTGACCTTGTAGCTACCACCCTTCCAGACGAGAAGCATAGAAATGAGCATACCAGTGATACCGAAGTACACAGGCACGAGGTATAGACCGCGCATGACTGAGTTCTGGCGGATGAGCACAAGGTATTTGGCCGTCAAGAAAAGGAGCGAAGCGAAGATACCCGAGAGGACAGGGGCGATGATCCAGGCAAGGAAGACCTGAACGACACCATCCTTGATGACAGTAGTGCCACCCTTGGACTTGTCACCAACCCAGTGGATGTTGTCGGCACCGACAGAGGCAATACCCATACCGATGATACCACCAATAAGAGAGTGTGTGGTCGAGACGGGAAGACCCAACTTGGTGGCAAAGGTCAAGAAGGTGGAGGAGGCGACGACGGCGCAGGCCATACCAAGCATGAGAAGGGCGGGTTGTCCAGCATACGACTTGGTGTCGACAATCTTGGTTCGAATAGTGTCCGAAACACGGGCACCGACACCGAAAGAACCGGCAAACTCCATGATAGAGGCACCAATCATGGCCTGGAGGTAGGTAAGGGAGCGGGCTGCAACCGAGTTGGCCCAAGAGTTGGCAACATCGTTGGCGCCTAAACAGACGAAACTCATTAGAAATCATTACTCGATGGTTGCAATCTTGAGACTTTCCACCGATCAAACGTACCAATGTTCCAGGCATCGAGAAAGGCAAAAATGGTGCCGATGGCGAAGAGGTAATCATATTGATGAAGACGCGCCATTGCGAAGGGATTGTGTGGGATATCCCCGGACAGGTATGCGACGGGTATAAAGTGTGGTATTGGGACGGTGGAAGGATTCAGGACAAGCTGTATTGACAGTTGCCTGTTTGGTCACGACGAAGCCGAGAGATCACGGGCGATGTGATGGCGACCGGCTTGAGAGGGAGCGCGTGAAGACAAGGGAAGAAAGGGAAGTGTGAAAGAGCGAGAAGAAGGCGAACGAGACTATATATTAAAATAAAGTACCAAATGGCAGGCTAGCATTGCTAGTCTAGGAAAGACAGGAGGAGGAGGAAGGGCAAAAACCTTCGAGACAGGGTTCCAGGCAGGGCCGCGTGCGGCTTGTCCGTCTGGCACGAATATTGATTTTCACACGAGGGTGAGGTTTAGGGAAGACAGTAAAAACGATCGGGCGCCAGGGCCCATTCTGACTAGGTTGTACAGTGACCAGACTAGGGAAGCGAAGGAGGGTGGAGAGAAGCTCCCGTCGAGGAGGGGTGGTGAGAGAGAGCTTTCGAGAGGTGGCGGCGACATGGTGTATTCGGTGGTTCGAGTAGTGGGGGTTTGGGGCGTGTAGATTATGCTAGAGGGGGGGAAGAGATCAAGAAGTTCGTTTGACTGAGATGGGAAATGAAATTTCGTTCTGACAGTACCGAGTGAATAATTGGAGGGTTTTGGTGATACCGCCATCTATTCAATGCACAGAAAGCATAGAGCTGTGTGATTTTATTTAAATCTCTCTGCTGAATCACACACAATTACCAAATTGAACCCGAAATAAAATATAAGAAAGAGTCCAATACAATGCACTTTCCTCGATTCTCTTTTTTTTCCTCATCGACTGCAAATTCTGGGAAGGAGGGGGTAAGTCTCCGAGGTTCTACGGAGTATATGGGGTGTGGATCTATCAAGCCTGTCTTCCACCACACACTTTTTTCCGCCCTTCCACCTCGGGCTATTCTTATGGTATCTTTTTACGGTATTGATAACTCCGTATATTGAGTATCCTTGTATTACCTGATCTCAACCTGCTTTTCTTTGCCCAATTGCAGCAAGCTACACCGGGCGTGTTGTGGCTGCCGTCCATTTCCATTTCGTATGAGCCACTCCTCTCGTTGAACACCGTATACTCCGTACTGAATAGCAAAAGTCGTGGCACCAGTGGTGGAGAGAATCATGTTGGGTTTGTCAAGCGTCTTTCTTTTTTAATCTTTTGTGTTGGTCAAATAATGCTCCGGGATCAGAGGTAAGCCTTGTGCCGCTAAAAGACAGCATGCTAGTCATGCAAAATTCAGCCCGAGAAGCCACGCACGGCCTGTTTTCAACCCACAGCTTGGTAACGCTTGTATGCATTACGAAGTATGCATCTGTTTTGGTTATCTTGTCGGTGGCCCGGCATGGAAAGAGGGATGTGAAGACTCTGGCATTCCAGCACGTAAGAAGCGTCCGAGCGTGGGGGGCATGGAAGCTCCAGGCTGGAGCTTCCAGCTGTCGATGCATGAGAATTTGGGAGGGGGGGGTTGGGTTTCCACCCATGCCCTACTCTGTCTTTGCCTTCCAGACGGCTGATGATGGGCACATGTCTTCGATGTGTGGATAGGCTGCCATGGTTGGGGCAGACGACCCATAACGAGATATCCTGCAATATTGGCCACTGGAAAGCTATATATAAAAAAATAGGGCGTGTCTTAACCTTTTTTTAATAGCTCAGTCATGGCTCGCTCTGCTATAGTCGGTACTCTGCTTCGCTCAATCCAACGATATAAACATATATCTCCAGAGGGCTCAGTAAAAACTACTATGTTGGGCACACTGGTATGCTTCCAGGATAAGAGTTAACAGGCCGCAGTTGAGTGTCACCAGGGCCGCGGGCGTCCACTCGCCTATCGGGCACACCCTATTACGCCTCTGATACCCCAAACGGGACACCGAATTGGCCCCTCGCCTCCATCGCCTTCTGGCTTTGCTTGGCTTGGGTTGGCAAAGGCTCGTCTCCCCAGCTTCAAACAACAAACAACAAATGAGCTGTAGTACGGAAATTACTACGTAAGATCTGTCAATACGTACTAGTACGGCGTACTTTGTAAAATATTGTAAAAATAGTCTCCTCCTACTTGTTGCCGCGTGGGCCATTCTCGTACCCGGCCATCCATGGTGGAAATAAGATACTGAGAGGTGGGGTCTCCTGTGCTCCGTAGGCGGAAAACGCTTGCATAAGGAGGAGTATTCTGTATGTGATCAGGAGAAAACGCGAGCCCGAGACGAGGGAACGAAACCCGAGATGCCACCTAGTACCATTATTGGTCCCTTTCAGGGTATTTTGTAGCGGCGGTGCCCAGTTTGACGCCTCGGTCGTTATAGGAAACTGCTCATGTGACGTCCTGCCTCCCAAGTAGGGAATCGACAGGAGCGCTCTTGCATGATGGGGCACCTTTCACGAGTACTATGGAGTAGTTCTTTTATTTTGGCAGCCAGTATTTCTTATGCTCGATATCTCTTTCCATTTCCTCTACCGAGTCGGGAATAAATTCATTTGCTCTCGGCCAAAATCTTACGACACGCACGCGACATAGCTGTCGATATTCAGTTCATTTTCATTACTCGGGTACTGTCTTCTCGTTTCTCCTTTGGTGCCTTAATTCCGCGATCCTTCTTGCCAATACTCCGTATGGAATGGTCTTGCTCCATACACGTATATCATTGTCCAATAATAGGAGCGAATCCAGCCACTGTGCCGCGTTCTTGGACCATCTAGCCCTTTTTTCTATCGGGTACTCCGTATTTTAACCTACTCCGTAGAGAATAAAAGACGCCTACGGAGTATTTGGAAGACAAGACCATCTTCTGGAACTACGGAGTAAACCCTGGCTAAGCAGGTCCCGAAGCCGCCCCTTCCTAACTGCTCGCTGTCCAAGTGAAGAGATAAGCTAAATTCTTGCTGGTGGAGTGTGGAGGGGTGGGGGAGCTCGGTACCTATTTAGGAAGTCATCTTTGGCCGTTCCCATCCCATTCCCATCTTGAATTTTTCAGCCAATCAATTGTCTCGACTTTCACACGTTGTTGGAGAGCACTGTTCCTATTGGCTGGCCAAGTCGGGGGCGCACGAGCCAACAACCATACCCAGAGGATCGTCCACTCTCCTGCCCTGAAATACGTTATTAGGGACGTTTGAAATACTCCATATTCATTGCCCCTCTACCAGATCGCCCCCACTGTCAAAGAGCTGTCTTCTTTTCACCCAAATCTTGCAAAGCCAATACAAATTTTTACGTACAATCCAATGTAAGTTATCCCAAACGCTATGCACTTGAATAGTTGGTCTTAGGGGGGGCTTGCTCGTCTTGGCTCGCCAAACAACCCCGTCCTGGCCTCCTTTCCAGTGTACGTTGCGACTGGCCACCGCTAACATCTTCACAACTTTGCCCACCCCCCCTCCACCAAAAAGGGACCCGAAAGCAGGTCTAGCTTTCACTATTAAACTAGTTTCAAAACCCTCTCACTCTGTACTACCCCGTCTTCGCGCCCCACCGTCTACTCCGTAATGCCTCTCTCAAAACCCGCCAGTCAGAGCAATCCATCGGAACACGTTGCGTTGGTGAGCCAGTCAAGGAGATGACCCCCCTTGCCCACACAATGCTCCACAGGCTTGAGAAGAGAATTGAAAAGGATGCTTGATCCCCTTCATGCCAAGATATGCCAAGACTACTTTTGCACCATCAAATCTTCCTCGGGCCCTCATCGCGTCACCAGTTCAGAGCCAGTCCCAAGCTTCGAGCTTACAGCACGCCGAGCACCATTGATGAACTGGACCGCGCTGAGGTATGCGGATGTGAAGGCTTTCCCTGGACTTGCTGTCAAGATCAATTTCCACCGTCTGGACCAGAACCGAAACACTGGTGGTGACCTTCCAGTTAAAGCGATTTTACGAAGTATTGTGCAGGTTCTGGTGACATTCATCACACTCTCGAGTGTTGACACAGAACAGCTCATCAGACATTCCAATATACCGATGCCTCTTGACGAGCAGCCCCGCCATCGACTAGACAAAAAGGAAGAAAGGCAAATTCATTACAATAGACCGACGACATCAGCCATACCGACCCTTGTTTCCTCGTCATCCTGAACATCGACATTTTGAAGTCGCCTGTTCAAGCCAACTTTTACGGGTATGGAATATGGAGTAGTTCGAGACCAGGATCCAACAGTGCCGTTTTCATTGACTGGTGTGTCTTGCCCCTGTGCTTGACTTTCGGTGACTGTTTTAGGATTAGCGCCCGTCTCTGCTCGTTGCTCAAATCAGGCCATTGGAAAACGTCTCTTTTCAGCATCCAGGCTACTCGCTCGGATCGAATATCCACAATTGATGTTGTCGAATTTCTTCAACAGTCTGGTTGCGAAGTGAAGCTGGAAAAATGAAGACGGCAAAGATATCATGAACGCCCATCACCGAATTTGGATATGGGTAGGCCCTCGGGTTGCTCAGTACGAAGTATGATGCACTTGTGCATCCCAGGGTCGGAATACCAACCACTTTCGGGATAAATCCACGGCGAAAGCATGTCGTGGTACCAAAGGCACGAGCCATCTCTCCGAAGTGACAAGAAGCAAACAAAGCATCCCACGTGCTTCCAGAATTGGCCTTTGATGTGTGGATTGAGTTTCGGCGCTATTGGTTCAAATTGGCTAACAGCCCCCAAGGAGCTCCAGCCAATTACATTATCGCCTTTTAACTCGTGGTGCAACGACAAGATAGCCTCCCCTTACCGAAATCTCTCATTTACAACTTTTCTAACCAGTGGCGACCACTAAAAAGAGGGCGACTTTTTTTACGGTTCACAGACTTTTCGGTTGCCCGTCGCAGTCGCAGAAGGATAGCGAAAAGTTTTACGACCATATCGCCTGGTCGGCCGTTCCCGAAGTTCGCCTACCGAAGAGACAAGACAGTCCCTACAAGAGGGGTAGGCAATTAGGAGAGGCGAATTCTTGTGTGTCTTTTGATAGACACCCACTCGAGATTATCAGCTGGAGAGTCTCAGGCAATCCGCCCAGTACCGCGCGACTTTGAGCCTTTGCCTTCCAACTCGGTCTGAAAACACGAACCGTGAACCACATGAGGTAAAAGTTGACAGCTCCGTAAAGTATGCAGTGAGAAATGATCCTTTGCGTACACCGAGGGCAATGCATATAAGTAATCTGTAGTGCCACACTGTAAATAGTCATATCAATATATCCATAGCCATGTTCGGTGAGAAGATGATCATTTATCCCCGGGTTCCCCGCAATCAGCTTGAAAAGCAAAGGAAACAACGCTGGATCGTAATCTAGCAGTGAAAGTAAAGTTTACTATTTTCGCTGCTGCCGGATGTGTGGGACATTTGGTAGTTACGTGTATGTTTTCAGTGATAGTCCAAGTAGTTGAGAAATGCCCAAGACGAGAATACTCCGTACGGGATCTCGCAGGTGGTACTGGTGTAAGGCCTGGGGCTATCCCGTCTCGACCAACTGCTAATTCTCCTCCATCTCCTCCCAAAAGTCATGTCTCTTTTCGCCTCACCTGGCCAGCCCGTCTTCTCGTCCTTGCCCTCAGCTTCCCGATGCATAGTGAGCTTGGCCTGCAGTTTTGCGCGGAGGGAAGAGGAAATAAGTTCGTGGTGGGGGGAGGGACGCCTCTACTGAAAGGCCGGGACTTGATAAACGAGGGACGAGTTTTGATTCAAGCAATGTAGATTCATTTAGAGGAAGTGTTTACACTTTTCCTGTAAAAAAAAAATCAAAAAAATTATGTCGCCTTTGCCGCAAGGGCAGGGCGTGACCAACGTGCTCCAAGGGAAAGACTGCCTTGTGATATTGAGCTTTTCGTCTCGCTAGCTACATGTGCATAGACTTTCAACTCTTTTGATATCTAAACCAACCGGGGTGCTTTACGGGAAGGTAAGTTTAACATTAAAAGAGAAGAGAACGAGAGGCCCGCAGTCAAAGAACACTATCCAAGCATGCTCATTTGGCTGCACGCTCTCTTATTCCTGCTCTATCAGGATTTCCCACCCTCATTAACCTCCCCGTCGAATCAAAATCCTATCAAACTGACAAAAAGACTCCCCTGCGCCCAATTCCTTTCCTTAATTATCTTCCCGTTCCTCTGATCTCACGCGAGTCTTGACGCTACATAGAGAGACTACACCATCACCCCAGATGGCCTGCTTGACTAAAGATCGATGAAATAACGACTCGTAGAAGCGCAGAAAGACGACAAGAGAGGCTGCCTAGATCCAACCTAGCACACTGGTTGGAACCTTCTCCTCAAATGGATCTTCACCGGTAGCAAATTTCCAGAAAGAGTATCCCTTATCATAAGTAAGAACAATGAAATTTTCGTCCTGGAATGTTTGAAACGCCATTGTGTCAGGATCATCTTCAGCACTCAGGTGACTCGCCACTACTTCGTCACAAAAGTACGAGACTTCCTTCTCCGGACTCTTGCCTGAGAAAGCTTCACGAATCCCCATGAGTCTCCTGAGACTAGAAACATTATTCACCGGAGGGTTATTCATCAGAGGGTTATGCAGATCAAAAGTAGGGCGCTTCCTTTCGGGAACAAGTAGCTGCCGTCTCCAGACAGAAGCACCGCTTAGATCGCTAAAAGGTTTCCGTGAATTGATGGGACCGTTCTCGGGATAATACTCGAATTGGAACTTCATTGTTACCACGTCGAATGATACTAGCATGTAGTATGCCCCGGGCTTTATATCATTGGATGATGCTTTGTTTATTTTTCGGAGGTCCATTTTGAAAAGAGAGCGCTCGTTGGGAAGTTCAATGATGACAATGGCCAAAAGATGTACGCCTTCGGGATCCTCTTTATTCACACGCCCCTCGGCTGAATTGCAAACATGCATTGTATGAGGACGAGTGACCTTGTTGGCGAGCGGGCCATTGCGGATGGTGAGCTCTAAGTCACACATCATGGGTTTGCCATCGACATTACCCTCGGTGTATTTATTCACTATGAGGCGTAGAGAATCTGTTCAGGAGCCACAAATAATTAGCAATGTAACATGGACACTTGGGTCCTGATGGTTCTGCCAGTATCTCATGTCACCATAATGAACACATACCTAGTTCGTAAGTCAACAGTTGGCGAGTTTCTGGAGAAATCCAGAAGACTAGCCTAGAAGTGATCTTCACACTCTCCGGGAGCCTGAAACTGGTTGCAATTGGGTTGGGATTGTCCGCTGTATATCGCCAAAAGTACACTTCCCTACTGAAAAGGACAAAGGCGAGCACGTTTCCGTTGCCCACACAATGTGAGATTTGACTCGGCAATACGACTCGGTCCAAAAGTTTGAGCTCTAAGTCATAAATTAAACTGTATTTCCTCAAGTCAGAAATCATCATATCGATTCAGTTGTACGAGTCTCAAATGGGAAGGGGGCATTTACAGTCGTCGCCCTTTGCTTTGAAAAACAACGATGCCACATCCTATATAGAGGAGGTCGTACACCAGTCCGTGAAGGGAGGTTTCTCCCGTGTCAAAACAGACAGATCGTCGTTCATGGGTGAGTAAGTTATCGAGGACAAAGAAGTTACGGGTGTACTGCCAAACGACGCACCCCTTCCAGAAGCGACCTCTACCGCTTGTCGAGACAGCTCCCGTTATTGTAGACGGAACAAGTTTGTTCAGCCATCTGCAGTACCTTTCTTCCCATGGCACATAACGCAGATTGAACCGATGCAGGAAACGTCCTCGATCTCGCTCCAAGTGGCGAACGGCGAGGGCTCGAAACTGGGCCCAACTAAAGACTTCTTGGTTGAACCTCGCTCCGGACAGGTGGCATATGACAAGCCGTCTAAGGGCTTCATTGATAATGACTGGATTCTTCCAGGCCTTCTCCCATTTTCGGCATACGCACACGAACTGGCCGTAGTCTGTTAGGCAGGGGATGTGTTTGCTGATGAGGAGGAGAACATCAAGGGGAAGATCTACGAGGGTGGCGAAGGCTTGGTTCTTTTGTACTGCTTTGTAGAGAAACCAGAGGTCTGATGTCGGCAGAGATTGGGCCAAGTGGACAAGATTGGCTCGTCGGATGTTTGGATCCAGTTTGGCGAAAGCGTCCGCCAGGACTTGAGCTTCAGGATCAGAGTCCGAGACCTTGCCAGTCTCATGGTCCATTCTAGCGAGCTTCAAGAACCAATGATGCGGAATCTATACTCAAGAAAGCCAAAAGTTATATAATATGCGCTGTTGGTTAGTCCAGGAGACTAATGTTGAGCTGATGAATTCGCTACCAAGCGGACATCGATTGCAGCTTGCTGCATGAAAGTGGTCGACAGGTGGTGGACAGAACAGTCAAGATTTCATAAACTTGGGTGTTTGCTAAATCTTGGAGCTACAAGTATGCACAAAAAAGGGGGTCTCAGCATGAAAAACAAAAGCAAAACTTATTGTCTTTGGCAGAAAAACGAAATGGTGAGCTGCGAAGTCGTGAAGAGGGGTTGGGCAACCCAGGCTGAGACATGCATGCAGCTGCTAGCAGTTGTGAGGCTGATTTCTGCTGACTCATCCAAATATCTCGTCATCCAGACAATCATGTGCCTACGCCTGCCTCTCTTGCCTCTCTGCCCCTCCACGATTTCGATGTTGCATTTCCCATTTGGGCCAAACAAAACAACTCCAGAACTTGGCATCTCGGAGTGAGTTTCCAATTCGGAAAAGCCCCCAAACCAATTCCGATCAGAGCGGATAGACTAGGTCATCTGACATGTCTCTTGCTACTCACACCAGCTAATCGGCTCTGTTCTTCGTCCACCCCCCTTCCCCCCTTCGCCTCCATCTTCACCATGACGCCCCGAAATACAAGATCGTCATCACCGCAGGTATCTGACGGTACCGCGATTACCGAGGCGCACCCTTCCCATCCGGCTCGGACGATCTCTCCGTCGGTCCTCTCCCGCACCTCCTCGACTGCCTCGACCTCATCCTCCCGACGGAGGACCCGCTACCACCACAACACCATAATACGTACGATTGCATTCATCTCCTCGGTTGCGACGGCTCTGTGCGCTGGCTCG
This sequence comes from Graphium sp. VPRI43844, assembly GCA_019925285.1. Lineage (NCBI taxonomy): Eukaryota > Fungi > Ascomycota > Sordariomycetes > Microascales > Graphiaceae > Graphium > Graphium sp. VPRI43844. The sequence goes on from JADHKT010000059.1 coordinate 87,248, forward strand.
ATCACCGTCTTTTCCCTCTACGGGCACATTTTCCAAGAACGACTTCACTACACACAATTCCAGGTCAATGGTGTGGCCATCGGGAGCTCCGTGGCACTATACTTGCCCGTCTCGTTCCTAGGGTACATCTGCGATCGCTTCGGAACGGCGCCGCTCTCTGCCCTCTCTGCTGTTCTCTTCGGACTTGGGTATGGGCTTGCCGCCCTTGTCTACCAAACGCTCGATCTCAGAAATGGAAAGTCTATCGATGGTGCCGATGGTGGTGAGGGAGAGGCAGGCTGGACTTATATTCTCATGGTCTTCGCCTTTGTATGTATTGGTGTGGGCACTTGCTCCATGTACCTTTCAGCTGTAGCCACTTGCGCGAAAAACTTTGGCAAAGGCAAGCACCGGGGCTTAGCACTCGCAATGCCGATCGCAGGCTTTGGATTGAGCGGTATGTGGCTCAGCCAGTTAGGCGTTCGGCTCTTTCCCGAGAAGTTTCCGGACGGCGGTGTTGGCGACTTGGACGTCTTTCGATTCTTTGTCTTTCTTGGCATTCTCCTTTTTGTTGTCGGCATTACGGGAATCTTCACGCTTCGGGTTGTCGATGAGCAGGATCTCATCGACGAAGCAGTCGAGGAGCTAGAGCGCAGTGGACTCCTACAAGGAAACAGTTTGACCTACGGCACTGCTGCCCAACTGTCGCCGCCGGGCAGTGTCGACTTTGAAGACGAGGACGAAGCCGCTGCGAGCAGACTCCTTGACCCATCCAAGGACGGAGAGGATGACGACGATGCACAGTGGAAGAAGAACTGGGTTCTCAATGCAGAGACACGCCGTTTCCTCAACGACAAGACCATGTGGCTCTTTGCGCTTGGCTTCCTCCTCATGATCGGGCCTGGCGAGGCTTTCATCAACAACCTTGGGACCGTCATCGGTACGCTTTATTCACCAGCACCAAGGGTCTCGCTCTTTGCACTCTCGGGTGCCACTTCTCCTGCCACGCACGTCTCTCTTGTCGGAATCACGAGTACCATTGCCCGGCTTCTCACAGGTTCTCTTACCGACCTCCTCGCTCCCTCGCCACCAACGCAGCACGTCCAGGTTGGCAGCTCAGGGGCATCGGCGACGGCGGTGGATGGCCAACGACGGATTTCCGTGTCGCGCGTTACCTTCCTACTTACCTTTGGCCTAATATTGTCGGCTGGACTACTTTTTCTCGCATCCGGATTAGCGCAGAACCACGGCGAACGGTTCTGGGTTGTCTCGTCTCTGGTTGGCGCGGGATACGGCGCAGTATTTAGCCTTACCCCGATCATAATTACGGTTATATGGGGTGTAGAGAACTTTGCGACCAACTGGGGCATTGTCGCCATGTTCCCTGCACTGGGATCTACGTTTTGGGGGCTTGTGTACTCGGCCGTGTACCAGGCCGGTGCGAAGGCTTCGACAGCCCATGGCGATGGAGAAGAGAGCATCTTTTGTTTTGGCACCCAGTGCTACGCGCCGACATTTTGGGCCATGACTACAACGGTGTGGGTGGCATGCGGGCTTGTGGCCTGGGCATGGAAGGGTCGCGGTGGATGGGCGGACAGGGGAATTGTAATTTGATTCCGTCGTCACCCTTTCTTTATTACTTTTAGTTTACTTATCTTGCATCCGGGGATAAGGATGGTACAAGGTAGAGAGTATCGTATGCAACTGTATCATAGTGATATCGGCGTGGAGTGGCTGACTTGGGAGCTTTTTAACAACTCCCACCTACGTCTTTACCTAGGGGAATGTGATCCGACCCTCCGGGACGAAGCGAAAGAAGCGAAAGAAGCGGGCGCTGCGCCGGTAATGTACATACATATAGACGCTTAGGCACTTAGGCATGGCAGAGGAAACCTAAACAAGGGGGCTGCAAAGTTTAAATCGCTGCACTAGGAGGGCTTGTCGATCTTGGCGATCTTGAAGCTTGGGCCTGTTTCCAGGCGATCAGCAAGGGTTCCTTCGATAGCGATCGAAGAGGCAGATAAGGGGCTAATAGCAAGTAGGTGTGGAATGATAGCTTTGATTATAAGGTAATTGGACTTTTGAAGTGTAGATCTTGGGAATAAGATTTGGTGTTATGGCGCCGTCAACATGGCGTTTGCGTGTGAGGCTTGGAACCTCGGATCTCGACCTTGTCGACTTGTGATGATGGATTTTAAGTCTAGTGGCGTGTTATTCATCCATCCATTGTCTTCCATCTTTCTCAAAGGGGTGACGCATCTAGACATTATCGTCAAAACATCTTGGCACACATCACTCTCTTCTTCCGATACCAGACACAGTCTGGAACCTCTCGTTTCGGTTCGGCACCGAGGCCTTATTTGTATCCCTTCAAGTCTATCCGAGCCCTATAAAGGCAATGCTCATCCCTCGTTGCGGGATCCTCCCGCGCCGTCCCCTCCAACTAATCCTCGTTCTCCTATTCATCATCCTCCTCGTAGCATTTACATTTCACCGCAGTCCAGAGGCGATTGTCCTTCCCTCCGCATCCGATACCTGGAAATGGACAAAAGACCATGCGAAAACGAACATCAACGTCGGAATGTCATCTAGTGGTCCCGACGCCACGGGAATGCACGCAACAGAAGACTTCCAAATGGATTGTACTCTCAACGCCAAACGCATCGCCGCCCTAGGAAAGAAATACAACCTGGCGGATCCAATCACGTATACGAAACGGTACATCCGGTTCACCAGAAGTCCCATCCCTCGAAAATCCGTAACGCGGATTCCGCAAAAGTTTCAACCGTCGGGCTTCGGCTTCGGCGGCATAGACTGGCGTACGAAATTCCGCCCTGCCAAATGTCCTCCTCCCCTAGACGTGACCGTCCCGGCATCTCCCTTCCCGAGAGACGCGAACGCGAGCGACTTTCTCTTCGGCGTATCAACCACATACCAAAGACTCGTCGACCCCGCCACTTCTTCCACGAAAGAATGGGAATACTGGTTAACGGACGGAAACGGATCTTCAAATGGTGGGAAACTCATCGTTCTCCTCGCGGGAGCAAACGAGTCTCAAGCCTCGGAAATTCAATCTTCGCTCAGAACACTCGGAATAGACGCAGAAATCCACTTGACGGAAGAAAGCGAAATGGCAGTCCGCTACTTCAGCATCATCCCAACACTCTACAACCACCCGTCTCGAAAATCCAAATCTTGGCTGGTGGCATGCGACGACGACACGTTCTTCCCCTACATGAACACCCTAATCGAAACCCTGCACCGCTACGACCACGAAAAACCACTTTATATAGGCGCCCTCTCCGAAGACGTAAATAACCTCGGCCGGCACGGATCGCAAGCCTTCGGCGGAGCAGGCATCTTCCTCTCCCTCCCCCTCTCGAAAATCCTGACAAAAAGGGCAAGATCCTGCACGTCCGACGACAAGGTCCGGGAGGCCGATTCCGGCTGGGGACCGCAAGGCGACATCCTCCTCCGGAAATGCATCTACGAAAATACAAATGTGCGGTTAACTGCGCTGCGAGATCTCTGGCAACTAGACATCACAGGCGACGCAGCGGGCTTCTACGAAAGCGGATCCAAACCTCTGAGTCTACACCATTACCGGGGCGGACAATGGCATTTGGCGAATCCGCTCGCCTATTCGCAGATCGGGAAGACGTGCGGCGAAGATTGCATTTTGATGCGGGTGCAGACTTCGGATGAGTATGTGTTGTCGGGGTACAGTGTAGCGCATTATCCGCGGGGCATAGACTTTGATCTCGATCAGATGGAACGGACCTTTTTTGCGCGTCCGGATGACGAGGGGTGGAATTTGGATTACAAGATGGGGCCTCAGCGGGCTGGACTTTTGGGCACTGGGAAGAAGATTGCGTGGGAGATGAGGGAGGCTGAGGCTTTGGAGGATGGGTCTGTTGTGCAGGTTTATGTTAGGGGGAGAGGGGATGGGAGGTTTACTACGCTGAATGGGAAGCCTATGAGTCGGAGGGATGGGATCATGGAGTTGGTTTGGTTTCCGGGGGGTGTCGAGGAGGAATAGGGGGGACATTGTCGATGACAAGGCTGAAGACAATATGTGGTGTGGTGTTTGAGTACGAACACTGAATCGAAAGTAACATGATCAAGTCTTGTTAACATGTCCCTTTGATATCTATACATCTATCCTCTGAAAAGCAACTATCCTTCTCATTGAACCATGCCTCGGTAATGCATAACCCAGTTCTCTAGACAAAAGAAAAAGACTCTGAACAAACTTCAATACCATTCTTCAATCTGCCAAACTCCCGCTCATGAAAACTTGATGCCTGCCGAAGGATCCCAAGTGCCTGATGTCGGAGGTCCCCTTCCCTGTGGTTTCGGCGCACCAAAAGAGATACCCGTCGAAGGGTCCCAAAGCGCCTGAATCGGAGCGACGGGGGTAGGCTGGTGTGGTCTTGCGTCGTTCGCTTGCTGATTCGCCCACGGCGGTTGCTGTCCTTGGGGTGCTTGGGCTTGGTGTTGCGTTTGTGCTTGTGGCGGAGGCCGTGAGATGTTCAGTGCTGCGAGAGGTGGTAACGCAAGCTCGCTATTTCATATTAGCCAATACTTCATATACTCTAGTACGATATAGGAGATGGGCAGGAGAGCGAAGGGGGAAAAAAGGAAAAGAGGATGGCTTACTCTTCGAGATGCTTAGCCTCGATACGCCGCTCCTGAGCCCACATAACAGCCTTATCCCGAAACACGGGCCCAACTATCCTCGAAAGGTCGTTGTAAAACTTGCGCGCCGCTTCGAGATTGTTCACAACCTCCTTGTACTTGAAATACGCATTATCCAGTTTCTGCAGCGCCTTTTCGCGCTCACGATTCCCCAGGTTGTCGAGCGACTTCTTTTGGTTTTCGAACTCGCGGTAGATGCGCGTCACTTCGGCGAGGAGTTCCTCCTGCTCCTTGGCGTCCTGTTCGACGGCGTCGAGTTCCGGGTCGTAGAGCCGCGCGAGCCTCTTTTCGAAAAGGTCCTCAAAGTGCACCGCCTGGATTGCGGTGGTCGGGTACGTCCTCTCGAGTCGCGCCGTATCCTTGAGGATATCAGGCTTGATGTCGTCGGTGCGTGCCTTTTCCCGTAGGCTCTCAATCTTCTTGCGCCGCCGTGACTCGAGTCGCAGAACATCACTGTATGCACTGCGTAATCGTCCTATGACCAATCGCAGTGTCTCCGGAAGCTCTGTGCGGCGACTCGAGGGCACGAAGTCGAGGATGCCTCTGTCGGGGCCCGACAGCAGGTTGAGGAGATCCTCAACGGCGACAAACTTTTGGCGTACCAGTTCATCGCTGCTGCCGCTGCTGGCAAAGTACCCATCGATCTCTGCAACTTGCTCCCAGAGCTGTTTGCCCTCGCCCTCGGCGCCGCCCTGCGGTCGCGTCCATCGGTCGGTACCGTACTTCTGTCGCAAGCGAGCATCTTCCTCCTCTTCGGCTGCAAGCGCCGCCTTGCCCGTTTCGAAAGAAGCGAGATTGGAAGCCCTCATCTTAGCAATATCTGTAAACGTCTTGTTTACTCTCGCCACGGCACCCGTCTGACGCAGCTCTTCAGCGTGCTGGACCAGACTGTGGGGAAGACCGAGAGGTTTCTCGAGGGCTTGGAGAGAGCCAGGGAGGCCGAGTGATGTTAATGTTGTTTGAATTTGTTCTGTCAGGCTTTCTAGTTTTTGGATGGCGTTCTCATGCACCAGCCGGTCGCGACGCTGCTCGTATATGGACGTTGCAAGATGAACAGCAAAGGGAACCAGACGGGAGAACAGGGCTGGACCAAACTCTGCCTTGTCTCCCAGATACTCGTAGGGATTCGCGACTTGCGGTGGCACCTTTAGCTGTGCCATATTTACGCGCTCGATTGTTGCAAGCTCAGACTTTGGGGGGACCACATCTATAGAGGGTAAAGTGTTAGAGCTATAGCGGGAACCTGGACATGGAAGTAAATGTAATGCAGGGAGGTGGAGAGTTGCATACTGAGGTAGATGAGGTCATTGTCCTTCTCAGCTCTCTTGATTTCTTCCTCGAGCTTATACTTCAAGCCATTCAGGTCGTCCACCACCAACCGGTTGAGGAACCCGCCCCGCGCATTCTTCAACCCATCATTAGCGCAAGCAAGCGCATCCTTGAGTCGCGCAACCTCCTCGCCAAACTTCTTCTTCTCCAAACAGTCGCGCGCAGCCCTATATTGCGCAGCGGCGGCAAAGTGATGATGCTTGGCACTCATGTGATGTATCCAGGCCGAACTGATGGCCTCACTCTTGACGGCCGCCTCGCCGGCGAGGTTGTAGTAGTCGGAAACCTTGGCCGCGAGTTTCGCAATCGTGCCATCGCGGTAGCCGTCCATAACGGCTTTTTGCCAAAAGCACTCTTGCGCCTGGGCGAGAAAGAGCTGGATGAGGGATTCGAGGGTGGACGAGTCCATATCTTCAGGTGGGCTGGACATGCGGAGCTCAGGCAGAACTTCTTTTTGCATGTGGGAGAGGACGCCAGCGGCTTGGGCGAAGTAGCTGGCGCCGGCCTTGAGACCGTCGGTTGTGTTGCGGGGCGAGGATACGGCTAGTTGTGAGTATAGGGCGGCTAGGTTGAAGAGGATGTTTAGGAGTTCGAACTTGAGGTTGTTCTGGACGATGGGACGGTCGGCGTTGTAGCCTAGGGCAATGTACCAGGTGAACTCGGCACCGAGCTGTGGGCGAAAGATTACCAGTTAGCTGTAAGGAAACTTTGTCATGGGATGTAGGGCATTGCACACATCGACGGGAAACTTGCCACCCATCCAGACCAGTTGGGCAGCATAGGATTGTAACCGCTTGGCGCAAGTAGGATGGGGCTCTTGGACGTCGACGGCATCTTTTCGCAGCTGGTCAATGACTTCGAGGTCATGACGAAACATGTCGGGGTGTTGGTCATATTTGGTATCGATATATTTCTTTATAGCTGTTGAGAGAGAGAGGTGGGCGCCCTTGCGAAATGGGATGGAGATGATGTTGGAGATACTAATGTGGAGGACGAGAGCACGTTAGTAGGGCCTTCTTGGGGGCAGGGGACATGAGCATACGTGTTTGCCATATTGGAAGGCTGTGAGATTGTGAACCTTTAGAGTTTGGTGGAGTGACAGCCGAAGAAAACCCAGACCAGGAGTTAGAGGTAGACGAGGCTAGGGTTCTGGCTCCTCGAGGTCTCTTTTTGGTGGGGGAAATAATGAAGTAATGTTTTGGTTTGTGACGAAAGGCGGCGGACTTGCTTGGTTGCCTTTTTCCTGGGACGACTGATGGTGGGGGCGGGGCGCCACAGTGGATGGGAGAGCAGACTCGTTAAACTCGTACAGTGGAGAACCGCCGCATTTTTCACCTCTTAGACAACCAAAGAGCCGGGTTTCGCACACTGTATCACTGTATCACTGAACATGTGCCTCTGGCCCAAACCACGACTAAGATGGCTTTCTCTCATTCTCTCATACACGGTCGTTATAGGCAGTCTATATCAACCACATATAGCCTTCCTAGTCGGCTTCCCATGCCTCTAAATGTCGCGCCTCAAGTAATGGCCTGATCTGACGAGTCTGCTCAGGCCTCCTTAGAATTGAACTCGAACTTAGTAACATTTTGCGATTCCGTTCTAAGAGCCATCCTTCGATCGGTTAACTGCTTTACAATAGTATCATTGAATCCGTTTTTGCTGAGAAGACACAAAGAATTTAAATCCAGATGTCACTCTATATCTGTATTCTATGACTTGAAGATTGTGTATTGAAACATTTGTCGTCATCAACGTAATGAAAAGTCCCAGTCAACCCCATAACAGGTAGGAATAAAACAAGATGAAAGAATCGTTGCCGTAGCCTCCTCCAGTTTCTCCTCATTCCAGGATACAGCTAGGGCTTCAGGATCAGATATATCCTGAGCCATCAACACTAGGGTGGGCGGTTTTGCTCCGGCCTTTAGGAGGAACTTAATAGCGTCTGGATTTCGATGCCAAGAAGCAGCAGCAAGGGCGTTTCCATACCGCCCTTCGAGAGACATATTAACATTTGCGCCTGTCTCTAGAAGCAGCTGGGCCGCTTCAAGATATCGGCCAAAACCAGCAGCAATAGCAGCGACAAGGGCGCTTCCATACTGCCCGCCGACAGTCATATCAACTTCTGCACCTTTGCTTAGAAGTAGCTGAACGAACCTAGGATCGCCGCCATAAGCAGCCGCAATAAGGGCGCTTCCATACCGCCCGCCGACAGCCATATTAACTTCTGCACCTTTATTTAGAAGCAGCTGAATCACCTTAGGATCATGTACGTGAGTAGCAGCAATAAGAGCGCTTCCATACCGCCCTTCGAGAGGCATATTAACTTCTGCACCTTCCTCTAGAAGCAGGTGGATCACCTCAGAATCCCGGCCATGATCAGAAGCAGCAGCAGCAAGGGCACTTCCGTACCCCCCCTTAAGAGGCATATTGACTTTTGCGCCTTTCTTTAGAAGCAGCTGGACAACCTTAGAATCTCGGCCATGAACAACAGCAGCAGCAGCGGCAAGGGCGCTTCCATACCGCCCTTGAAGAGGCATATTAACTTCTGCACCTTCCTCTAGAAGCAGTTGAACCACCTTAAGATTTCGGCCATGAGCGACAGCAGCTGCAGCGCCAAGGGCGCTTCCAAACTCTCCCTTAAGAGGCATATTAACTTTTGCGCCTTTTTTTAGAAGCAGCTGGACCATACTAGTATCTTGGCTGGAACCAGGAGCAGCAGAAGCAGAAGCAAGGGCGCTTCCATACCGCCCTTGAAGGGGCATATTAACTTCTGCCCCTTTCTTTAGAAGCAACTGTGCCACCCTAGTATCTTGGCTAGAACCAGGAGCAACAGCAGCAGCAGCAAGGGCGCTTCCATACCCCCTCTTAAGAGGCATATTGACTTCTGCCCCTTCCTCTAGAAGCAGTTGAACCACCTCAGGTCTTCGGCTACCGATAGCAGCAGCAGCAAGGGCGCTTTCAAAAGATCCTTCACAACGCATATTGACATTTGCCCCTTTCTCTAGAAGTAGCTTAACCACCTCATGATCACGGCCATAAACAGCAGCAGCAACAGTAGCAGCAACAAGGGCGCTTCCATATCGCCCTCTGAGAGGCATATTAACCTCTGCCCCTTTGTCTAGAAGCAGCCGGACCATCTTGGGATCTCCGCTAAAAGAAGCACTAGCAAGAACACTACCAAGAGAATCTGCTGCACAGGGGGCGTTGATATTTTGCCCCAATTGCAGAAACCTCTCCACAAGCTCATATTCCCCCTGGTCAACAGCTACAAGCATTGGCGTGTAGTATTTGTCTTGCGAAGGATCATTGTAAATATGCAGGCCACTGGATAACAGGATGCTAGTGATGGTATGGTGTCCCTGCATCATTGCAACGGAAGCCAAGGGCCAGCCGTCTGGCGTGACATAATTGACGTCGAGTAGATTCATCCTCTTCCATTTCTTCAAAATCCATTGGAGACCAAAGGCACACACGAACGGGGCTGTGACATCCCATTTACGTGCGTCAAAGAAAAACTCACCGTTGAGACGAACCCTGTCTATATTCGCGTGGCGGGACATGCTAGGTTGGGCAGAATGGAACCATATCTTGAAACGAGGTTGGATAGTAGATGGCGGGCCAATCAGCGTCTCTAGCAAGCCAATCAGCTTTACATCATTGCCCACCGCGTCACATGCTTCTCTAACGTGGAATGGCCAGGCATCGCTCCAAGCGTAGTTTTTTTTGAAGCTCACGAGAGAGTCGGTAATCTCATGTTCTCCGCGTCTCAAATCTGAGAATGAGAAGGTCTCAAAAGATAATAGAGCCCAGATGCATGCCTTAGCTGCCAAAATGTGTGCTATAGCGGCTGGAAAGTGATGTTCCTCAAAGTATTCCCTCACAGATAAATGACAGAATCTCCATACTGGCGGAGCTCCACGCGCCTCAGGGTATCTTCGGGACGCGGATCGAGTGCGGTAATAAGGCAACCTTGAACTAAGTGTTGTATCAAGGACCATTAAGTTCCGACATATCTCCTGCAATTGGTACAGATTCAGGTCCTCGTGGTCAACGGTTTCTTCGTCCGGGTCAATTCGAATGGCACCACGAAGGTCCAATTCTGTCAAGGGTCTGGCTGAGCACATGACCCATTGAATCGCACGCTTAGCCATGTTACATTCGTACGATGGACGATGCGATATTTCTGCGTAAATTTGGTCGTACGTTTCCTTCAGCGTTTTTGGAAGGGACTTTAAGCAATCTCTCATGGCCCTTGGTGTCTGGCATCGAAGGATAGAGTCGATCTGAATAGCAGCCCACTGAAACCTGTCAAACTCGTAAGTTAGCGATCGCCCGAATTTAGTTCACATGATCAATGTCTACGGAGGGAGCGCACAACTTACATGCCCTCGGTATTTTTATTCAGTGTTTCCTTGATCTCATTCCGCAGATCGTCTGGAATTGTTTCAACTAACCTGGAGTTGTCTATCCTATAATCAACCAATTTGCCGATATCGGCAGCATTATCGTTGGTAGTAATGACAACTCTAGGATGCTTTCTGAAATGAGCTTTTATGTCTGCATCGGGACGACTTGACAGAAAGAGTTTGACAACGGCCTGGGACTGTGCCAGCCGGTCCATAACTTGGAGGAGATCGGCTCGAGTATCGGGATCACACTCATCAAGCCCATCCAAGACTATTATTGTACTGGGATATGACTCAACACATTTAATTAGGAGTTCTTTGCACTGTCGAGACGGGATTCGGTCTGTTTGGCCCTCAAGCTTGTGAAAAAGCTCTTGAGCCTCTTTAAGTACGAGTGACCCATCCTGGAATAGAGCACAGAGTTGAGAAGTGAGACTTCGGAGCACGTCATCTGGCCGCCGGCGCGTCTCGTCATTCCTGTTGCAATAAAAAAACGCGAAACCTGTAGATGGGGAATTCTTCTCCAAGGTTTCAATTACCGTCGAAACAAGGTAAGTCTTTCCCGTGCCAACAGTCCCATGTAGTGCCAAGACAGAGGTTTTGTTTTGCGTGAGCCAATTTTGAAATTTCTTGTGTTGAACTAACCACTGGCCAGTGTTCGGGGCCTTGTGATTGATCACTTCCTCATGGGCATTTCGAAACGGAACCGTCGACACCCAGTTTCGTAGCTCCCTCTTTCTGATTTCCTCGCCATACTTATCTGCAAACTTCTGCAGTTGGTAAATTTCGGATAGCGTAGGCTGGATGTCCTTCAACATTGACAGAACTTTTTCTTGCCTGAAAGTACTTGCAACTGCTTCACATTGATCTGCGGCATCTCGGACATCGCTTTGAAGCCTTTTCAATTCCTGTATGTCTTGCTGTATTCTCCCCGGGTCTATAGCTGCTTTCCAAACCCTTTTTATACCACGCGTCTCGACGCTGTCGAATGTGCGTAGCATCGCATCGAGAGTTTGTGAGTAGAGCTTAGCCAGAGACCTTCTGAGCTGCCTAACATCGGGGCTGGCTACTTCGGTATCAGCAACAATGTAAAGTTGCTCATATATTGAGCAGTTCGCTTCGATTGTCGAGATGACTTCAGTGATGGAAATAACTGCTCGCATTTCATCCATTGTATCGACAGAGATCTGGAGATGTTTATATCAGAAAGTTCAAAGACACCTTCGCATGAAGGGGGGGGGTTACTTACCATCAACATAATTCGCACAAAGGCCCAAGGTGGGGAGGCGAAAAGCGGGTTAACCTGGGCAAGTACGTCTCCCACAGGTGCGAAGCGATTCACGACCCTGACAAGTTTGGCCCATATATCAATCAACGGCTTCCACCCCAAGTCTTCGCACTGCTTTTTCTTGTTCTCCATGGCTTTGACTAACGACTCTAGGTTCTGGTGTATCTTGCCGCGCATCTCGACACAATCACCAGGGGGTGTCGTGTCGTTCAGCTTGATCGACTGCCACTTCTTTTGGTCTTCTTCTGAAAGCGTGTTCACTGCCTCGTCCCATAAACTCAGCTTGGGCGCAGTACTAGTGGTTGTAGCAGGTACATGTGGAGTTGGGAAGTTGGCTGAGGTACTCCCAGATTGACCCTGGATCGAACCATCGTTTGGGAGGTAAGTCAAGGCAGTGGCGAGAGTGGAGTGCGAGACATTGCTGTTCAGCGTTTGTTGATGATTGATTGATGGCTTTGTTTGAAATGACTGGTCTTGTTCAACAGGAACGGCGCCCGATGATGTCTTCTCAGCTTGGGCATCGACCTGTGAAGCTTTGATCTTTTGGGACTTCCCCGTCAGGGACTTGGCTTTGGCCTTGAGCCTGTCGAACTTCATAGCAATCTCAAATTGCGTAGCGACGTAGCAAATCTAATAGCGGATTTTGCCTTATGAGCAACAAGCGGTAAGATCATGAGATCTGAATGAAAATGTTTCCAAGCCAGGCAAACGAAAAAGATGAGGGGAAATGGGCAAGGCAGCCAATGGCCGTCGAGCCAGCCCGGGACAACTGCATGCCCCATGGTTGCATGGGAAGGGGTGGAGACCAATCAATGGTATCAACACTCAATGAGCCCCCTCATCGAATTCTCATAACTGTTAGCATGCCCCCAAATCGACGAATCAGAGAAGCATCCTTTGAAGATGCTAGACGGGCCTGTTCTCGCGACGCTCAAATACCCCGGCCAGCATCAGGATACAGCGACAGCGCCAAAGAAGTGGAGATTTTTTATCTATTTTCGTATCATAGCCGCCGTTGATGGCAATTCAACGTTTGTCGTACAAGTTTGAATACTTGGTCGAGGTGAAAAGAAGTATGCTGATAGGAACATTCCATCCTTTCTCAGCCCTCACAAAGGCTTTCCCAAGGACTGACGCTCACTAGTCCCGAGCAAGGAGTTTCCATCTGGTTGATATCGACCACCAGACTCCTCTTCAGCGAACTTAATAGCACGTTTGAGACTGACCAACCAGGTCCCAATGTGCCTCTCCGCTCTGACAAGTTGAACTCAAGAAAGCCCCCCTGAAACGAACACTGCCCCGCCACGGCGGCTGTTGGCAGCTGAGTAATCACCCAACAAAAGATACTTAACCCCCGCTGAGGTTCAGGCAGATAAGCCTCCGTCGAAAGTTAGAAGAGATCCTAAGGTGCCTTGTTCTGAAAAAAAGGGTAGGAATAGGTGAAGCTTCTAAACCAATTGTGCTGCGGTGATTTCCTCTTCTCTGCTTTCGGTTCATCGCTGTCTAGCTTGGGCTCTTTCAGGAGGTTGCGACGATTACCCCCTCTTCCCCGCCAACATAGCATCATCTTTGGTTCGAACAACAACAAACTCGCAACTATTTCCAAGCAATGGATCCCAACGATGGGGTAGATGATGTATGTTTGGAAGTCAGATTGTTCCATTAGAACTCCAGAACAGTCACACTCTGTTTACGCTCCTCAACTTTTCTGATCGGTATGCTAAAGGAACATGTCTAGGGTACCTTCATCAGCAAGCAGCTCGTCGGGGCATGCCGTGGAAACAACCCTGAAATCCTGGAGGAAATAATTGCTGGCTGCAAATCCGAAAAAGCCGTCGCCGATCTACTCAACAAAACCACTGACGCCACTGGTTACAACTACCTCTACCATATCGCCGCCAAAGAAGGCAATTGTACGTCGAAACACCTCGAATATCCCCCTTTCCTAGATGCATTCTCCCTCTCGGGACAAGACGACTGACAGAGCAACCTCCTAGCCGAAATAATCGCCATCCTCACCGAACAAGAGGGTTTCGAATGCGACCCCAAAGACAAAGAAGGCAACACCCCCCTCCACTTAGCAATCAACTGGATCAACGAGCAACCCGCTGGTTCACTCAACTACGGCATTGCCCTCGTCAAATTGATGCTCGAAGCAGGCAACGACCCCCGAGCCAGGAATAAAGCCCGTAGAACCCCCCTGGACCTTGCCGAGGGCAACACGGTCCTGTACAACGTCATTCGAAACTACATCTACGCCGAGCAGAACCGCGGCGACTTCATCAACGTCACGGACGTTGCGCACGGCGCCGATGACGACGATGGCAATGCCGAGTATAGCGGGAGTGACGAAGAAGATAGGGCCGAGTGGGAGAAACAAAAGCGCGAAAAGGCGAATAAGAAGGGTTGGTCCAACCCCGTCAGTTCAATCCGTCAAGCCATCTCCAGTTCTCGTTCTCGTTAGTCATAACCACTAGCAACTCCCTTCATTTCACGCCCACCATCGTCACAAACCCATCTCCAACCCCTGTTTGAACCCTCCCCCCTTCCCAACACAAGTCTCGTCTCGTCCAGGGAATCTCTCTCATCATCGAAGAAGCCCGACGTAGAATTGTTCATGGATAGAAAGCAATCTTGAAAATACTGCGAAGGCCATTCCCCATTATTTGAATAAGACTTGGCAAATTTCACTTAGCTAGCTACCCATGTATTCGACTATTGAAATATCACAATGGATTATTGAAATATCATAATGGATTGATTGTTTGAACATGATTTTTTTTAAAAGAGCAGAGAAAAAACTATGCCATCATTCATTTATCGATCTATCTGTCTCAAAATAAGGTCATTTGCGTGTTCAAGGCATGGAGAAGAAGTGATAAAGTTAAAGGAAGTCATAAGAGACCGCATGCGTCTCGGGGAGCGGGAAACATATGAGCCTCTCGGTTTACTCGCTCATTGTCACTGAATTGTCGAGGTCATGCCCGATGGCTCCTCCTCTAGTTTGGCCAAGTATCATTTCAGTGGGTATTTTGTAAGTAACAAGGCCCGAGAGGCTAGCAAGAAGAAGAGGTTAAAAAAAAGAAAGAGCCAAAAATGCGATGAGCCTGTCCGAATCCCCTGCTTTATTGAAGAAGAAAAAACAAATAACCAGCTCCTATACCGCTTTTATCTAAAGCGGGCACGGCAGCGGCCCATAACCTCGCCTTGGCAGACGAGCTCGGCGCTGAACTCGGAACCATCTAGGGTGAGGTAAATATCAAAGTACACACGGTAGAATGTTCCTTGAGGGGTATCCATGCGCTCAAAGTCCTTCTCAAGGTTCTTGCGGGACAGATCGGAGGTGAGGGTGACGACTTCCTTGATCCCTGAGGTGGAGGTTAGACGAGATTACAGTCCCGGAGAATCAGCGGATGAGTAAGACTTACTGGGATCCTTAGTATATTCAGGGCACACATCATCGTCGCATACGTAGAGAATATCTTCGTACATGAGCGTGGCGCCAGGGGCAACTTGTCGGAAGAATGAAACCTTGACAGGCTCTCCGATCTTGACCTTTTGGCCTTTCTGGACAAAGATCTGGCGCGTGAACTTGCATCGGTCCTTGCCGTCGAGGGAAGGAACACGGTATGCTTCGGGGTGGTAGCCCTCCTTGAAAGGCTGCAGAGTAGCCATGAGGTAATGTCGACGGGCGACACGGTGTGTGACGACACGCTCCGTGATACCGGCCGTGACGGCACCCTTGACAATGGCTGCCACAGCGTCCATGGGCCGCACAACCTTGGACTGGAATTGAGGGGGGACGTGAAGCTTGATCTGCTGGAAGAGATACTCGGAAGCGCCGAAGCCACCGACGACAAGAATATTTTGTAGAGTTCGGTTTTGTGCCTGGATGGCAATGATCTGGTTTCGAACCAACTCAAGAATTCTGTTGACGACGGGCTCGAAACATTGTAGAATTTCCTCGTTAGTGAAGGTCATGTATCCTTCCTCAATGCCAGCTTCGGGGAATTCGGCCTCAATACCGACGTCGACAGCCCACTTCTGGCCGTTGTTTCGGAAATCGGCCTTGATCCGGTTTTCGAAGTCCATGATACACTTGGCATAGACACGGCCGGCTGTTCGGGAACCATCAGGAAGCTTCATCTTGCGAATCTTCGTGCGGAGAATGTTGCTGAAGTTGCGGTTGAGGGCGGTTGAACCGCAAGAATCACCAGATCCAGCTGTGCACTCAGCCACGGTGAAGGGGTTTTCGTCCTCTACTTCGTAGGCAATCAAATCGACCGTGCCACCACCACAATCGACTATGAGCACGGCATCGTGCACCTTTAGGCTGAGAAGACCAGTCTTGGAACAGAAGATGGCGGCGGCCTCGGGTTCCGAGACTAGTGTCAGGCGGTTGTCATTTTCGTCCCGGAGGAATCCGGCCTGAATAGCTGCGGCTCGAGTGGCAGCTTTGCCGGCATCATTCCAGATGGCGGGCACTGTTAGGTAGTATCGGATATTTCTCTCTTCGCGGTTGAACACCTCGCCAAGTGTCTTCTGGAGGGCGGAGCGCATGGCCTGGCGCAGCTTGAACAGGTAGTCGGCGGCCACATCGATCTCGGACTTTCCCGGTGGGAGAGGTGGAAGGTTGATAGGGTCGATATATGTGTTTCCGCTCAACATGAGTTGTAATTTGAACCACTCAACCTTCTGGACGCCCGGCTTCGGGTAACCGGTGGGGGCAAGGGCGTCGGCAATATCAGGGCCCCAACCCACGACCTTCTGATATTGGTCGTAATAGAGAACAGTAGGAATCTAGAGAAGATTCCAAAATGTCAGTCACAGTCTATGCCAAGACCAACGAGAAACATATCCTAGAACAGGACATTTGGCTTGGGAGAAGGGCACGAAGGGGAGTGAAAAGGCTAGGACAGAGTATTTTTCTAACCTTTTGCTTGGTATAAGAGCCAGCACCGGGCCATTCGGTAATGATATCTTCCTTCGCCTCATTGTTAGTCGCGAAGGCGAAAGCCACACCGGAGAAAGTGGTGCCCTAGGAGACGAGGCGGGTTAGCCGACTGCAGAGAAACATACAACGGGGAGCGAGTTCGATGGAAGACTAAGTTCTTCCAGTCGCCCGGCAAGGAGGCAACAAGAGAAACAGGTTGGCCACTCACAAAATCTATTCCAACAATAAGTTGGGCCTTGCTCCTGCTGTTGCCCTCGACTTCGTGGGCTGCTCGTTGATAGACGGGACCAGCCCCAGGAGGGCCGGAAGGACCGGGAGGCGGGGGACCATAACCACCGGCACCACCGGCGTATCCAGGAGGACCAGCCATCGGAGCACCTCCTTGAACGGGGGGCAACTGAGGGGGGTAGCCAGAGACGGCACCGGTGTTGATGGGAGGGGGACCTCCGACCATTTGGCTGGGCGGGGTACGGGCTGGGCCTTGGTTTGGCAGGGGACTCGTACGACCGATGGGTGGCGGACCTGGAGGAAAATTGTTTGCCGTATAGCTGGGCGGGCGGTTGCCTGGACCTGGGTGATTCATAGGAGCAGGCGAGGTGGATGAGGGGAGGTTTGGATTGGGACCAGAACCAAGGGGGGTCAGGTACGGTATTTGAGGGGGAGGGGTCTGGGTCTGCTGAGAGGGCTCGGGGGTGACGGGGCCTTGTATGCTGGCGGTGGACTTGCGTTTACCAAAGCCGAATCCTTTCAGGCGAGAGTTCATAGAATTCATGTGGTACTTAAGGGGAAGAGATGTAGGGGGAGGAGGGAGGGGGGAGGCGCAGAGAGGAAGTCGGAAGTCTACTCTTGCGACAGAACTAAAATATGTACTTGTAGGGAGGACAATGGTAATAATACTCGAGAGGGAATAACCAAGAACGGGGTGGGTTAACCTGGACGAGGGGGAAAAAAACGATGTGTGGTGGGGAACAGGGAGGCGCAAACAACTGGGGGGAAGATTATCCACGAGATTTACGGCTGAAGGCTTCCTCAGGTGGTGGAGGGGGGTGGCGTTTTCGTAATACCAGTACAGGGAAAGAGCTGAGCCCACGGACAAATAGTAGCTAGTTTTTTTGGTCTACTCCGTACACGAATGTATTTTTTTGCCCAAGTCTGAAGAAGGGGGACCGTGATCACAAATGGCAGTTTAATCAGTCCTTTGGGTTTGGCCAGGATAGAGGGGAAGGTGGGATTGGAGGGGGACTGGAGTGAGGGGAACAAATTGGGAATCAATTGGGTCGACACCAAATTATTACGAGGTATTACCAACAGTAAACTAATACGGATAGAAGTCGTGCCAACGCCACAATACCGCCCGATGTACTCCGTACTTTGGTGTTGGTGGGTTACTAGAATATGGTGGGGGGTCAAACCGAGTAAGCTTCTTGGCTGGCCACAGCCCTTCCCACATAGCACTGCCTACTATCCAGCCCTCTCTCCAAGCAAGTCGTCTACTGCCCCCGTTCTTCATTTGGATCTGTGCCTCGTACGGAGTAAACTTCCAATCCACTATTATGACGAAGTTGTCTCTCGTGGTGCTAGCAACAGTCGTTGCTTTGGCTCAAGAAAAAATTGGAGGCTACGAGATAGCTCATGTTTTAGTCCCTAAAATAACTACGGAGTACACGCTAGAGAGCTGGTTCCCTTCGTTTCCCAGAATTCCCCTGTCCCCTGAGTCAACAACTTCTTTCCGGCGGCCATGGACACGTTAAGAAAATTGCCGGTAAGAAAATAATTCATCTGGTATAATAGGAGGTTCATCTTTGTCGTTTAATAAAGGGCCTCCCAAATTATCAATCTATGTCGTCTTACGGCCTTCTGGATAGTATCTGGAGGTACCCATTTGTGTGATCATCAGGGCCCGCATGCATGAGGCGCATGCATGCGAGAGGGGAGGAGACTATCCTCTTCGCCTGGCTGGCCAGTGGCTGATGCTTTACGACACCTTTGCCCCACCAAGCCAAGCCGCCCAGGTGGTTCATTGGCTTGGTTTAATGGCATAAGGCTGAGGCACGCGGTGCAACACTCCATCCAAAGTAGTTTACTCCGTACTGGAGGGGGGCTTGTGTTTGCCGCCGTTGTTGACTTCCTCTGAGTTCGTGATTTCAATTGGTGATCAGAACGATATATTCAATCCTAGATCAAACTGCAGAGTTTACAATAAAGACACGTTTTATCTTTTTGAATACTGCACATAGTCATGGCCATCTTCTTTTCAAACAGTTAATTCTTTGGTAAAGAAACCCCACAGCTTCTACATGCGGCCCATTCGCGTCTGTGGCTGAGGTTAACGGCTTCCTCGTTAGCCCTGTCAAGCAATGTCGTCCACGACCGGGTATCCAAAAATCACAATCAGCTCTCTGACGACTATCGTATAGTATTTACGCATGCGGATATAGGCTCTGTTACCGCAATCGTGGACTTGGAAATGGCGGGGTTTTGGCCCGAGTGGTGGAAATACAGGAAGGCCTTGTTTGTTTCTCGGCCTCAACTATGGTGGATTTCTATTCTGAAACAGATTGTGAAGGAGTGTGAACTAGAAGTGAAAGTCGACATAGATCTCGAAATATTCTAGAGAGAATATCGCAGGGTTGACCTTGGAGTAGGAAAGCTGGCCAGATATGCAACGATGTTGAGGTCGAAAGAAGAAGGGGGGAAAAAAGCGAAAACTGCCAAACCAGAAGGAGCGAATAGAGATGCCATAGAGACTGTCATTTCCAGTCACTGCAACGATGCAATACGGAGTACTCCGTACTGAATGGGAAGGCGGGAAGGGGTTAAAATCGCAGACATGGTGAATACTTTTAATGAGGTAGGTACGCGGAGAGGAAAGCCAGGAAAGAACATCGTGGAAATTCGGGAATAGTGGCAGGCTGGCCTTTTTTCCCCGCCCTCTTTCATTATCTTTCTAGACCCACGCCTCCAATTCCGAATAGCCAACGTGTCGCATCCTCAAGTATTAAGATGCGAATGTGAATAAAATCGCCGTCTCGTCTCCTCTCCCGTTTTCGAGTCTCAATTGTTCCCCTTCAGAACCTTTTGGTGGCGTTTTGCAAAGTTATCCTTAGTGTCCTCGATTTCGACAATATCGTACTTGACCAAACTCTGGACCGAACACTTGCCATCTGAGGCGTCGGTCAATTTATGCGTGTACGGAGTATTATTCTTTCGCTTCCAATTCGATTCCTTTGTGGGCTCGTTAGCTCAACCATCACGAATTATCTGCGTCAAATTCGAAGCAAGTTTCTTCTGGCAAGCGGATCGAGAACTAGCTCCTTTTTCAAAATTCCCCCCCCCCCCCAGAAAAAGAGATTCGACCCATCAAAATCTACGAGAACCCCTGCAAAGCCCGGCATCTCGAAAGAAACCCCTATTGTTGTTTTTTCGCCCCTCTTGTCTTGTAATACAAATTTTCTTTTGATTGCGAGCTTGATCGATCGGCTGGCCCTTCAATCTTCAGGAAATCGTGCACGAGTTCGGGAGTTGAATGGGGCTTCCGCCTAGGAGCCAACTTTTTTTTTAACATTGCCGATCCCCTGCTAAGAAATTTTGGTGGTTCATAGAATCAATCGTTACCATCTCGCCCCTTTTCATCCCTATCATCAGCTTTTTGAACCTTTCACCCAGCGAAGGCAGTGGAACAAAAGAAATCTCGGCAGTTTTCGGGCCTGCTGTTCACCTTTCTTACGGAGTATTGTTCCCGCCGCTATTTCGCCATCTCGAACAGTAGGGAGTCTCACCGCCATCATCAATTCAGTGGCGGGGGGTGCACACCATAAGAATCCTAAAAAATTCCACAGCGCAAAAAAGGGAATAAAGCAATCGGCATCGACAAATTTCGTACGCCATTGTCTGACTTGTCACCTCAAACGCCCTGGATTGGTACTACTCGACGACAGCTTCCAACTCCTGTTTGGCCATTTTTCGGGGATTCCATGCACGGCGGCGCCCGCGAGTCTCATCTATCGGCAGTGTATCATCTCCGCTTCTCCTTAGCCGAGCAAAAAGCCTACGGAGTAGAAGGCGGCCAGTGCAAGGACGGACGTGGCAGCCCGTTCGCCTTCTCGGATGGATCTCTGCAAACTCGTGTGTCTTCGATCAACGGACCTATTGGCTTAGGAAATTGCGATAACGTCTTCTCGCCGAATCTCGTTTGCTTGGGGAATGAGTAGCCTATCTGATCACCTTGAGCCTCTGCTATCTCTTATTTCACTATCTCCCCGTCCATTTTTTTTTCATCTGATTCTTTTCAGCTTCGCCCTTTCCCTTGATTATTTCATTTAAATGCTTTTTATCTTGAAGAAACCACCCGAGCAACGACGACATATCACGAAAACGACGACGAACCATACGCTTTTCAGTTCTCCCCTTCTTCCCCAGATTCCTCCTCTTCGTTTTCTCGAGAGATTCATCTTCAACTCAAGACGGGCATGGAATATGCCGGCGTTAGAAGGGTTGCGTCGATGCCGCGAAAGCGCTCGGCGTACGGGTTCTTCACAGTACTATTGCTGGCCCTGCTAATAAGTGTAAGTTTGTCTACCTTTTTCTTTCTTACATTCCTGGCCGCTCAACTCGAGGCATCTTTTCAATTTATACCACCCTCCACACCCCTCCCTCTCCCTTTTTTACTTTTTACTTTTTTCTGAGAGTGCAACTTGTCCCCTGGATTGGTTGCTGGGCGGAGTGGGCTCTTCTCTGCCTAGAACGGGCCTTCTTCTGTTGCATTTCCTCTCATGAGACCCGCATGGGGAGGGGAGGCTGGACCTGACCGCACCAGACGGCGGCTCGCTCAGTCGTAATATTCCCTTGCAACCCCCCCCCCCCCCCCCCCCCCTCCTCCATCCTCCGACGCCTCCCTCAAAAGTAGTGGGACCTACTGCGCAAGTGCGTGCGGCTCTCTACTAGCGAACAACAAAGGGCGAGCAGAGCAGCCGCCAATCTTTATCTGGCGCAATGTCGTCTAGTTTAGGGACCCTGGGAACCATTATGGTACCGTTATGGTGCTCTGGTTTGGACGGGACTGAAATGCCACCTTTGGGCGGGCGGTTGGTGTGGTAGCCGTCATTGCTGGTTGGGTTCGGAGTGCGGAGAAGCCATCGCTTGGCACAGTCTCACAACCACCACCCCCTCACCTTTCTCGCCATGCCTCTTGGTCGCTCGTCCGTTGCTTTATGATTCCATATGCAATTCTTGCCTGTTCGAGTAGTTCTCGGCAAAGTCATCTTGTGATCTGGGTAAACTCTTTACTCGCCCTCACGCCAGTGGCGTGGACTTGATCGTCGGGTCAATCATCGTTTCTTTGTCGTACTTTTTTTTCTCTACGCCAGTCTTTGGGTGAAGAAAAAGAGGCAGAAAAACCCCGCAACTTTGGAAGACAGTATCGTCTACCCGATAGTGCCTTGATAGCCAGGCCGTCTCTCAAAGAATAAAAAACGCTGGTACGCGGGGAACAAGGCGAGGCCAATCCGATTTCCCATCTCGCTACGACATGTGCTCCCCTCCCGGAAACGGGCCTTTAACTCCCATGCTCATTCGAGTTCCTTTACTTCCGTGCCCCCCCCCCAATCCCCACCAGCAGAACCAATTTGCACCAGTGGTGGTGCAGCAATTGCCCAAGTTGCAAGTTCCGGTCCTTCTTGTTAGGTCCATCCCTCCACTAGCATGCACGCTGTCATCCTCTGGAAAAAGTTTCCTTTGTCGCATGCACACCCCCCTTTGGTTCTAGTTTACCGCCGAACAGCATGGTTGAGAATACTTTGTAGAGGAATTTGGTACCTCGTTGCCGTTAAGCCCGCTGCCCTAATGCACCACGGCCGCACCAAGCCCCCTAGCAATTGTGCCTGGCCCCCATAACGAGGCCCAGGTCCCCAGGTACTTTGCAGGCCTTTGCCCCCCAGGAAAACGTCACTCCCCTCACCCCAGTTGTCCAGTTTGGCGGTTATGTCGCATGAGCATGAGCATCATCACATAGAGCTCCCCACTAAAAGTCTAAGGGCAAAAAAAAGCCCCCCCTCCCCCTCCAAAATTCAATTTCCCATACAAAAAGGGCTCGGTCTCTTTTTTTTTAAGACATGAGCACCTGTTCTGCACACTGAAACGTAGAACTTGAATTCTTGGAAAACCTACATTACTAACTTTTTCCCTCTCTTGTTTTTCAGGTTTCACAGAATCTTCACAGCCCTAAATTCTGGTTTCTCTCCTCCAACCTCGTCTCGCATTCCCTCCTCCGTCCCTTCTTTTCCCCTCATCGCGTCCAGCTCTTCGAAGAGCCTGTGTGCCAAAATCCCTCTCCCTTCCCCACCACAGCACCCACATCCATACCTCTCACAATGGCGCTCGAAGCAGAAACCAGCCGGATCGTTTCTCAATTCGAATTGAGCGATCAAAATGTCAATGCCGCCGTTAAGGAGTTCCTCCGCCAAATGGGTACGTCTTTTCCCCCGTGATCCTCTCTGGGGCATTCTTCCTCGTTTCACGAGCTTCCACGTCTCTCGAGCTCGACCCCAAAAAGCAAACAAGTACTAACGTATTCTTTCCGTCGTGGCGTAGATGAGGGCTTGCAGAAAGACGGCACTAGCTTGAGCCAGATTCCCACATACGTTACGGGGGTTCCCAATGGCACGGAAAAGGTAAGCTAGCTCCTGCTCCCTCTTGGGATCGCTCTCCAGATGATCAGCTCAATCGGGCACAATTGGGCTCCTCTTTGTTGTCGAGGGGCATAAGACGGCGTACAAGTTACGAAGTGAATGATTGCATCGAGCCTAACTTTTATTTGCCTTCTTAGGGCCTCTACCTCGCCGTCGATCTGGGAGGCACCAACCTCCGTGTCTGCTCCGTGCTTCTCAACGGCGACACCACCTTCAACCTGACCTTCGAGAAAGTAGCTATCCCCAAGGAGCTCATGGTCGCCAAGACGGCTCGAGAACTCTTCTCCTTCATCGCCGAGCAGGTTGAGTCCTTCCTCAAGACACACCACGAAGACCATTTCGAGCACTGCATCCGTCGCAGAAAGTCCAACAGCTTCCCTACCGGTTACCGCGAAATGGACGCTTTCCACCTTGGTTTCACCTTTAGCTTCCCCGTTGACCAGAACGGCATCAACTCGGGCAATCTCATCCGGTGGACCAAGGGTTTCGACATTCCCGATGCTGTCGGCAAGGATGTCTGCGCCCTCTTGCAGGCCGAGATTGATAGGCTCAAGCTGCCCGTCAAGGTGGCGGCCCTCGTCAACGACACGGTCGGCACCCTTATGGCGCGATCTTACACATCCAGCGGCAAGTCGGAGTCGGTGCTGGGTGCTATTTTCGGCACGGGCACCAACGGCGCCTACATGGAGAAGCTCTCCAATGTCAAAAAGCCCTTGAAGGGCACCTACGATTCGTCGACGGGCAGCATGGTGATCAATACCGAATGGGGCTCGTTCGACAATCAGCTCAATGTGCTGCCCACCACGCCCTGGGACAAAAAGCTAGACCAGGGCAGCGTCAACCCCGGCATTCAAATGTTCGAGAAGCGCGTATCCGGCATGTTCTTGGGCGAGATTGTCCGACTCGCCGTTGTCGACATGATGGCCGACAAGCAGTCGCCCCTCTTCCGCAACGCCCAGGCCGGCAAGGCCGCCACCGCCGCCATTAGCGAGGCATGGGGTCTCGACAGCGCCATTATGTCGGTAGCCGCCGAGGATGAGTCGGTCGACTTGTCGACGTTGCGCCAGGAACTCGCCAAGATTGTTGGCGGTGCGACGCCGTCGGTCGAGGATGCCCAGGCATTCAAGGCGGTCGCCAACGCCGTGGCGCGACGCTCGGCGCGCCTTTCGGCCGTGGCCGTGGGCGCCATTGTTCTCAAGACTGGCAAACTCAACGATCCCAAGGAAGATGTCATTGACATTGGTGTCGATGGCAGCCTTGTCGAACATTACCCGCAATTCCGAGAGATGATTTACGAAGCCCTCCGCGCCATCGACGGTATTGGACCAGAAGGCGCCAACAAGATCCGGATCGGCATTGCCAAGGACGGCAGCGGAGTGGGTGCAGCTCTCATCGCGCTCGTCGCAGCCAAGATGGAGAAGGCCGAATCGGATTCCAAGATTGCGACTCCTGGTAAGAAAACACGCATAGAAACCTTGAGATTTTCCCCAGTCCCTAACAGATTCTCCTTGGTCGCAGCAACCTTCGAATCCTGGCTTTCGTCCACCGCTCTTGCCGTTGCCGGCGTAGTAAGCGTAATCTCACTGGCAGCATTGTGGTACAACCGCCGCCACCGCTGAGTAGGCTTGTTGGCAAAATAAGTTTCTGATGTTCATTTCTTTTCCTTTATGGTTACATGGAGTTTATCTATTATGTGTTTTGAAGGAGTAGGCCCATGAGATGATTTTTTTTTGTATCATTGATGAACAAATCAGTATTTGTTTTCCTTCCTTTTTTACCACTACCTCGTCTTACTCGTCTTACTCGTCTTGGCATATTGGTGCATTGTTTCTTTTTACCCTCGTGATTCCAAGTTGGTTGGGCTGTAGATGAAGGCTTCGCGGCTTTTCGATACACAAGCTCTTACAGTTAGGCATATTACCTTTCAAGGCTTCAATATACTGGCAGTTATCAACATCTAAAACTCGAGTTCCCTGACCGTCTGGTTTTTCTATCTCCATTACCTATGTTTCCCGTTGATTCCATGCACCAAAACCCTCTACATTCATTAAACCGTGACATGACAATTCCGACTCCCCAAAAACATGAGAGAGCTAAGAAGAAGAAAAAATTCTAGCTTCCAAACGCCGCAGCAGGGTATGCCCGTCCCCTCTTATTCCGCACAGTAGAAGAACTCCTCGATCCCGCCACGGAAGCAGACGTGCTACTTGAGCCCGAACGCGGGGGTCCACCCCGCGGACCGGCTCCTGGTGCTAGAGGCGGTGTAGGCGCCATGTCGAGCGGCAAGTCGTTCCACTCCGTCTCCGGCCTTTGATTCTGGAATGACTGTGAGCGGTGCGGTGCTGTGCCGACAGGTGGGTTGTTTGTAGACGGAGGAGGGGGTAAATTCGCTACCGCAGAGGTCACGCTCGCGATAGGGCCCTCACTCTTGACCTCCTGGGCTTCGCGTGGGATTTGCGATTTGATGGATGGGTAAGCACTTCGACGGACAATCCACGCAGTAGACGGCCGCAACTTGAAATAATACCCTTCAATCGGACTCTCGTCGCGAGAAAACCCCCGAGAAGAGTACCATTTCAAGCCCTCTTCATTCTCGGTCCAAACATGTGCGTAGACCTCCTTTGCATCCGTGGCCCCGAGCGTCAAGAGAATCTGGTCCAAGGCCGTCGACACGAGACCTAACCGCCTATACGGCGATAACAGGCACAGGGATCGAATGTACAGCTTTGAATCTTCTAGCCGGCAGATTACGGCGCCGATAATCTTGTCTGCATCCTCGGACCAGGATATAACGCGCGAAAAAGGATTGGTTTGGACGTCGTCTGTGATTTCGGCGTAGAATTTCTCGGGGTAGGATACAGGGAGTAACAAGGCGTTTAAACGGCGTAAGGCGGGTACGTCTTCTTTTGTCGGTGTGCGGATGGTAGCTTTTGGATGCGGCGGGATGGGAATCTTTGAAGGCTCGAGTTCAGGTTGCGATTTGGGGGGTCGAACGGGTGCTGCGGGAGGGGGAGGAGGTGGTGGGATGGGGATTGTGCGGGTTGGTGGTGGCGCGTACGTTGGCTTTGGTTGGAAGAAGGATGTTATTGATTTTTGGGCGGATTTGGGGATTGCGGTTGACGGGAGAGACATTGTGGCTGGTTTGTCGTGTTTTGCTTTTATATTTCTATTCGGTTTTCGTATTTCGCTTCTCTGGGGGTCTATTGTGGTTTTGGGGGGGCGTAGAGGTTGTGGTTGAAGAGGGGAAAAGAAAAGAGGACAAGTCGTGTTTAGTGTTTTTGGCGATGGTGGAAATTATGTATGGACAGACACAGACTGAAGTTTGCACCACTTAGAAAAAAAGATACGTGTTTACTCTTCTCGAGACAAACTATCAAAATATAAACTAGAAACCCCCCCCAACTAACTATTCATACAAAGTACTCATTTTAGCTACAACCAGTATAGGCTGTTAAAAACCAGTTTTGACTGGATCCTTTTGGGGCCAAATAAGAGAACAAAATAGTTTTCGTTTATTGGCAGTTGTGCAAGTAATTGACAAGTAATTGATTAGCTGGGGTCTTCTTTTTTCGTGGCAGTTTCTGTCTTGTCATGACTCCATCTTGGAATTTTGAAGGTACGAGTACTTTTCCATCGAGTCAAAGGAAAAATAATCTGCGGTCCATTTGAAGCTATCAATATTCATTAACTGCCAGCCAGCGTAGTATACTACAGCTACGTGTATACATAGCTGCCCACGACAACCAACACAAGTAATCTCATGTGGCATATATGACTCCACTGCCAAAAACTAGCCATACGTGAGCGGTTGTTGTGGTAGATCATGCCAACTTCCAACTTGGCAGACACCATTGTGTATCTTGTTCACTTGTTCAAGTAAATGCAGGCCGGGTCGGGAGATGATGGTCCATCCAAAAAGGCTCCGAGGTGTCTATTGTTGCGTTGAGGCCTGCGATGTATCTTGGCAGAATGTTGATGGACTGACAAAAAGTATGGACGAAGTGTGAGCTAACTTTTATTCTTGCAGTTCGTCACTAACCAATATAATTCAAGGAATCGGACATTTCAATAGATATCTTTTCTCAAGTCAGGCGTTAGTCCTGACCGGTCATCCTAGCCCTAGCCTCAACACTGACGTACATTAAGAAATGACAAATGGCATAACGGCAGTCACAATTGCTTCCATGTGCTCCAGTTCCTCCGAGTTGTATAAGTTGTATGGGCCCGAACTGTAATACACCCTCGACATATCCTTGACGCGTAATTTGCGATGGGATCATATGACGGATTTCCGGTTTTCCGGTTTTCGATATATCTATCCGCGAGCATGGCCACATTCACATACTTGTAGATATGGTGTAATCGAGGGAGCTACGAGGTCTCTAGCATCCTGCATTTTGCATTTTGCATTTCGCATCCAGTATTCTTGTATCCGTTGTACAACCGTGATCAAGCACCAAACATGGCCCACCAACCAGTACATACGTGCACATGTTATGTAAAAGAAAGGAGAACCCCTCGTGCCAATACTTTGTATTTACGTCACAACCGCTAAGAATTGCACTAATCAACCTACACGTACTTGTAGTTTATGTACAAGCAAATCTGGTTCCCCCTGGATGGTGGGGCCGCACCATTAATCTGGCAAACTGCCCTCTGTCGTACAGTGCAGGGGCTGCTCCGTACGTACACATAATTGTTTGCTTGAGGCTGATAAGTTTCTGGGCTTGCATTATTTACACAACTTGTACGGAGTAGGCCAAACAACTTCATCCTGTTGAAGCCGATTGTTATGTAAATTTGCACACGAGTTGCACATAGTCCTCTGCTTCAGCTTAACTGCTTTGCTTTACTTTGTACTTTGTAGTCTTGCCGTATTTGCTTCAACCCGGACACTGTGGCAAAGTCTCAGACCACACAGCAAGCTAGGTTTCACACGTAATCACCATTTTCAAGCCAGTCGCAGCCATTCTAGGGCTTCGTTCGCAAAGGGATATTTCCAGAAAAAAAAAGAGGACAGGTCAAAACTAGAGATAGAAACCCTAGACTGCTTGGGTTAAGCGGCTCACAGTTGATAACCATCTTTAACCTGGCTTATCTCTCATACTCTTCCTTTCCTCCTTTCCTCCTTACCCATCTCCTTTTTTCAATCAAGTCTACGGAATAGTTCGTGCTATCGCGTGTCACTTCTAGTCCCCTGTGTCTACCCACCCACCCCCTTTTCCGCTCGTGGGTCAATCGATGATTAAAACGTCGTCGCAGGGCTGAGCCTTTGCTACACAGTTTATTCATCCGTTCCAAGCCTTGCCTCAAATACTCCATACTGCGGAAAGTTTTGCACATGGCTTGAAAGGCTTAATCATTCTTGTGGTCTACATTTTGGAGCAGTAGCCACTCTGTTTCCCTTTTTCCTTTCTCTTGTTTCGCCATTTTCTTCTTTTGGCTTATTTTCCTTTTTTTTCCTTCTCAAACCGATCAGCAAGTTGGTCGAAGCACCCATTCCACTCCCCTTCGACCGCCCCGGCTTTTGTCTCCATCCCGAAACCCAAAGTTCCCCCCCCCCCCAAAAAAGTTACCTTCACCCCTCGCCCTTTCGACTTTGATTAATTCAACCATACCAACAAAACTGCATTTCATAAACAATGGCCGGCGAGTCGGGAAGGGCAGGTGTCATTATACCCCCCCCAGGGTCCAGTGCAATTGAGCAGCTCGTAAGTTATTCTGGCAAAGCTTGTGTTTGTCTCTGAATCTGGGTCTTCGGCCACGGTTGGAGGTCATGGAACTTGGCTCAAGCCGGGCATCATTCCTTTGAACCGAGCGAGGACATACAGCGAAAAGGAGAGAAGAAATTGTTCCTGGACTGACAAACATGCTTTTCTCTGCCCCAGACACATTCGGTTCTCGATGATATACTCTACAATCTCCTCCAAGACCTCCTTATCAAGACCCATCGAGACGAAAAGATTGCACGAGCTACATCGGCCGCCATCCAAATCGAGAAACAAGTGGCCGATGCCTCCGAGGGCGCTTTCCCCGATAGCAAGCCAGATGTTCGAATCGAGACCGAGTCGGCCATCTACGAAGATGGTCGGGTTCTACTCAAGGGCAACCCGCTCAAGACCACATCCACCATCCTCTGCCCCCGATGCCATCTGCCGCGTCTTCTCTTTCCCACCGATGGAAAGGGTGCCAGGAAGCCCGATCCAAGTATAATTTACTGCAAGAAGCACCCTTACATTGACAAGCCAGGCTACGACATATACGGCCAGACGTGGGTGCCCCAGGGCCCCGGCCGTGGCAAGAAGAAGAAGGATATGGAAAAGAAGCTCGAAGATTCTCCCTCTGATCAACGGCCTGTCAACGTGCTCTCGTTCCCCTCGGCGACGTGTAGCAAGTGCAAGCGATGCATTCTCGTCACTCGGCTCAACAACCACATGGGTTCCTGCATCGGTAACAGCGGTCGGAACGCAAGCCGCGCCGCCGCCCAGAAAATCAGCAACGGCACAAACGGAAGCTCGCAAGGTGACGGTGCATCACCCGCGAGCCAACGAGCCACTCCGAAGCCCGGCTCGCTCCCAGCCTCGCGTCTGTCGAGCCCCAAGAAACGCGACGCTCCCCACGACGATGACGATGACGACGCCGACTCTGACAACGGCAGCCACAAGAAAAAGAAGCCCAAAATCACGGCCGTACCCGTTCCTGTGCCCAAGATTAAGATTAAGGCCAAGCTGCCCACAAGTAAAGACAAAGTGAAGAAGAGCTCGCTCCTCAGCGTCGAGCATAAGCTATCGTCGGACGACAAGTCGTCAGTTCAGGTGCTGCCTAAGAAGAATGCTAAGAGTATGTCACCGGCCAAGAAGTTCAAGAATTCCGTCAAGCCGGTATCTTCTTCTCCGCTAAAGCATGGGCGAGATGTCGCCGCCGACTCGGATGATTCCGACGCATTGTCGCCGCCTCCGCGGTAATTGGCTCATTCACAGGGGCATGTATTTGCCCAAAACAGCATGATTTCTTTTTCCTCTTCATTTTGCTCTTTGTTGTCTACTCGGCTGCATCAGAAACGGGGTGTTTTTTTTTTCCTTCCTTTAGCTGGGCCTTACCAGATTCCATCGTCTTGCTTGTCACCCCCCTTTGGATGGCGTTTCCCCCCCTCGTTACGTCGCATTCAGACGGCGCCAGGAGTTTTATATCTTTTCTTTGCTGGTTTGTTTTGGGCGGCGGTTCACGGGCGTTATACAGAGCTTGCTTTTCAGAACTTTTGGCTTGTGCTGTTTCTACTCTGATAGAGAAATACACAATTCTTTGGATTCTATTCTACGTAAATATGGCCTTAACTTTTGACTAGCATTCTTTGATTGACTTGGCGGGCTATCGTAAAATGTTTCACCTCGCTCTATTCGTAGGATTTGTGACTGGCGAGGTGCTGTTGTGTAATTTCGCTTCGAGCTGGAATCCCGGGATTGCTCGATCGAACAGAGTGTACGTGGCCGTGCATGTGTGGGATTCGAGTCCCGGCAACTGTTCCCTCGTCTCAATTTCAGGGAATCAGCCCCATCACGCGATCGCAGATAGTGCCATCAACCCATTCCCTTTTCAAAGTGTTCTTCCCTCGTTCTTCGAGCCCATTTCAAACAGTCCCCTCCTCATCCTCAACAACAACCCTAGCCTTGACAATCTTCACGTCAGTAACAGGCCGATCCTCCTCCCCAGTCTGCACCAACCCCATCCTCTGCACAACACGAATTCCCGACCTTACGCGTCCGAAAATGGTATGTTTGCCATCTAACCAAGGCGTAGGCGCCAACGTTATAAAAAACTGACTCCCATTCGTATTCGGCCCGGAATTCGCCATGCTTAGGATTCCGGCGCCCGTGTGGCGGAGGTCGGGGTGTATTTCGTCGTCGAATTTGTCGCCGTAGATGGAGGCTCCGCCGCGGCCCGTGCCTGTTGGGTCGCCGCCTTGGATCATGAAGTCTGGGATTATGCGGTGGAAGAGGGTGTTGTCGTAGTAGCCTCTTTGGGCTAGGGATTCGAAGTTTTTGCAGGTTTTGGGGGCGTGGGCTGTGTAGAGTTCTACTGTTATTGTGCCCTGTTTTAGGTTAGATTTTGGATTTGGTTGGGGGAGGGGAGGGGGAATGGACTTGCCATTGTGGTTTCTAGGGCGATTACGGTTGTCATTTTGTACGGCGAGGGCCCCTCTGGAAGCTTTGTTCTTCTTCAATTGAGGGGGATGTGGTGATGTGGTGATGTCGGAGGGTGTTTCTTGGTTTTTTGTGGTGGGGCTGAGGTTTGGTTGCTGGAGGATCGTCATAAGGCTGAAAATAGCGGGTTTGTCTTGGGACTGGACGTGGGCAGAGGCTATTTTCAACGTGCTTTCTTTCCCGATTGTTTTTTAACATCAAAATGCTAGCATTTTGCAAGGTTGTAAGATTTGAGCTCTAAGTTTCCAGAAGAGGAGAGAAATGTCTATTAGACTCGAATCTTGAGAATGTCCATAGCAGGATACAATGGTCTCCAATTGACTTATTCAAGGTAAGGATACTGATCCATTGGCAATCCATTTGCATTAAACAATCGCGCCCAGCGCCCCTAGATATCTTGATTGCATTGGGGCAGACCCCGAAGTAGAGACTCTACAGAATACCTCAAACCTCACATCGGGCCAGTGCTCCCTCCCGCTATACGTCTGTCTAGAATCGTATACCGTTCATGCACTCAAATTTATTCGGCGTACAGCGTTAATAATTCTTACCCGGCCTCCCAGAATACGTGTAGGAAAAACAATGTCCAATAGTATCTTCACATGCAGAAACAATGATGTTCAATGGTATCAGGAGGGACGAATGTCCAACCTCTTTCGAAAAGAAACGGACCCGCCTTCAGGACGAACCCCTCAATACGGCGGAGTACGTACTCCGTAGAGAGCCCCTCTATCTACCACAGCCACAAACCACTGGCGGGTGACATCACCCATCCTCCGCCGTACAAGCCCCTCCATACGTACACGTATGCAAGTCGCCCTCTTCATCGTCTACTTATTTTGCATGAAATTTCGTTGCGTCATTCAATATAACTCTGATAAGACGATAAAAGATCAGAATACTATATATTATTACACCCCTGAACCCGACTTTCCTATCGCACCCTAAACACCTGCATTCCCCTCCCCCTCCCATTGTGCAGAACCCGCGTAACAGCTCACACACCTCAATATCAATTGCCTGTAACCAACAGCAAACCGACCATGTCCAACTCGAAAGCCGCCGAGGCGGGCTTTCCATCAGCAGCCGCTCCTGTAATCACGGATCCCAATGATCCCAACTACAAATTCCCTCCCCCGCCTCCTGGCCCTCCCCCTCAAGCGCAGGTGCCAGCGCAAGCACCAGCGTCGCTACCCGAGCAATCTCAGGCTGCCCAAGCACCAGTCCCGGCCTCGGATGCGACCAAGACCGATGCGCCTTATTTCCCCCCGCCTCCCGGCCAAACTCCTACAGCGACATCCAAGGCCGATGAACCCTACTTCCAGCCCCCGCCCTCGACTGCCCCCCCGCCGCAGATGCAGCATCCCGACGAACGGCCTATTCCCGATTACGATCCTGGCCACCCCATCTACGCGCCGCCGCCCAGCGATCCTCAGCACCTTCCGCCTGAAGAGGGCCCCGGAGGCGGCGATGAGATGGACAAGCGTCGCGCTCGGGGCAATATGTGGAGTAAACGCTTACACGACTTGGGCGCCAAGGCAGCAGGTCCCATCAACAGCATCGCGAACAAGTTGGGAGCCCAATCATTCCTGCCTACAACTTTAGACAAGGAGTGCGAGAAGG
Source organism: Graphium sp. VPRI43844 (assembly GCA_019925285.1). Taxonomy (NCBI): domain Eukaryota; kingdom Fungi; phylum Ascomycota; class Sordariomycetes; order Microascales; family Graphiaceae; genus Graphium; species Graphium sp. VPRI43844. The sequence goes on from JADHKT010000059.1 coordinate 120,415, forward strand.
CTGCTAAAATCTTGACCAACTTTTGCAGTGAGTTCACACCCATCCTCATACGCCATGTAATATTCTACCGGTAGACTAACATGTACTTATTTTCAGATGATGGTGTAACTGGCGATGCTCAGACACTCCAACCCGCAGGCCAGCAAGATACAAAGGACAAAGCCAAGGTGAAGCCCAAATCAAAAGAAACCGTTCTGCTCAAGATTCCCCAAAAAGTCATTGCAAATGCCCTCGGCCTAGCAATCTTCACCACTGCCCGTGTGGGCTTCCAGATCTCCGGCTCCACCGGCTCAGGGGTCCTAGTTGCCCGTCTGCCCGACGGCACATGGAGTCCACCTTCCGGTATCCAGGTCCACAGTCTCGGCGCCGGCTTCTTAATTGGCCTCGACATTTACGACTGCGTCTGCGTCATCAACAACCGCGAAGCGCTCTCGGCGTTCATGGACATGCGCGTCAGTCTCGGATCCGAAGTTGCCGTCGCAGCCGGTCCGTACGGCGCCGGCGGCGCCGTTGACTTCGGCGCAGCGAACCACCAATCTCGCGCCGACGCCTACATCAAGGACGGAGCCGCCCCGGCCCCAACACCAGGACCGGAAACCCCCGTACCCGACAAGCCAACCTTACAAGCCGACAAGACAAAGCACGGCAGAAAACCAAGCTCCAGCGCCCTCAAGCCCGTCTTCTCCTACGTAAAGTCCCGCGGCCTCTTCGCCGGCATCTCAGTAGACGGCACCGCAATCCTCGAACGCGAAGAAGCCAACGCCGCCTTCTACGGCCAAAAACTCTCCGTCCAACAGATCCTCTCCGGCCAAGTCCGTCCGCAACCCGACCCGCGACTCTACCCCAGCGGCGCAAAAGTCCTCGTCGAAGCCCTGCGGAGAGCCGAAGAGCCGCGACAAGGCGATGTCGGCGGTCCGCTTGTCGTCCCGAATGAAGGTGCGGGCGTGCCGGCTTCTTCCGGGGCTGTTCCCGCTGGCGGGGTTTATAGAGAGGGACGGGCTGCTTCCGGGGCGCCGCCGGCGTATACGGATGATGGGAAGGTGCATTCTACTGGTGAGCAAAAGGTGCTGTATCAGTAAATGGTCTGGGAGAATGATGGATGAAAATGATGGATGAGGTAATGGCACATTGCAGATTTCAAAATAGCCCTATTTGTCTTTCCGGAGTATGTTGTGATTATATTCTTAAAAACGTTATGAACCACATGTCTTTCGAGGTGTTGATTTACTATCTCGCAATGGTAGATTATGATACTTGTACGGAAGGGGTAGACGGCCTGGATCCAGAAGTTGTCGGTGCTTGGGAAGCGTATCCTTGGACTATAATATTATTATTCCAAAAAAAAGAAGGTATTCAAATAGAACCCTTTTATCAGGGCGGATTAGACACGTATAATCTAAATGCAATGAAGTGAAGAAAGAAGAAAGCGAAACAATCATCCAACCCTCGTCCGAATCTTAACGACAAGCCCAAATCCATTCTGACTCTCCCAAACCCCAAATTCATTCTCCCTCCGAAACGTAACCTCCTCAGCTCGCACCATCATACTAGCCCTCTCAACAGGCGCCCGTTCACTCAACCCAAACCTTGCGCCGGGACTCGCATTCGTAGAAGGCGAAGTCGGCTGGTGCAAAGCGTCCGTCACGGGCGTCGGTTCTGTAGGTGAGAAGATAGACGTCCAGCGGCTGCGCTTCTTTTGTGGTGCGGCGCCGGGGAGACAGGTTGGCGTTTGCGGGGCGGAGAGTATGGGTGTTGGTTTTGGGGGTTCGGGAGCTGGGCTTAGGTGTTTTGCTAGACGTTTTGCCATGCTTTCGTCGGTCCACCACCAATCGTCTGGATTGGGTTTCTTGGATGGTCCGCCCATGTCGTCGCCCCAGCGGCCCCAATCGTCGAATTCGGCTGTGGTTTGCCAGGCGTTTCCGCGGCGGGGAGCTTCTGAATCGGGGATGTTTGCATCGTCGTCTTCAAAAGTGTGTTTGTTGGATTCGGTATAGGGATTCTCTTTTGTGTCTCTTTTCAAGTAACAGGATGTGTCTTCTTTGGTCTTTTCTTTGCCGTCGGTGACGCGGACTAGTTTGACGAGTTCGCCAGATTTGCTCCGATCTGTAGAGAGGGCCCAGCCTAGGACTGGGGTTGCGGGCACAAAAATTAATTCTGCGAGGGCGGGGGGTCGGGGCATGGTGGCTAATCGGTGGAGGAGGGATTCTATGTGTGGGATGATGTGGGAAAGGTGGACTAGGTCCGAGGCTGTTTGGGCATCGTTGTGAACGGCCTGGGAGTTGCGAATGAGGGTTGGGAGGTAGGAGAGGTGGGATTCTAGGTGGCCGGTTAGGGGCCGGCTTGAGGAGCCAGGTATGGAGGGGGAGGGATCGAGGGGGGTGTAGGAGGGCGGCGCATCGAAAGGCTGCGACATTTTGCAAGGGGTACGAGGGACTGAGAGGAGAATTGTTTATCGCGAGTTTCTCAAAGCTTGGATAGTGAGCCGAGTTGAGCTTAAAGGTCCGTGAAGGGGCTTGTGTGTAAGTTTGGTAGACGAAACACGAGAATGCATTTGGGGGCAGTGATGATGTCGGTTTGTCAAGGATAATGAGCCAGCCAAGGTAGAGAGGCAAGTTGGATGCTAGAACAGACCAGATGCTAACAAAAGTGGCCCGTTGTCAAGTCGGGGAGGGATAAACAGCAACCGAGAGGTATTAACACTTGGTGGTAAAGACTGCCATCACCGGAAGGGTAAAGGGCCAGAGAGTCCTAAGCTAGGCTCATGTGAGGGGGGGAAGAAGTGTAAAAAGGTGTCGAATGAGAACCCCGCGATTCCAAGCTGCGCCCTCTTCCGAAAAGAGAAAGTGCGGGTGGGCATAGATACGCTGGGCGTAGTACGGGCTAGTACGGGCGGGCATGGAGACAGTAGCGTGGCTAAGGCCTGTAATAGCACTGTGGCAAGAGGTTCACCCCACTGCTGCCGTTTCTAGATTCCTGTACGGAGTAATACTCCGTACTCCGTAAATTCCTTCCTAATTGAAGACACCACATCTCACACTGGCTGGCCAGCCAAACGCACTTTAGTGGGCGACAAACAGCCAGAATGCAAGCGTCTTTAGGAAGTTTGGATTTTACGAATTGATGATGTTCTGGGGTCGTATCTACAGATGACTCTCATTTCGATCATTGTCATCGGGCGCCAGGTTGCCGCCTCTTCGAAGCTTACACCAACCACCCAAGTCCCTACGAATTCGACTACTGTTTCTCTGCGCCCGCTTCTTGTAGCCTGCTCCCAATGCCCCTGTACTTCATCTGCTCACTCTTCAATAGTAGCGCAATGGGTGGTATTCAGAATCTTTTTCTCTAACTTCTGACTAGTCGAAACCGCAGCCTCGGGAAGGCGGGGTGTAATAGCCGATATGCAAGGTAACAAGGAGAAAGAATGCTGAAGCCAGGGCTCAGTACTCCGTATTGCTGCCCAACCAACCGCATCATTAAGAATGGATCACTTGCATTTCAACTCGAACAGCTTCATTTATCTGACTCTCCAATGGCTTCACACGTTAACCGAAAAGCGAAGCGGGCGTCGAACCTTGCCTTTGCTACGATAGACAATATTTCTTTTGTAAGCGAACCGTCCTCTTCAATTAAAGACGAGCTATTCTGTTACAGACGGACATGTATGTGCAATGCAATTTTCCCAGGATAGAGCCGAAATCTCGCCAAACTTGCTCTAACAATACTGTCGAGAAGCGGATTTTTTAGTACCTGTTGCAGGATGGCACAACAACACCGGGATCCAGTCCTTCCTAGAGGTCCGTTGCATTATTTGACCGTTGAGGGAATTAGTACTCATCTTTTACGCAGACATACATGGCTGAGGGTGCAAAGCCTCCTCCAGGGTCAACGACGATAATGTGAGGGTTTGTGTGCATTCTCGCTTAAGAGCTGGCTAACATGATGTCAGAGCTGGCTACGGCAATGGCACAATGTTCCCTTTGAGCATCACAAAGCCTCACTTCTCGGTCATTTCGAGGCGAATGGCTCTCCCGGAAGAGATTATACGGACCTTTAGCTCTATCCACGGCGCATTTTGCTACTTCACCACGTATAAAAATGGAAATCCCGAATCCCTGCGTAAGTCGCCCATCGAACAACCTCCAGCAACTTCCTTCTTCACACCTGGCAATGCCCTTATGCATTGTAGTGATCTTTCTAGCAACCCCAAAGTCTCCCCTGCGAGAAATCCAATGTGTCCTGCGCATGTACCTCTCCCCCATTTCAATGACCTGTCTGCTCTTCGACAAAGAAAAGCAAGATCTTGAACGAGTTCTCGACACAATCTGCAGACACACACCCCCCGACATGGCCTCGAAAAATCCAATAGCTCTATTAAGTTTTCTGCTTCGAGAAATCGGGTTGACGACCGAGTCGAGTCGCAAATCCATCGATCTAGATATCCTCCAGGCCGAAAAGGCTACGAAATCCACCACATGGGTGGGAAAGCTTCTCGGAGAGACGGTAACCCGGAATCAAGCGTATAATCTGTATCAAGCTAGCCAAATGTTGTATGTGTCGCGAAACAAATTGATTTTCATCTGGAACTCTGCGGAAAACGAGGTGGGCTTATGGAGGAAACTACAGGGTACTTTTGGAGACGCCACGATTGGCCAGTTTATCAAGGCGTCGGTGGACGAGGACACTTGGCCAACACTCAGGGACAGTATTTGCTATGAGATATCATATCGCGAGAATGTGGTGAGGCAAATTCGATGCCTTAAAGAACGATTCAGTGCTCAGATTAGCGTGGTGAGATTTCCCGTTCAATTTCATCAGTCGGAATCTCGGCAGGCGTCCAATTCAGAAATGGGTTGAAATATCTAGGGCATTCATCTGACGAAGGCCGAATCTAGGTCGATAGCTTGATTGCCCACCAAGAGGCAACGCAAACCAATCTCATCGCCATCATTGTCCTCATGTTTGCCCCAGCCGGCCTGATTGCTGTATGTTCACCAAGTATTCCTTGTCTTGTTGATTTACTAATCGGACATTTGTAGAGTATCTTCGATGCCGGAATCTTTGAATACGAGACGAAACCCTGGGTACTGTTCGTCGCTTCTACAGTGCCAGTCACTGTGGTTACCCTTGTTACTGGTCTTATTATCCTCAACCGACACGCGATAATCCAGTTTATGCAGCAGGTTTCCACAGGGAAATCCTCCGATAAAGTAGAACCGAGTTCGTCAGTGTAGGACTAGATAAATCCGAGGTAGTAAACAATATTATATATATTTGCCACGCCCGACTTGTATGGGAAAACCAACTTCGCGAATCCGGCCCTCGGGGGTTTACAGCCCGCTGTTGCAACATTAATCCCTTACTACGGCTATGGAATTGGGCACCTACTGGCAAATTGGGGAAGCCAACGGGGATTGGTCCATGGACCCCAAGGAGCCGCGTTCATTATTCCCGTTAGGTGCTTGTGTCCCTCGAAAAAGAAATGATCGGATAGCTCCATGGGGTGCCCGAAATAATTTAAAAGTGTAAGAGGCGAAATATTAGCCGCCTCACCAGACGTCATGGGTGAGCAAGCAATGCCAAAAGACCATTGCATTTTGAGGTCCACCGAGATCTGACCTAGCAACTTACACTGGACAGACATTGCCTCTTGACAAAATGGAAACGAAAAAGGTCCGAAAGGCGAAGACGCGAAGGCGCGAGATGGATGTTTTTGATTGCCTCAAGGGAGGATATCTTGACATCAGGCTAGTGAATCATACTTGGTACACGTACACTTGGCGATGACTTCACAGCCGCCAACTTTAACACAGCATCGGGGCGATGTTGAGGTCATGTGAGGGCTTATAGAGGGGCTGGGGGCTGGCCAGCCATCGTTCTAGAAGGAATAAAGAACGGCTTGGGTTGAGAGTGGGGGTTGTAGTGGGTGTACGGATAGAGTACGGAGTAGTACTCCTAGTGGGAGGGGGCTGTGCTGAATAGCTGAGAACGGTCGCTAAATACGGGACCGAGGGGCGCTATTAGAAGGTCTCCACTGCAGGGCATTCTGAAGCCGCGCGAACCCATCTGGAAACCAAGGTTCGAACACGGGAGTGGTGTGCTTGAAAGGATGGAAAGATGGCTCTGGCTGGCTGGCCACCACCAGATTTGTGGTTTCTAGCATGGCTGGGTGTCCCATAGATGAGTCGGTTCTTGGCTAGTTATCGAGATCTCCGAGGAACTCGTGGCTGCACTTTTATCCCACGATTCAAGAGGGCGATATCATGAAATTGGGTCATGTGATGGTTCTCCAAGGCTTATATTTTGGATTCTATGATTCTACTTGTATGAAAACTTTAAGGCGCGAGGCTCTCCGGGTCATACTTTTGCCACGTCGTAGAGTACAACCTTTTCTAGGACTTTTCACAAGGTCTGAGGATACGGCACCCAATTGGAAAGTAAAGTATTTTATTTTGCTGGATGTTGGGCCAATTAAATTGCGATCTTCAGGGGATAACACGAAATAAGAAAAGAAAGCACTGGATCAATATGGGGCGAATAACATGGAGACACGAGGCTGAGAAGTTGAGAAGATCAATATGGATGGACAGGCAAAGCAAAGAAGGCAGAATCGACAGACGACGCTGTGCTTTTTTTTTTAATGGTTGGGTGGGTTAGGCGTTATTGAGTGGAACCACTAAAACACCCAAGATCACGCGACGAACCATTGGACAGGCACCACTGGAGCTAGGGCAGTGAAAGATTGAAAGAAGCGTATTACTTTCTATGGAGTACGGAAAAATAAAAACAGGGGTTCAGTGATAGGCCCTTGTCATCGACATCGACGTCACTGTAATCCACAGCATTGTAGCCTGGCCAGGCCCAGCCTCATTTCTATTTTCCCGATTTTTTATCTTGCCTGACTTTACTCCGTACTCGGTATTCACCTTCTCTTTTTGAGGTCCCACGTCGGATTTAAGCCAGTGAGTATCAAAGTCCTTTTCTGCAAAATACGGGGTGCGACGTACGGAGTAGGACATGAGTGTAAACGACAGGAACATAATATGACATGTAGTTGGGGATCTCACTACGGAGTACGGGTGAAATGGGAGAGGGTAAGCCCAATGTCGTGCCAACTGTCCCTTTGTTCGTTATTGCACTCTCCAAAATGAAATTCAAGGCGTTTTTCCATTCCCCGAAACATCCGATGGCAGATTAGAAGGGCGCGATAGGGATTGCGTCTTGTTGCTGCGCTGAATCAGGTACTGCCAATCTTTGCATGTCTGTCCCATGTTTGAGTTGAACGCCCGGCCAGGGGTGCAACTGTACTAATACGGGGTATCACAGCGTCTCGACGTTTTTGAGGGCCGGCCGGCATGGGAAGGGAGAAGGGTGGCTTGGGGGGGTGTGAATCAAGTGCTGGTTTCAAACATCCAACGCTATTGGTATCCGCCCGTGCCCAATGCTAATTGCCCGCCCAGGATGGCCCCTAAGGAAGAAGTTCAATATTAGTACTACGTACTCCAGATTCTACTTCGTATTACGGAGTGCTTTGTTTCTTTAGCGCACTCTAGCCAGCCAAGACGCCCCCCGGGCAATGCTAATAACCCACGCCTAGCACACCCCACTAGCTAAGCAGCTACCCTACCTTCACCTTGGCAGAACCTTGTAAGATTATCACTTTGCATCATGCTCTCGACACTGCCTCTTGATATGCACCTGGAAGACCTGCAGTGACAGCAACCCAATTGTCTTGACACGGACAACGATTCCGAGCCATGTAGTTTAAATCCACAGGCCTGCATTGATTCGCCAAATCATCTATATAAAGAGCAGAATACCCCCCCTCCTCTCTATGCATGTTCTCTTTTTTCCCCATCTTGCTCATCCAGAAACCAATCAAGGAAAAGTCTTCTGATAATTCCATCACCGAAGACCTACCCAGTATTACATCTATCTACTCAACCAGTCTCCTCGACAGCAGACTAACTATACGTTCACACTCGGGAGTCAGACCGGGTCGACAATAACCAACAAATAACCCAAGGACTTTAAACCAAAACAGCCCGCCATGTCGTACAGAGTCGCTTCGCCAGATGAGTATCTGGCCATCACTGGTATGGGTGTGCGGGGGGAGATTAAAATCACAAAGGCAGCATGGGTTTGGCCCTTTCAGAAATGCATGCGCTTCAGGTAAGCTAGAAAAACTCCCATGGTGACCCATCTCCCGATGTCTCAGGACAAGCAGAACAAGAGAACCATGGCTAACCAAAGCAACTTCACAGCGTCCAACCGCACGACTATGCCATGAACCTCCAAGCCATGACGCGAGAGAAACTTCAGTTCCTCCTCCCCGTGGTCATCACAGTAGGCCCGCGCGTGCCCTCGACGGGCAACGACGACCTACATGCCGACCCCGAAGAGGACGCTACACATCGACTGCAGCGCCACGCTGATGCCTTGCAAAAGTTCGCCGTGTTGTTGGCCGAAAACGCTGAGGCCAAGGACAACAGCAAGAACTTTTTGGAGCAAAAGATTCGCAGCATCGTCGAGGGTGAAGTGCGAGTGCTCGTGTCAAGCATGACGATTGAGGAGATTTTCACTGAGAGAGAGCTTTTCAAGAAGAGGATTCACAAGAATCTGCAAGCTGAGCTGGTACGACTTTCTTTTTTTTTTTTTTTATAATGCTTTCTTCGTCTGCTTCCTTCCTCTTTGCATGCATCATTTGTTCTCCCATTGGGATATTGGGCTAGTTGAGCGAGAAGCCCAATGTGAAAGAGCTCCCCACAGGGCGCAGTGGCCTGTGATCAGCCAAGACTCTCTCCACTTTCGCCCGCAGGAATTCGGTGGGGTAATACTACTTCGCTGTCAATGGCTCGCGCAGGCGAATCTGCCCACTATTATTTTACACCGCCCCATACCCCATCGGCCCATCCACCCATCCACGGTGTTGCGCCCCACGCTCCAGCGCCCGGCTCGTCTTCCCCACAACCCCGGCCGGGTAACCATCTCCATCACCGAATCTGCGGTCTCACTAACACTTTTGTTGTTGAATAGGACCAATTCGGCCTAAGAATCTACAATGCCAACGTCAAAGAACTGCGTGATGCTCCTAACTCGACCTATTTCGAATCGCTCTCGCGCAAGGCCCACGAGGGCGCCACCAACCAGGCCCGTATCGATGTAAGTTTGGCCCCTTGTGTCGCTTGGAGACGAAAGAGAGACGGTAGTCTAACAAACCGTTTCCCAACCCACAGGTCGCCGAGGCCCAACTCCGCGGTAATGTAGGAGAGTCTGACCGCAAGGGTATGGAAGAGCGTGAGATCGCCAAGATCAACGCCGATACCGCCGTCCAAAAGACGGAACGCGACATTGAACGCTCGCAAGCCGAGGCCAAGCTGCACACCAAGCAAACACTCCTCACCCGTGATGTCGAGATCACCCGTGTCGAAGCCAAGCGCACCCTCGAGTCGCGCGACGAGGATCTTAAGCGCGATGTCGAAATCAAGCGCGCGGCCGCCGAGACCGAACGTCTCCGTGCCCGCGACGTCGTCAAAGCCACCATCGCGCGCGAATCCAAGCAACAAGAGGCCGACGCCAAAGCCTACGAAGTCGAGGTCGACGCCAGGGCCCAATTCACAAAGAGCCAGCAAGTGGCCAACGCCAACGCCTACAAGACGCAAAAGGACGCCGACGCCCAAGCCTACGAAGTCGAAGCCGTCGCCAAAGCCCAACTCGTGCGCACGCAACAGATGGCCGACGCAGAAGCCTACAAAAGCCAAAAAGAAGCCGACGCAGAAGCCTACAAAAGCCAAAAAGAAGCCGACGCTCACCGCTACGCCGCCGAGAAAGAAGCCGACGCCTCGCTCCTCAAGGCCCTCCGGGAAGCAGAAGGTCTCTCCGCCATGGCCGACGCCTACGGCAAGATGGCCGCCGCATTCGGCGGCCCACAAGGTCTCCTCCAATACATGATGATCGAGCGCGGCACATTCGCCGAACTCGCCAACGCCAACGCCACCGCCGTCCACGGCATGCAGCCCAAGATCAGCATCTGGAACACCGGACCCGGAGGTTCGGGGTCTGGTGGCGAGGCTTCGGGCGTGGATGCCATGCGCAATGTCTATCAGATGTTGCCGCCGCTCATGACCACTATTAACGAGCAGACGGGGATTACGCTTCCTGAGTGGCAGTTTGGAAAGTTGGCTGCTAATGTTGGGGAGATTAACAAGGTTAATGGGTCTAAGGCTTAAGACCTTTGGATGATCTCTGTCCAAATGCTCTTGTCTCTCTTGAGTTTTCTTTCCTTGATCTTTTCATCATATGGCAAGGATTTCCTCTCTTTTTTTTTTTTTGTTCTCTCGAGTCTTTTGTTGTTGACTCCGACATGTCAGCTATTTTCCATCCTGACACTTCCTTTTCTTTTCTTCTTCTTTTCTTTCCCTGTTCTTTGCCTTTACTGATTCTCGAATTTCTTCGCTTTTCCTTTGTTTTGCTATTCACTGCTATGATGGATGCATCTTTTCTTTTTTTGGTTTTCTGTTCGTAGTCGATGTGATACCTTGTTTTGCGAGTTATTGAGACGGATGGAAGGGGGATATACCAGTTTGATAGAAGATAATAAATTGAAAATTACCAGCATCACCTCACATCCGACCTGTGATGAATACTAAACGGGTTGCCCGGGCATTTAAATAGAACAAAAATTACTCCAATAGACCCTCCCAAGAGTTCATTACCCATCAACCTCAATCCCCTCCTCGGCCACATCCTCGATTCTCCTCCCTTGACCCAAATGCCTGCTATCAACCCTATCAGCCCTTTCACCCCTCCTCACAACACTCCTAACAGGCCTACGAACCCTCGCAAGAGGCCTCGCATGACTACTAACCCCACCACCACCACCACCACCCATACTCCCGTCCGGAAGCTCCCTAGGGAACCACCCATACCTCTCAAAATCAACCTTGAGCTCCCCAAGAGGCCCTGTAGTAACCTCTACATTCTCCGCCCTCAAAACATCAGCCTGCGCACGTGAACCCTCGGGATTATCCCTAGGCGAAATGATAGCCTTCGAACTAATAACCCGCTGCCAGGGGACGTTGTTGTGATTGAAGCGGTGGGTCGTATCGACGGAAAGGTGTTTGAGGCATACGCCTACTTGTCTTGAACGTTGAGCTGTGAATATTTGAGTCGTTAGTTCTGTTGATGGTTGAGGTTGAAGTTGGGAAAGGGGAGGGGGGTGTTTACGGGTTCCTATTAGTTGGGCTATGTGGCCGTAGCTTGTGACTCGTCCTGGGGGGATTTGTTGAACGGCACGGTAGACGGCGTAGAAGAAGGCGTCGGCCTCATCGGACCGGGTCATTTTTGGGGGGACGGGATTAGTTGGATTCGTGGGGAGGGGATTGGATTGGAAGGGATTGGATTGTTGATGGGGATTTCCTGGAGCTGAAGCTGAAGAGAAAATTCGATACTCTGTATGTGAGTGAGCTTGATTGTCTATTGGTCAAGTGATTTGATTTGAATCAGGAGGCATCTCAGCCTCAAGGGAGAGCTGTTCAGTGCGTGTACAGTGCGGGACTCTCCTCTGTCTCGGGGCCGTTGGGCTGTCTGACCGGCCACTAATAGTGGAACACTACTCCGTACAGATGTTTAATAATACTGTACGAGTTTGCCCCAATGACTGTGGCCCCCACCATATTCAGAGTGGACAGAGGGCCAGCTCATTACCCAAGCTCTTTCGACGCATATGGAATCAATTACTCTGACGGCGAGGTTCTGCGCTCTGTGGTTGAAATTTTGGTCCTAAGAGAGCTCCAACTTCTTAAATACCGCGCTCCCATTCCCGTTCCCCAGGGCGTCACCCTCCTCGGCTCCTCGATGAGACGGGGTTCCTCAAGCCCAACGAAGTCTACGTCACGTATAGAGCACAAAAAAGAAATGAAAATTGACATCTAGATTCCATTCCTCTATCCTAACCATGTGGTGATAATTCGAAACGTCACGCTTTTGAGATATCCTTCCAAGTGAAGTTTAAGAAGAAAAAAAAACAAAGTGAAAGACACCTGGTGAAGAACTTGGTTGAAAGCCGCTGTAGCCCCCGTCTTTCACCAATTCATATTTCCCAAGACCGCCCAAACGCCAAACAGAAATGGAAAGAAAAAGGGGGGACAAAATATCTCGAGGTACAGAAATGGAATGAGATTCTAGGAATGGGATAAAGTTTTTTTTTCAGCGGTTCCGTCGTCGAAACATATTGTGCGTATACTTTATTTGCTCTTGTTCAATGGCGCTTGGATACGTCCAGAGGACGAGAAAACTGAGAATATCGAAAAAGATCCGCGACGGTGGTTTCAGGACTGCTTTTCTGTATCGGTAGAATTTGAATTCCGATGCTAGGACTAGGTTTCCTAGGACATTGAGGGTGCGGAATATACTTTTTTATTTTTGTTAGGATCAGATGGCTTTTGGAAGGAAGGTGGGGTAGGGAGGGAGTGGCTTACATGTTTATGCCGCAGAATATGAGGGTTGTTATGCCGGCGGGGGAGGGACGGGGTTGTGCTTTTACAACGGTAGAAATGTAGTAGGTTGGTGGGATCCAGAGGCCGAGGATGGCGAGTTCGACGAGGAGGGACCAGTGGTATGTGCGTAGTCTTCGACCTCGGGCTTGGGTGAGGGCAAAGGCCCAGAAGGAGACCAAGAAACCAACCTACAGAGATGAATGGACATGTCAGGATGCGTGCTGGTATTTTCTGGTCTTTCTGACGAGGTTACTTACTATACAGGGTCCTAAAACCAAGTTGCTGTGTCGATAGTAATGTAAACAGAGGGCCGTGGCAACTACCACAACACAGGATTGTATGCACCCGGCCAGGAAGTTCCAGAGGCAGGCTCGGCTGTATTTATAGCGGCAACGGTAGTGGAACTGCGCTTCCGACCAAGTGGTGGAACTCTGCGCCACGGGGAAACTGCACCAACGGCATACCCAGGCACTGTGAAAGTTGCCGAGGCAAACGCGCTGGCCGGGTGTGAGTTCGTTCCGCGTAAAGGCGCACTGGATACATTTGCTGGCAAAGGGGAATCGGGGGTCGTTTGGCTGGGCGAACAGCAAGGAGCGCCGCGACATGTCTTGCGATAGGCATAAGTAGCAAAAGGAAAGGATGGTCTCTTGGAATTGGTTACCCAGTATCGACAGGACCATCCGCCGATTCACCAGCTTGTGGAAAAAGCGGCATGTTTTGCGTAATTGCTCCATGTCGCGGAACCGGAGCTGGCGGAGGATGGCAATGTGCAGTTCGGGAGGTAGGTTGATGATTGTGGCTGGCAGGCGTGATGACGGAGAAATAGATGAGCGGATTTGAGAGGTGCTTCGAGATTGACTAGGTAGCGACTTTGGCCTTATGGTGAGGGCGGAGCCGTCGTGTTGGTCTCCAGAGACTCTAGCCTCCGGTGTTCCCATCCGTGTTGGTGTGGGCGGCGTCTCTATAATAGGAGTAGAAGAAGGGGGAGGTGCAGGGGAGGATTTCGGAGATGACATTTCGATTCCAACAGCTCCAGCCGTCTCCCTACTTGAATGGGCAGTGGTAGAGTCCCCAGTGCCCAGGCCGCTGCCTTTGTGCCGATGGAAGGAGTCGACGGCTTGCCGCAAGGCACGACTCAGCCTGCCATTCTTGGCTTCCTCGGCCATTTTCCTTTTCCGTTTACGCGAGACTTTAAACTCAGTCCAGCAGATGATGAGTTTCGTGATAGTCGAAGACTTGGGTCCCTAGCTGGGAATTGGCGCGCTGCGAGGACCAACATAGGACAAGACGTATCAATTGGATCGAGATGCTGTAAATGGGCCTTGTCAATTCGAAAGAACCCTTCCCCTCCCATAAAATATGGAGAGAAGAAAAAAGTTCGTGTTGAAGCAAGTCTTGTTTCCAGCTCCGAGCCTGGGCTAGACACACTCTGGATAGGGAGGAAGGCTGGAGCTGGAGAGATGGACTCGGGGGTCGGTCAACAGGAGAAGAGCATGGTAAGGCGAATGGTTTGGGGGGGAAGACCAAGAACTGGGGCGCAAACAAAATTCGCTTGACGACACAGATACCCTAGCAGACAAAGAAGGGTTCAAACAAACTGGAGCAGATATGGCTTCTACGCCCACCGAAGCCACGCCCCAAGCTTTAGGCGGAGATGTGGTGGCGTCGGCTTGTCCTTGTGGCTTAGTGGGAGCCGGAAGGGAGCGATGACGGTATGAGCATACACGTCGGCCAAACCCTAACGCCGGGCGTGGAAGCCAAAGAGGAACAGAATAAGCGGTGGTTTGCCAATGGATTTGAGCAGGCGGAGAAGGAAATCCCCAAAAGTGTGTATTGGCGAGTTGAAAAGGCCGAGTTGAAAAGTGTGGTGTGCAAACACGGTCGGATGGCCCAAAGCCTACTACGGCCACAGCGAACGGCACAAACCGGCTGATATATGGAACGGGGAAGAAATGGGAAGAGAAAAAAGGGTCCTGCCGATGGGAAGGGGATAATCGAGATCAGAGGCGCAGCTGGGATTCTACACATAAACATAAACTACAAGTAGGTGGCGATGATTGCAAGGGGAGGCGAGAGAGAAGCACACTCTGACTAATCTTTGAAGTATCACGGTATCACGGGCGGAGTACGGAGTACTTGTATTAGGCACTTTGGCACTGTTGCTGGTTTAGCACTACCAAAGCATCCGCTGTGATGAGGCTACCAAAGATGGCAGTCCACTATGGATCTAAAATTGGCAAGGGGGTGGGCCGCTAGAGACCCCTAAAATCTGGCGTCCATACAAGTACAGGGAGGGATGTTGGTTGTGCAACAGATCAGGATTATTACAACCACGACAATCCCTCAATTGGATGGACAATATTCAACACAGAAAAACCTGACGCCCATTGTGTATTTATATTAAGTCCGGAGTACCTACCATGAAGCCAGTCTCCACTTCCATATACGGAGTATATCATGAGAGGGGGCTACAAGAATTAAAGGCACTTCTGGTTGTGCCTGGGGTGGAGATGTGGCCAGGCCGCTGTACTGACTACAGCATTTTCACAACGGGGCAAGTCTTGTTAAATCCTGTATTACAGCCAAGAAGAACCTTGGGAAAAACTTGAAGGAAAAAAGGAGAAAAAAAGAGAGAAAAAAGGGGAGAAAAAAAGGGGAGAAAAAAAAAGCCTTTCAGTTTAATCCTGTTTGTTCTTCTCATGAGAACCATAATTATTCGGCATGCTTCGATGGCTCGGACGGAGACGGTGTCGATAACATGCGATGAGCTGTCCAGATGCGGACTTCTCGATGATCCCCGGTGCTCCTGGAAGCCGGCGTCCAAGCTGTTGTAAAGAAGACTCCATTCTGCTGCCAGTTCCTCAGAGTCCGAGTCTGGGATTGAATCTAGATTGTCAGCAGCTCCAGACATGCACGCGATCCTAAGACAAGCCCACTAGAAGTCAATAGCAGCTTTGAAAAGAGGCACCGCTTCCTGAAGCATTGAGATGTAGCTGATATGTAACTGCTTTAGATGACTGTTCCGGTATGAGCATCGTAGGCTCGTACATCTGCGTTTTGCCTAAACTTCTCGTTTGCGTTTTCGCCGGGGTCTCATAATGGCATCCACCATCTCCTGGATGTCGTTGCCTTCTTCTGTCGTACTGATGCTCTCTTTCCAATCAGAAACCAGCCGAGGAAGCCAGACGAACTGGAGGCAGACGCGTGCCATATTCGGAGAGTTAGCATCGCGTGTGGACCCAAGACATTTCGATCCGAAATAGGCCCTGGACCACATGTGGTGCAAATCGGGCGTCAGGCACAAAATATTCCAACTCTTGCAAAGTCTTGTTTGGCGGTATCGAACTGTGCGAAGCTCTAGAATGATGAAAATTCCCAATATATGGCACTGAAGGCTCTTTTTTTCTCCTTGCTGCCTGATATACTGTCAATTCAGATTGATTCTGTTGCAAACAGAAAGAACTTTGCTTTCATGAAGTCGGTTGCTAAGTCACCCTCGCCCTACAGTGCTGTGAAGAGTCAAGCACCGTGAAAAACGCCAAAGATTCCACCTTGGTACAGTGCGTAGATATTCATTTTGCTAGGCCGCACTGTACACTTACACTCGTTGGTTTGACAAAACCCATCATGCTCACCCAGTAATGCTTGATAAAAGCTGATCCAACTATGCGATCAAGTTTTTGAAGTCATATCCAGATGGCTTTCCCCATAACTACTTTTCTCTGGCAGTGTGTAGTGTTCAACTGTACGGAGTAGATATGGGGAAAGAGGCATATTAGGTCTGATCCCACCAAGTTGGATGTTCTGTATTTGGCAGCATATTGAGCATTGAGCATTTATTATAGGGGACGAATCAGCAAGAAATCAAGCCTACAAGGTAGTGAAGCTACGCCGAGAACCCACCATATAAATATAATCAGGCATAAACCAATTTGGTCTCTTTGTCCATCTCAATGTGTCTGTTTAAAGTAATACTCCGTAGTACACAGCAAGTAGTTTAGTACAAAACAGACCACAAAAGCACCGTGTCACACTGTAAGAGGGACGGAGTACTTGGTACCTCCACTAGCTGAGCCGCCCGGCGGAACCCTCCAACTATCCAAGCAAACCCACATCTTTGCTCCAACTCTTTGAGCCTCGAACAGGATCCCCCACCAGCGTATTGATCGCTTTTTTGCCAGTGCTTGCCCACCACGCCCAGAGTGGTCTTGGATACATTGTCCATCTCTATTCACTGTGGCATGCATACTTTATATCCGGCTGTCTCCCGGTCGGGTGAAATCATGTCTTTGTTGTTGGCCCCTTGTGGCTGACGGGAAGGCGGGGGACCGAGATCAAACCTTCCTTCCCTATCGTCACTATGCCCAGAGGCCAGCCTCGCCCCTTTTCTCTCTTGTCTTTGCACAGAAACATGAAGGCTTTTCATGGAAGTGCCTTTCAACAGCTTTTTCATCGCATGTCTAGCATTTGCTACCTGGCATGATCGCCCTCTTCCTCCCAGCCAACATTTGCACTGGTCTTGGCCTTGCTCACAATCCAGTATGTCATATCACGTGATATGATTCCAGCTGACGACACATGACAACGGAGTGGACACTCTTTTTTTTTGCAAGTGATCCTTTCTTGGAGACACAAGGCAATAAGGCAATGTACAAAGTACTTGGGACAAGATAAGTGAGACGAAAATACCTCGAAAATGTCAACAAACAGCACAGCCATTTAGGTACCCACACAAGTACCCTAGCCGAACGAAGCCAGGATGAAAACAAGGAAAAAACACCACTCTTGAAAGCTAAAAAAAAAGTTGTCGTGTGGACATTTCGGAAAATCGAAACAACAAATCATCCCCCCCAAAATTCGTCGACTGCCTGAAATTTCCTCTGGTCCCTCAACCCACCCCCCCCCACAACAACCAACATCGTCACAAGTCAACCACCATAACCCCTCGATATTTTATCCACCACCGCCGCTCTTCCCACCACATCAAATCGCCAAAACTCGAGACTTTTCTCTCTTTCCCGCTTTTTATCAAACCAGAAAATTCGTCGATTTTTATCCCCATTACCGTTATCGCAATGGCTGGCGGCAAAGGCAAGTCGGGCGGCAAGAGCTCCGGTGGAAAAACCTCAGCAGATGGAGCCAAGAAGCAGCAGAGCTCCTCGGCGAAGGCTGGTCTACAGGTATGATGCACCCCTCACCACGACAGAATTCCCAATACATTGTGTTTTTTTCTTTCTTTCTTTGCGCGACTGCGATGTCTTTTTTCTTTTTTTTTTGTCCTTTTCCTTCTGTGCCCGCGAGGCTCCTGGATCCGCTCGGCTACGAACTCGCTCCTCGCCTTGTTTTTGTCGATGGTTACGATTGTTGCGCCAACGTTCCGACGCGTCCGACTCATCCCTTTCGCCAACGTATCGACGAACACATCCAAGCGCCTCATCTAGAACCCACCAGCGCTTGATAGGATGCTTCGCGACAGAACGCGCGTCCGATTTTCGCCATGTTGATTTCGTTTTCGTGATGCGTCACCCTT
Organism: Graphium sp. VPRI43844; assembly: GCA_019925285.1. Lineage (NCBI taxonomy): Eukaryota > Fungi > Ascomycota > Sordariomycetes > Microascales > Graphiaceae > Graphium > Graphium sp. VPRI43844. Next base: position 138,439 of record JADHKT010000059.1, read on the forward strand.
CTCCCTCGACTGTGCAACTCTCGCCGATACTCGCCACCTAGCTCCGACCCGCCCATTGCCAATACCCTCAACGCCATTCACTCCTCCTAGCTCGCCGAATTCCCGCATCGCCCTCCTTGTGGATTTTTTTTAATATCGTGCTGTGGTTGCGATCATCTTTACTTTGCCGTTCTGGACGCGTTATCATTGCTTGATTTCTGTGCGATACTAACCAAGCTTGTTTCAGTTCCCCTGTGGCCGTGTCAAGAGATTCTTGAAGCAGAACACGCAGAACAAGATGCGCGTCGGAGCCAAGGCCGCCGTCTACGTTACCGCCGTGTTGGAGTACCTTACAGCCGAAGTTCTCGAACTCGCAGGAGTACGTGTTCTCATACCCCCTCCTCATTCTTCATCTCAACTTGGCAGGTCTTTGCTCCTTTTCCCCGTGCGCTTGCTAACCAATCTTTTTAGAACGCCGCCAAAGATCTCAAGGTCAAGCGTATCACGCCCCGTCATCTCCAGCTTGCCATCCGTGGTGACGAGGAACTCGACACGTTGATCCGCGCCACCATCGCCTTTGGTGGTGTCCTTCCACACATCAACCGCGCTCTTCTACTCAAGGTTGAGCAGAAGAAGAAGGTCAAGGCCGTGCTAGCATAAATTCTTCGGGACATGTGACTGGACCGTCTCTTGATTGGAGACGCTGACTATGCTCGGTTATCGCATGCGCTTTTCGCTCTTCCCTGCAGGTTTCGGTGGCTAGTGGAGTGGGCTGTGCTTGATTCTTGATTTTATTATTATTTTTGTTTGATTTGGGTTGTGTCACTTTGAGGGAGATGATCAGACCTGGGTTGGTCGGATCGAACGAGGGAGAGTTAAGGGAAACAAATTTCTGGGGCAATTATCGTTTTGTTTTGATTTTTCTTTTCCTTTTCTTTTTCGGTTTCTCTTCTGTCGTCTTCGCCGTTTCTCCCCTCTATCTACGACAGTGTCGGCCACATTGTCATGGCCTTGGAGATGAGCCAATGGAGTTGGATTTATCCCTCTACTCAGCACTCTCCAAGCCAGCGCGCAGCGAAAAGATGCAAACTCCCTCGTCGCCCCGCTCCGCAAACGAAACTGGTTGATACCGCTTCTGCGATGCGTCTCGATGGGTGATGGCCCTGCCGAGGTTCAAGTCACGCGACCAAGAGGGGAACATCCCTCCTTGGAAACAAGCCCTCCCCAAGAGCGAATGTTCTTGGACGGGACGTCGGCAGGAGGGCATTGTCTGGAAATGGTTGATTTTTTTTTTCTTCCCCAACGGCGCGGGTTTAGGGTCATTGTAGGACTAGTCGAAGAAGGCTGCAATACAGTTTTCGGTGCTTGTAATGAGTGCAGTCTCGATGGTTGATTTTTTTGTCTTGTTCGACTCGAATATCAATTTTTGAATCATGCTCTTCATTCTCCAATGTGCCCGAAATCAAGTTTCTAGATTATCAAAGTACTGTACTGTTGTCCATTCTTGAAGTCTATCTAATAAACGCCCAAACCAACCGCAGACAAGACGAGAAAAAGATAAGAAAAAGAAAAAAGAAAATGCTCAACTGAAGTCAAGGTAAGACTCGATAAGCCAATCCTCAAACTGGAACTCAGAGCCAACCAAGTCCAAATCCATTTCCACATCGCTCTTCTTCTTCTTCTTCTCCTCCTCCTCCTCCTCACCAGCATCGTCATTCTTCTCTCCAGCATCAACCCCCTCCGCATTCTCCGAACCCCCAACAGTCTCCATCAACTCCCCAAACAAAGCCATGAAATCCGCAACGGCGACATCTTGTCCCTCGCCCGCCCATTGGATCGGCGGACTCGCAAGTTCGTTTGTGGCAAGTTCGCCAAAGACCCTGGTACTTTGCTCTTCTGGCGCCTCGGCGTCTGTTTGCGGGGACGAGATGTCCAGAGGCGCGGTCGTTTCGAGGGGAGTTTCTGTATCGTAAAACGTTTTGCGGAAGGCAAAGTATTGTTCTCTTCTGCATTCGGAGGGGTAGTCGCAATGGAGGAAACAATTTGATTTGCCTGTTGAGAGGAGGGTTTTCCGGCGTTGTTCTATTTGGGCTGGGTCGGTTTCTGCGAAGGAGGGAGGTGAGGAGGGTGATGGGGAGGGAGAAGGGGATGTTGGGGATGAGGGGGGGTGGGGGTGGGTTTCTGAGTATGTGCTTGACGTTGAACTTTTGTCGTCGTCTTGGGGTGTGGGAGGGGGGGAATTGGATAGGAGAAGATCTAGATGTTGTTCTGGTTGGGGGACGGTTTCGCCGTGAACGCCGGTTGGGGGATCTTGGTCGTCTATGGTTTGGACGTTGCGGAGGAGGGAACCTGCGTTCAGCATGTCTCCCACGTCGTCCTTTAGGACTCCTAGTAATTCGTTTACTCTTTGGAGCCGTTGTCGTTTTTGGCGGTGGGAGAGGGTTTGTCTGCGCCAGATTCCTCGGGACGACCAGCCTTCGAAGTCGAATACCATTTCGCATTTTCTGTTGGATTTTGGTCGACGGCGGCTTTGGATTCGGCTTTGCGAGGCTTGTTCGTAGCGGAGTGTGCAGAGTCGGTGAGAGCATTCTAGACATCGGATGGTGCAGCCTAGACGGTATACTGCGCGGCATTTGTGGCATTTCCATAGCCAGGGGTGAGGAGCGACTGCTGGGGGGCCGGGTTCGGGTTCGGGTTCTGGGAATGGGGAAAGTAGGTGGATGAGAGGAGATGTGGGTGGTGGTGGTGTGGAGGGTTCTTTCGGGGATGATGGAGGTGATCCTGGTGCTGGGTCCAAGAAGGTCGGCTGGCCCAAAGGTTGGTCGCAGTTTGGTATGTCTATGCTGATCATTGTATTTGTATCGGCATAGTGCTCGCGTAGGGGAGGTAGTAGGGGAGGTAGTGGCGGCAGATAGGCCGGCGGCGGAGAGGGAGGTAGCCATAAAACCTCCTTCGGCCCCTTTGGGATCGTGGAAGCTTCCATCCTGAAGTTCTCTTGTCCGTTGGAATTGTTGAATTGCCAAACTTCAGGGCGAGGCACCCTCGACATCCAATTTCCGAGCTGTTCAGGTCCCGGGGTTGTCGTGTTGAGATAATATGAGAAACTCTATATCGTGTGCCTTCATTTCTCCAGTTGCAAGTCTATGCCTGCTCTTGGCATCAAGGTCCGACGAAATGGAATCTCCGTAGCAAGAAGGAAAATGAGAAAAAGGCCCTGTCAAGTTCTTCCAAGTTCTTCGTGGTGTGGTTGTAAAGAGATCTGGCTGGAAGGCAAATTTGGCTCCAAAGTAAGATATGGTGCGTCAAGGACTTTGCAATGCACGGGCGAGTCAGCTTAAAAGTGGCAGAGAAAGAGCTGGAGAAAGAGCTGGAGAAAGAGCTGGAGAAAGAGCTGGACAAAAAAGAGGCAAATGTATTCCTGCAATCATTCCTCTCTTTCGAAAGAACAAGAGAAATGAACAATGAAGAAAGAAGATGGGAGAAAATGGAATATATCTCTTCCTACAAAGACACACTCGCGCGTATGTTCCGCCCCCTTTGTTCACACCCAGCCACCCACGCGCCCGACAAAGATATCACCTCCATCATGCTCTTGTCCATACTGAGTACTCGCACCGCCCCTTCCTGACAGTGTTTCTCTCTCCACCAAAATCAGGCAAGCAGGGTAATTGAAGGGGTCATATTTCGATATGGGTGGCAGGAAATTCTGAGAAGGAATAAAAAAGAGGTTGAACTGTTGGCTCCTCGTGATGAACTAGTCTCAGCGATTCAATCTCTCCAGACCTTCAGACGAAATAGGCCACTCAGGGACCAGCACGCCACTAGACTAGTACTCCATATCAGGTGCTAACAAACAGCTCGGAAGTCGAGTGCTGAGCTACAGCCACCTCATATTTCCAGAAGTAATTATAATACCAGCACTGCATCTTAATCGCGTTCTGGCCAAGGGCAAAAACCGGTTCTTGGTCTCTCGAGTTCTTTGTGGGGCGTATAACTGGAACATGACTCGTCTTATTGGAAATAGAAACAACAACAACAAAACAAAGGGTACAAGCGGGGAAGTAGAGACTGGACGAGTACAGTGCTGCATTAAATGAGAGAGAGCATGGGGGATAGACATTGGAATAGGCATTGAAATAGATAAGAAAAAGGAATGGAAACAAAGAAGGGTGAAGGCGTCTTGTTCAGTGTAGTCGCAAATGTCGAAGGAGAACAAAGGGAGGCGTTAAAAGGGACCTAGAAACCGACACCAGAATGAAAACTCGACCTAATCAATTCAGAGATGGCTGAGCTGTGAGCCAAGCATTAAATGGACAGAAAATGAGGGGGCGTCGAGGTTAATCGTTGATACAATATGGTGAGAAAACCGTCATCAGATGCCGATTGTGGACTGCTGATCCCGAGAAGTTGGCGCCGACGTGGCAGTTCGGGGTATCGAGAGACAAAATTGGGAGACAAGAACAAGAGGTCAGTCCACGTGGCTTTTTGTTCGGAACGGCCATCGGCCTCAGGGCATCTCCCTTCCTGACTCCTGACACCCTTCTCAACCCGATAAATTCCTCAACGCAAAGATCCCGACGAGAGACCCAACAAGAAGAGCCGTTTACCTAACCATTCGTTGGCTATATGCAGTGACATCTCCAGTCATCGCCACACCGCTCAAATCGTTGAGTCTATCCTTTCCCCAAAGGCCAGGAGAGGCCACCCTCGTCCAATTGCCACAGCTCCGTACACTTCATCGATACGGCCAGAACCAACCCTCTTGGCGCGTATCGCGCCCGTTTTGTCGACTAGTGGAGATTGAGCTGAGACCCGAAGAGCAAGGAGAAATGATAAAGTGCCCCTCTCGGCGGCAAAAAAGCAATGAAATGATATTGGAAAGGGGAAGGAAAAAGGAAAGAGAGCTAAGAGAATGGCCCAATTGATCACACCTGTCTCACCTGAATGACAGCAGAGGCAACTCAAGCTCCTCCCTACCCAACATTCGACATCAAAAGAAGAATCGAAAATGTCGGAAAATGGTGGTGCTCGTATAGTCTTTGTTTGGCTGAACCCTAGGTCACGAAGGCATGTCCCTGGACTTCGTGTTACCATGACCGGATTTGCCAATAGCACGACAGTCCCCAAACACCTTGTCACCTGAAGGAGTGCCAAAGCATCGAAAAAAAAATCAAAGGGGCCAAATATCCTAATGTTGAGGGGTTTTAGCAGATATTGTCTCCATGCAATACATGCAATACGAAAAAAAAAAGTGTGAATCAAGAGGGCGCATCTGGTTCTTTTCTAGATAGCCTTGTCGAAAGACAATCTGAGGAGCGTAAGAGATGCACTGCCATATACTTGTAGATATAGCGGGTTCACGCTGTGTTTCCAGCTTCAAGCTTCCCAAAGTACCACATCCACACCGCGCGCTTAAACACAAGAGTTGCTTCTTGACTTCCAGCCATCTCAGGTTCTAGCCAGACTGTGGGTTGGACGACGAGTTATCCAACATAAGACAAGAAAGAGCCTTGTGCGTGGTTGCTCAGCTTTTCGTCACAGCTCCGAGGAGAGGCAGGTGTACGGAGTACGAGTAGGTGTTTCCCAAGTGGGACTCGACCTCGATGACGCACAGCGGGTTGCATAGGATTTCTTCAATGCACTGCTGACCTACCGCTCATTCCGTACAATGAAGTGGCATACAACTGGCAACCGAGCATTGCATGGGATGTCCGCGTGACTCACTTGACAGGATGTGTTGTACGATGAGAGGGCAAAACCTGAATCGGAAGGAGGGGCAATTAAGAACGCTGTGCCGAACGCCATGCAGGCAGAGGTGAAATGCCTCGATGGGACTGGACCTCTCGACACGTTCCCCCCGTCCCTTTTCCGCAACCTGGTTGGCATAATAGCCGGTAACTGGTGGGAAGCTTAAGAGCTAACTTTGCTAACGCTTCGCTTGCAAATTGCTGCGACGTTGGTGCCAATGTAACCTTGTGGCATTAGCTCAGCAATTGGCAACTGAGCAACCTGGATTGACTGGCATCTCAGCTGACGTATTGATTACCACCAAAAGGAAGGACCACATGCCACTGACGCGGTTGTGTTGAGTGTGACGTAGGCGTGGAAGTGGCCAGGCCTCTGCTTATCCAGCAAGTCAAAGACTCGAAGCATTTGTTGGGGGTCTTCTCATTGGCTGGCCCTGCTTCTTCTTCTCTTTTTACTACTCCGTATACTCCGTATGCTCGGCCGACACCCATTGCCCGCTAGAAAAGAAATGGCGAGAATAAGAAATAGTTGTGCGAGTTGGTTGGTTCGCTTCAAGTTGTTCAGCTCTGCAGGCGATCTCGCCTCACTAGTAACCATTCGCCACCTGCCAATGATTTGACAGTATCAACATGTAATCCAGATAGTTCACCACAAAAAACAATCGTGTTGGTCCATTTCCTTCACTCCAGTCATGTCTACAACTAGGTGCATATCAAGCGGCAAACGTTTTCTTTGTTGCATAAATGAAATAGCTTTGGTGCTAGTCGAGGAGCTTTAAATTTGGTTCTTTGGCCATAGGCCTGGAACGCCCTTTGGACGACTGACTGCCTGCTGGCCACAGAGGGGGGCTTGGCATACGGAGTATGTTTGGCGGTGTTATGGCAACTAGAGGCCAGTATGTACCGGACAGCTGCAGGCCCTGCAAGCACTAATCCTTGATGACGGGACCAGAAAGGGGCTCACGGGGTCGAATCAGGGGTTTTATTGAACGGCCGAATAATGTGTGATCCATGTGCCGAACCATAGAATGCTGCAATAAAGAAGGGATATGGGAAGGGAAATATTAGGAAAAATGAAGAAAAGAACAATAGCCTGTGTGCTCCGTAGAAACTATCTAATACGGAGTATTACGGAGTGCTCTGTTAAAAAAAACACCTCGAATGGCAGGCGCTGCCGTGGTGATTTCAGGAGGTTGGCTCCTCTTTGGTGGGGTAGGTCCTGCCCATTTTTCGCGCCCTTTCCATTCCCCCATACGGAGTACTCCGTATTAGTCTGTCCCTCACATTTTCTTGTGGAGGGCTAACGTGCCCTATTACCCCTTGATTTCGTTCATCAAAGGCATCCTCGGAGAGGGGGGAATTACGCTTCTCAGCCCCTTGCGAAACATTGCATGCTCGATACCAGTTCATACCACAGAACTTTGGACAACATGCACATCGGGTTCGTACGGACCATACCCGAGGAAGGATCGGTGCTGCCTGGAGCTTATAGGTGGCCCGGTACGTTGCGTGCCCCTCTGGAGAGGCTGACTTTACAGAAGGGGGAAAGAAAAAACCAATGGAAAAGCCCCTAATAGGCGTGATGCACGTGCCACATGCCATAGCCAGATACCACAGTCGACGATCCACCAAATGTCAGGTCGTATGCAGGAGTAATAAACGGCAGCCCGCAGCAGATCAGTAGCGAGTGACCAACAACCAGACAACTGCCGTCTTCCCTGCCAATGAAGAAAGCAAAGCAGATCAGAACCATAGGGCGATCTTCAGGAAGCGGTCTCTCCCAACTCTGTTCACGTTGCCCTTTACCAAGAGTCGATCTGGTTCAAGGCGGGAGCGGGACGCAGCGCTGGATATTCTCAGATGTTATGACACACACGCGTTGAATAGGACCCGGGAGAAGTACGGATAGACCTGAACCACCTGGTTTGTTTCCCAATCACCATTTGCCATTCCTCCCTCCCGTCGCCCCCGGTTGGATGTGGGGATCTGCTCCACGAACGAGATTTGTTCTAGTGGCCTTCATTTGGAGCTATCCTGCGTAGTGATTTGCCCCCCTCGCGTTTAATTCCTCGACCTTTTCGAGGCTACAAGTACGGAGTACTAATACTCAGAACGGGCTTCTTTCTAACTAATAAACTAATACTCCATACAGAGAAAATTTAATAACTCGTAACGATCATCATTTAATCGCAATCAACAACATCATCCCGGATGCGATTGATCGTTACACATAATGTGCTCGATTGACCTTCGAGTTTGACAAGCACGGGGCAATGCGAGCTGCAGGATCTCATGGCCAAGTTCCAATTTGCTTCAGTGACCCGCTCCACTTTTAGTCGGCAGAGGCCAAGGGAGCGTAAACAAGGAGACTGATGAGGCACCAAGAGAAAAGCTCCACAGGCGACACAAAATTAAAGAATATCTACTCCGTATTACTCCCTATCTACTTCATACTGGGATGATCCGAGGGATGGGATTTTATGCTACGGGAAAAGATGTGTTCTCGGGCACGGACGGCGCAGACCCGCTTACCCAGAAAGAGGTCTTGTTCGATACAGTCCTACGAGCTGAGGCGACAGCTGTATTACTCCGTACTTCTTGACTCTATTACTCCGTACCTCTCATCGAGTGCTAGTCCTTTCGACAGCGTCCGTCATGAAAAAAAAAGAGAATGAAAAAAAGGCGGGGGCAAACTGAAAGAATAGCGTACGGAGTATCCACCAAAATTACCCCCTCCCCTTTTTGGGGGACGAAAACACTGTAATATATCCGTACAGGGTTTTGGATGGACAGACAGACAGTGACATATTAATGATGCTCCTCTCTTTTGGGGAGAAGTTGACCCAATGCCCTAAGAAGGACAATATTGTGCATAAGGAAAACGATCCCATCCTCACCGTAGGAGACTCGAGATGTTGGGTTCTGTCTCTGAAGGCCTGGCAGATACCCTCCCGCATGATTTGGCCCCCCCGCCTTTGATGATGTCTCATTTTATGTGGATGGGTATCCTGTCGTATCTTGTCTCGCTCAACATTGAATGTCGGTCGAGGCGTCTGAAGTATATTTTGCGGGTCACATGTGCGTCTCTTGCATTGCTGGAGTGCAAATGTGTGGCACCATATGGATATGGTTTTTGGGCTGGTTTGCTTCTTACTGTACTGCAATAAATCCCCCCCCTCCGTACTTGTACATCAATGGCAATACATAGTTTAGAATAAAATAGCGCATTTAGGATGCTGGCTTTCAGATTTCGACCGCATACCCGCATAGACCATACTCATCCTTCCCCTTATCATAGCCGCATGCACGATAGCAACCTACGGGGGCTGGGACAAAAGATAGCTCCTGCATCCGCGAGATTTACAAGATGGTATTTCGTATTACAAAAGGCATTCGTCCCTCCAGCCCTTTTCTTCTCATGTAGACATGGTGACATTTCTGCTGGCTCTGACTGCATCATTGGCCCTTGCTTCAGTTGCCCCGAGACTGAGCTGCAGCTTGACTACCTTGATAACCACGCCAGAGGAACTTTCGGGTTTTCGAGCATCAACCCATATGCGACATGCGATGAAATGGCTACGCTGCTGCTTGTTCACCTACAGTCCTGTTTAGTGATTGATGCATAATTGTGTAGGACGAACTGTTGATCCATGTTATTATGTAGCATCTTGCGAGGAAAACTATTCACCGTGGATGGCGTTAACTACGACCAATATAAATTCCACGAGACAAGTTCCCTTTTAGCCTCGTATCCCCCCGCCTTCAAGTCGCTATGAAGTTTTCAACCACCGCCCTTCTTTCCCCACGATCCTACAAGTACAAGGAAGCACATGCTGCATCGAGCATTTTGCCAAAAACAATTGAAAGCACAAACAAGCCTCCACAGTCTACTCTGTTGGAGAAAATTGGAGCGTTTGTTCGGCTATTACCACCCAAGCGAGGAACCAACTGTTTGGTTGAAGTGATTGAGGGGCTCTTGTAAAGGCCGAAAAATCGTTCGTAGTTTACGGAGTACATTTCTGGTACAGGGGGTTTCTGGCGAGGCCCACTAAAAAACTAAGGTGGGCAGAAGGAAAAAAAAAAAAAAAAAGGGGAGACAAGCCCAGCCCGGGCCCAACCAGTGATAGGGGGAGTAAACCCGAATAGGAGAGGGCAGAGAAAAAATTACTGCTAAAAGCTCCCCCAAATAAAACAAGAGGAAAAACGAACAACAGAAAAAAAAGAAAAAAGAAACCACGATTTCAGCCAACCAAACTAAATTCTCCCCACGCCTCCACCACGGCCTGTCACTCACCTCCTCCATCTCGCTCACGTCTTTTTTTCTCTTCCCTTTCCCTCCCTACATTCTTCCCCTTCTTAGCGCCTCTTTTCGGTCGCATTTTGAACCAACTCTTTTCTTCTCCCTCCTGTTGGTTGACCAAGCAAGTCTCCAACGTCTCCAACGTCTCCCCCGAATCGCCGCCGTCTTGAAAAAAAGTCGAGTCACTCATCGTTCGCCCATATTTACTCGACCGCGGGATTACTCGCAAACCTCCCTTCTCTCACTCACCCTTGGTTAGTATACACGAAAAAAAATTACCCACTACAATACACCGTCGTCCCCTTTCCCTACTGGACACACCCAACATCAATCTCAACAACTGCCAAACAGCACCGACACAGATCCTTTCTCGCTCCCTTCATTCCTTCTTTGCTGCTTGCTTCGCCATCACCCCAATCACTGGCTTTGCTCCCTCTCCTCTCGGAGCGGTTCTCCCTCTATTTCCTGGACGAGCGACGGGAGCAAACAATTTCGCTATTGACGAGCACAAGCAAACTGATGCCACTTTCCTATTCTTCCAGATAATTCCATCGCCATACATCGGTACGTTTGTACTGTCCGCTATTCATTTAGTTCGTCTGTCGGGGGCCCATCCCTCCCAGAACTATCTGTATGACGCATTTGGAAACCTACTTGGCCTCTCTCGGTTCCGCCGCTTTCGACCACCGTACCCCTTCTCCGTCTCTTGTCACCCGCCCCTCCTCGACCATGAGCCAACAACACGACATGTATCTCGACTATAGTGGTGGTCCGACCAACCGCTCTCCTAGTTCCTCGCGGCCAGGCTTTCCCGGCCCCGGCCCCAACCCTTTCCAGTCTGCTTTCTCTCTCCCTCGGCAATCACAACGACCTTTCGATAGCAACATGAACTCTTCCAACCTATACCCCTCAGGTGAACGTGCTCCAAGCGCCTACGGAGGGAGGGGGCTTGACCAGCTTCCCCCGGGAACTGGTGTTCACCCCAACTCGTATATGCTTGAGAACACGGCTTCTTGGAACTACAGTGCCTCGAACGTGGCTACCGTCAACGGAGCCATGAATGGGGCGAACAGAGGCCGTGGAAGACGCGCTGCTCTGCCAACGGTACGTGCTGACTTTCTGTACTCTTTGTCCTGATCTAGCCGTTGTCCGCCGCAAAGTGGGCCGAGATATCCTTCCCCGACCCCCCATGTGCATCCTCCCAGCTGACTTGTTTTCCTCGTCTTTATTTGTCGTCTTAGACCTGGACTGATTCGGGCATGGGCATGCACCAGCCGCATCAAGCATTTCACAGCCAAGGCTCCGGACTCGGTGGACCACACTTGGGAAATGGCATGCGTCTAGACCAGACTCACCACCTAGGTGTCGACATGCGAGGCGGCTCCAACCCTTCGGATACTGAACAGCTCATCCCGACCGCCATCGTCATCAAGAACATCCCCTTTGCTGTAAGGAAGGAATCCTTGGCTCAGCTCATGGTGGAGATGCATCTTCCCCAGCCCTACGCCTTCAACTACCACTTCGACAACGGCGTATTCAGGGGGCTTGCCTTTGCCAACTTCCAGTCTCCCGAAGATACGAGGGCCGTTATTGAAGCCATGAATGGGCTTGATGTGCAGGGTCGCAAGCTACGTGTCGAGTATAAAAAGATGCTCCCCGAGGCCGAGCGCGAAAGGATCGAGCGCGAGAAACGCGAGCGTCGTGGCCAGCTTGAAGAGCAGCACCGTGCCCCCATGCTCCACCAGCAATCCTCAGTTCAAACCTTGGCCTCATTGTCTAGTGGTCAGCAACCCCGAGCCTCCCACCTCCGTATGTCATCAACACGCCCCCGCGTCCTATCGGGACGGACAATGGACCGAAGCATCCTGCCTCGTTGTCGACTGAACGGTGATGAAACGTCACCGCTCGGCGGCAAGAGTAGCACGGTTCCTAGCTGCCGTGTTGATGATGCACATACTGTTTTTTTTGTTTTATCCGTATTGTAATCCTGTCTAACCTTGCATCTTTTCTAGGCGACATCGATCTCAACGACCCCCAGACCCTCGAGTACTACACCGAGTTGATGATTTTCCGTAGAGACGACAGCCGCGAGATCCTCGTATTCCCGGCCAGCATCACACCCGAGCAACGACGCCAAATCCACATTCTTGCCCACCACATGGGTCTCGAACACCAGTCAGTGGGCGATGCCGATTCACGACAGATTCACGTCATCAAACGCCCCATTCCATCTCCTACCTCGCAGCTGCAGAATGCCACCGCCGTCAGCCTTGATCTACACAAGCGGGGCTTGAGCCGCGCCGCGACCTACGACTTCACTAGTGACCGGGAGGCCCGTAGTGCCTCGAGCGCCTACTCTCACGCCATCGGCCGACAGGGTCCCACTTTGGAATTGCCTGGCAGTCCCGACAGTAGCGGCCTAGCCAACAACCTTCGGGCGGCCAAGAGCTTTGCAGACCTCCGGTCGTTTAGTCCCAGCCCATCCCACTCATCATCGAGCTACCTTAACCCCGGTACAGGCATTGGAAACCTCCCTCCCGGAACCATGCCTCGACTTGCCGACTATGCGGGGAGTGCTGTCAGTCTCGGCGGTGCGCCCGGTCTCACACCACCTTCGGGACAGGGCCCAGACAGCGGTCTCCTGAGCTCCCTTGGGGGTCTCAGTCTGGGCTCTTTCGACGGTGGCTCCGGACATATGCCCAGCCGGCCAAACCCTGGTGCCATTGGGAGCCAACGGCCCGGTGCCAATGGGTCTGGCAACCGAAATGTGCCCGACCGACAGCCTAGGGGGCCTGAGTGGGAGACGGCTTTGGGATTCGGTGGACGAGGTCGCCAGAATGGACACGGTCACCGCGGAAGCAATGGTGAGTTGAGCAATGAAGCAAATGTGATGCTGTCGTTCCGGTGACTGACACGTTCTTCTTAGATTCATCCGAGGACAGTAGCAGGGCCGGCGCACCTGTTTCCAACGCCGCACGGTATTGAAAGATACTCCTGGCCGCTGCCTTGTTCTGTTCTCGAAGAGGGGAAAAAAATTCCGTTTTTATAAATTTTGAACATTGCTGTCGACTCGGTGTTTCGCTCTCCACCCTCGCCCACCTTTGTGGTGGTTTGAGCTGCGACGGCTGCTTTTTTTTTTAACGATTTTGATGAACCCTGAGAACTTTTTTTTTAATTACGACGACACTGCCTGGGGCAACGACGTTCTGGATATTTCGGACCGATTTTGACAGACAGACAGCCTTGGACCACGGAAAGTGCAGACCAGGAAAGGATGCATCATTATTCTCACTCGTACGCCTTCTCTCCAGGTCTTGAACATTTTGAACCCAAGGCAAGTCTGCCATTCTGCGTCGGTCCGCCGCGAAACAGCTTGGACACGATGATGCGCCTCACATGATTTTCGAAACGAAGTAAAGACTTGTGCCTGTAGACGCCAAAGGCACAGACGAAGAGAAGATGGAAAAGAGAAGCCATCGAAGGCTGGAAGAATGGGCAACCACGACCGCTTCGATACGATTTCCGATGTCTCATTGTATACCCGGTTTTTGTTTTTATTATCGCAGCGTCTGCACCCATCAATTTGTTATTGATACTGTATATTTCCCACACCTTTGCGAAACAAACAACACCCGACGTTTCAATCTTTGCGATTTGACGAAAGCTCGATCTCGTTTTGGGATCACTTTATATATACGGATTCCAAAGACTACTTTCACGACACTTGCGTCAATTTCGACTTCAATTGTTTATGACGAGTATTATGCAGTTACGATTTCTCGCCCATACTTTCTGGGCTTACCGACTCGGGCCTGTTTTTGGCCAGAGAGAGAGAGCTGTTTGCGGCGGTCTGCCAGACCCTGCTGGCACCTCGGTCGTCGGCTCATCGCATCGACTTGAATCACTACCCTACCCTACCTATGGCCTCAGTGCCACCGCAGCCCCGTTGCTGGCGAGGTACTTAAAGTGGTATTCTGGCTAGGGGCGACGGTCAAGGAAGGGGACGTAGATGAGATGAACGACGACTGACTTCCCCTCAACGAAGATAACGCTTGCGCCGAGTGATGATAAGACGGATAAAGTCTACGATATCCAAGAAGAAACCCTTTAATTATATACATGTCCTCTCACAACGGTTTCACGCCCAGTTTCCCTTTTTTTTCATGATGGTCTGGCGGAGATGGAAAATAAGAGGGGGAAAAAGTTTGATTTTGATCAGAGAAGCGTGGTGTGAGAGATTTTCTCCCCCATGCTTTCGCGCATTGTTTTTTTTTCTCTTCTTCTCTGCAAACTGTTTCTGCTTATGTTTATGCCTTTTCTTCCTCTTTTCGACTCCTCGATTACTACTGAAGACTGCTTGCTTCAGCAGCTTCACAGTACCCAACATTGAGATCCACGAGTCAGCCTGATCTCAGGCATAACAAAACAGCAAAATAGAAAAAAAAACCAAACGCGGCGTTTTGTTTTTTGTCTTCGTTTTTCTTTTGGTTACGGTTCTTCTGCATTGTGGTTCTTTTTTTTTCGTCTTTAGCATACATCTTTCTTGTTAATCTTTTTCCAGTCTGGTTTTTCCCACTGCCACCTCTTTTAATGGCACGGCGGCCTACCTGGGCGAGTATATAGGAGACGAGGTTGGTCAGCCTTTTTAGGAGAAGATGAGGGCAAGCGTATAGGAAGGAGATAATGGATGAGGGCACGAGAGAGAATGAACGATGTGCAGAGCAAGAAAGTCGGGTGAAGGCAATGGTTTTTGTTCCTTTTTTGAAATTTCCCAACTCGATAAATATGACGATGCTTTTTTGTTTTTTTTTTCTCATTTATACAATACTTGGTCCTTGTACAAATGTGAAAATGTGAACGAACTTGAGCTGTTTTTCAATATATTTCTTCTAACCCCCAATTCCCAATTCCCAATCCCCAGACCAAACCCTACTTGCAATAAAATGAAGAGGCACATGAAAAGTGTAAAAGTGAAGAAAAATGTAATTAAAAAAAAAAAGCTAAACAGGCTCAAACCCATCATCAGAAATCTCATCAGCACTAATTTCAACGACCTTCCCCCTAGCCCTCGTATTCCTCGTCCTCCCCTCCCCAACCTGCGAAAACGAAAGCGTGGTTTGGGTTTTCGGCTTTTGCGCTGCGGGTCTCGAGCGCGCTGTTGTGCGACGTGTTGGTTGGGGTTCGGGTTCGGGTTCGTCTGGGATTTCGTCTTCTGAGGGTGAGTCTTCTATGTAGAGGGCTGGTTTCCTGCTTCTTGCTGGCGGTTTCTTGGTTTGGGAGGTTGTTTTGCGGGTTGTTGTTGTTGTTGTTTTGGTTGTGCGGCGGGAGCGTGTTGGTGGTGGTGGTGGGGGTTCTTCTTCTTCTTCTTCTTCGTCGTCGTCGAGTTCCATTACGTCTGAGTCGATTTGCGTTTGTATTTGCGTTCTGCCGCTTCGTTTTCTGGGTGCTGCGGCTTTGAGTTTCGTGGCTGTTGTTGTGCGGGAGGGTTTGGCGACGGCGGGTGGCGGGGGCGCTTGGCTGACTTCTTCGTAGGCGTCGGGTTGGAATTCCCAGTGGCCATCGAGGTCCGAGTCCCAGTCTTCGGGCGCGGGGCGGAGGACTCTGCGCCTGCCGATGGGTACTTGGCCGGCGACGAATTGATCTTCGAGTTTCTTGCGGTATTCTTCCATGGCCGTGTCGAGGTCCTCGCCTTCATCTGAGTCGAGATCCAGCATTTGCTTCACTTGGCCGGCGAGGGACTCGCTCACAAAGGATTCCATGGCATGTTTGTCGTCTTTAGTTACAAACTGGTTGACCGCGTCACCAAAGGGTGCTTGGGGCAGGATTTTGAGAGACTGTGCAGCAAGGAAGGTAGACACAAGCACGTCGACCTTTACGACCCCTTCGGCGTCGAGGGCTGCGACGTCGGGTATTTCGGCCACTTCGTTTTTCCCGTTGCCTTTGATTGTGGTTGTTAGCACGAGTGAACTGGAGATGTAAAAGGGAAAGGGGAAACATACGACCTATAGTAGTTTTCTTCCTCCAGAAGTAAACAACGTCATTTGTATTGGCCACCCTTCCGATAAACCGATTCGAAAATCGTTGCGGATTCTCGCAGTCAAACTTGCCGCCTTCCGGCGCCGTATATTCCACCTTGAGGCGGATCAGCGGTAACGGCGGCTCAACCGTCTCGTCGTACTCGTCGTGTAGTTCGCGCCATTCTTTGTTTGCCTCCTCGATCATCTCGTCAACAACCCCCATAAGACGTTTTGTCAGTTCTTGTCTGTTTTCTTTCTTTTTGTCGAGTGCCTTGAAACGGGCATCCGTTGCCAAGACGATTTCGCGTGTGACAAAGGGTCGTACGGTGCGCAGCGGTATCTTGTCCACCGAGAACTCTTTACCCGTTATGCTGACAATAGCAACATGTTTGGGAACAGCCTCGCCGGGCACCAGCGAGGTCGCGACCGAGGATCCGGGTTGCATGACATGAAAGCCCGTCTCGGGATTTTTCTTAGGGTCGATCTCACACTCGTGCTCGTGGCCCCAGACTACCAGATCAAGCCAGTCTGGTAACACATTTTCGGGTAAGTACGAGGTGGCCGTGTGGGCATGGTGGTTTTGGTGCACCGCAACAATGTTGAACCAATCCGACTGATCAACATTGGGGCGGAACCACTTCACCTTGTGGTCACGGAATGTACGAAACATGCGCTCGTCACGCACATTGCTCAGTCCGTACAATGCCAGCTTGGTCGACCCTTTCTGGAGCAGGATTGGCTTAGCCTCGATATTGTCCGCTTCGGCGATGCGACCGAAATAGTTGACAAGGCCAGCACATTGAAGCAAATCGAGAGAGCAGAAGTGACCATCACCGCTAGGATCATCGTGATTTCCATGAATGGAGAAGACAGGAATAGAAATGTTGATATCGGGATCTTCGTAGTTGACGTGGGGGAAGGCACCTTCAAAGACTTCGGCGGCGTCGGAGAGGAATTCGAGTTCACATGGTTTCATGCCCAGGCAGTTTTTGCGAAGTGTGCGGATGACTTGGTACATGGATTTTCGGGAGGGCTTATTATCGTGGAAAAGATCGCCCGAGAGGAGAACCATGTCGACCTAGAATAGATGGTAGACCCGAGTTAGATAATGTAATGAGATTTGCCGAGGGCAGGAGGGTACAAACATCTTCTGTTTTTGCTAGGCTCATAATTTCGTCAAATGACTTCCAACTATCATCCTTGCGAATTGGGTCGCGCTCCTCGTATCCCACATGGTTGTCGGTGGCCACGAGGATGCGGATGGTCTCAGCCTCTGCAAACGATCAAAGTAGAAAGTGGTCAGTAGCTGGACAATACCGTGAATAAAGTAGGAGGACTAGAATGTCAAATGTACCTGGTGGCTGGGACATGTTGGTACTTGGCACCACCGGCGAGGAATTTATGTATCAAGATCGTATCAGAATCCAATCCTGTTGCGCTTGTGGTCTTTCGACTGTGTGGTGGGGAAGAGCTTTAAGTGGTTTTTTTGGTCAACGAAACGAGGCGCGCTGCGAATTTGGTGGACGCGCAGTCATGAATGATCCCCAAACTCGAACTCACGTGATGCGGTTTCTGGGACCTTCAGCGCTGTCAGTGGAGTTGCACAGCATTCTACGCCGCATTCTACGCCACTAATAGTGCCCTTCCCTGTGCTCTCAACACTACTACCTATTATTGCTCTTTTCTCGTACTTTTGGTACCTTTGGTACTTTTGTTTACTATCAAATTGGAAAGGTGTCTAGAACTGATATCCGTTATAAAGCTGGAGAGATAAAGTACAAATCTACTCATCTAGGGAAAAAAAAGGAATAGATGCTGTGAGATTCGGACAGTGCCTCAACTTACACCATACCCCTCACCATGAACGTCCTCTTTATCCGCCACGCCGAGTCTGTCGACAACGTAGCCAACATATAGTAAGTCTAACATCACGAACATCCAATCTGCGACCACAACTACAAAATAATTGAATCCTAACGCCCGAACTGTGCCGGGACGCGTGACTCGGCCCTGACAATCCACGGCGTAAACCAAATCAACCGCCTCAAAGACCACCTCTCCAAAAACACATCCCTAGGGCCCCTCCGCCAAATCTACTCCTCAAATCTACAGCGAGCATGGCGTACAGCCGAAGCTGTCCGAGAAGCGTGGGTAATACGCGAGTCGCCAACCGAGGACATCCCAACAATAACACATGATAAAGGAAGCAGTGTGCCCGCCATATCAGCAGTCCAGGATCTAAGAGAACAACACTTTGGCTTCCTCGAAGGCCTCGTAGTCGGAAAACGCTCCAACATACGAGATGAAAGTCTATTAATAGGGAGTGATGTCCCCGAAACACCAGAACAAGTCCGGCGTCGAGCACAGCGATTTCTCGATACCCGATTGATTCCCGATATCTTATCTTTAGCATGGGATGCAAAAGACCCCCCCACCGGGACCATTGCAGTTGTATCGCACGGCTTACTCTTAGGGTCCCTATGGACCGCATTCCAATCTCGTCTCCGGGGTACGAGAATACTTGGCCTGGAAGACTTTGCGTTTCGTTGGAGTAATACGGGGTATTTGTGGATTTATATCGAACCGGCCGTTCAACCTCCTTTATCTCAGGGGCAGGAAGTTGCTGATGTGGAAGGCGACTTGGTAGATAAGCAATCGAATGGTCTCTTTGAAGGATGGATGGTCAAGGTTGTGAGTTCGAATAATACGAATCATCTTGTTGGTTTGAAAAAGACCAGAGGGGGCATTGGGAGTGCCAGGTTTGACGACAAGCAGAAGACTATCACTGGTTATTTCAAGAAGGAGTAATGAAGAGCACGTAGTAACTGTGTAGATGTATTTGTTTCATTTCTAGTCGTATATAGCTAGCCATGGGTATCATAATGTCGTGGTAGAATAACGGAACAATTCATTCCTTATCAGTGCAACTCCTAAACGTCCATGCTTCCCTCATCAACACCCGTGAAAATCTTATGCAGCCGTCGACTAACAGCCTGGCCAATAACCCGGTCTGATAAACTACCGTCCTTGTTTGTGCTTTTCCGACAATCTTGCACGGCCAATTCACCACTTGTTTCAAACCCTTGTACCAGCTTACCGACGGAATCAAACTCAGCTAGTATCCCGTACGCCATGGGCGCTGTGACGCGGGTGATTTCCTGAAGCAAAAGAGCGTACGATTCGCGCGATCCACCTCCTGAGCGTACTTGGCCCGAGTCCATGCAGAATGCGGCATTCGAAGCATTGAGGGATTCTTTCTGTCGGCGGTAGGGAACGGTTGAGATATGTTGGGTGAAGGTGGCCAGCCACTGGGCCGTCTCAAGAGCTAGGTCTGTGTGATGAATGAGAGCGCCATGCTGAATTTGGAGGCGGAGGAGGCCGTCTTCGATTGGTTCTTCGTCAATCGGTTCGGTTTGGGCGGGACGGCGGCGGCGAACATTTGAGAGGGCCGAAGCTGCTTGAGAGGATGGGGGAGCGGTAGCTTCGCCTCTTGCAGCCGAGGCGAATTGGCGGTTCCTTAAGGTGCGGTTCTTACGCATCCACTTGGTAAGACCTTCGATGAGATAGATGATTGACCAACCCTTGAAATGAGACTGCACCTTGGCAAAGTGCGCAGCTATTCCATCTCCATCGGGTTGAATACAGAGATCCACAAAGTCTGCAGCTTCGATGACGACGAGGGCGTACGTCTCGTTCTCAACTCGGAAAGGGATTGGCTCCCAATGGCCAAGATCCTCGTTGTACCGGCTTGTGACTTTACGCTTCCAAGTGACCACATCAGGAACGGGGCTAACCCAATCGTCACAAACAACCTTCAAATCTTCAAGGAGCGTCTTTGCCTGGAGGATCAAATTCTCTCCAAGACTTGAGGGGAGAAGAACTATCATTTCAGGTGTAGAAACCTTCTTGTCCGTCCTGGCTTTGTTGACTTGGGCGAGGGCAGCAGCTTGCTCCTTTTGGCGGGCTTTTTCGGCACGCACTTTTTCCCTCTCCAGCTTCTTCCGCTCCTTTTCAGCTTCACGTTGTGCAGCTCGAGCCTCCATGTCCGCGGCTTTTGCACGTGCATTGGCAGCATTTAGACGGGAGGAACCACTCAGCGTGGATGCTGCGCTCTGCGAGCGTGTGAGGCCGCTGCCCTTACGTATTCGTGGCGCAGGTTGAGGAGGAGGTTTGTATGGCGCCGGTTTCATTGTCCGAATCGTGTCGAGATCTGGAAACTCGTCCGACTCATCACTATCCCCGGATTGTGACGAAGAGTCAATGTCGATTACTGTGGGACCTTCTTTGCCGTTGGAAGTAGCCGGAACACGTCGAGGTGGCGGTTGTCCAAGTTCAGTAGTGTCCGGCATGAATAGTTCAGGTGCAGAACTCGAGATCGGATCCCATTCCACGCCACTTCGCTTCTTTCTCGGGCGTTGTGGGCTTAATATTTCCAGATCCAGGTCAATGATTGGATTGGATTTATCTTTGGTGCTATCTGGACCTTTCCCAGAGTCCATACGACTGCTGTGCAATCGTGCCCCGTCCTGAAGTGGAGGCTTTCTGACAGTATCAGCATCTTTTGATGTGTTTGAAGCAATGGGAGAGGATGATACGAGCGACCATCCTGAGTCTCGGGGTGGTACGGGCAATTTTGGCTTCACAGTTTCCATCGGCTCGATGGAGCTGGTAAACTCGATGGGGTCATGTATTCGCTGCTTTTTTAGTCCTCCCTGGGAATTTGCGAATGATTTCCGAGGCCTGTCCTCTTCACGGGACAACCGCCGTTTCTTAGCTGGCAGTCCGGGTGAAGAAGATGCTGCACTTTCCGATCCAAGGCCCTTCCCGAAAATCCGATCAAAAAGATCTGCACTTTCAGGTAAGGGAATAGAGGGGCAGTCCAAGACTACTGTTGGATCAGGACGTTTTTGAGAAGCTTTGGCCCCATTTTCCGAGTCCCTGATAGCTGGTAAGTCAGGGGACTGACCACGACAAAGGGGAGCTGTGGTCAACTTGTCTTGGGGAGGGGGGCTTGAGGAAATTAGATCGATGATGTCGGCCATCGTGACAGGCTGGGACCCGTGGTAAATCTAAGGAGCGGTTGGTGATTCGGGCCATCAATTAATGTTTGCCTTAATATAGATGAAGCCTCATAAACGACCAACTTCTCCGTTGACGCGCCTTTCGTGATTCCTTTTCTGGGCCACTTTTCGCGAAACCAACAAGGATGGACATGGGGCTCTACTAGAGAGACGGGGGTTTTACTTGTGGGCACGGGCCCCGTCCCCCGTCCCTCTAGTAATTTTTCAACAATGAGTGAAAAAAAAGCATGACTGATAAAAGTTATGACTAATAATTGATGGAAAAAAAATACTAGAGGGACGGGACCCGTGCCCACAAGCAAAATCCCCCCGTCTTTCTAGTACAAGTACTCCGTAGAGCCCTCCTCTTCTGTTGTCCTGGCTGTGCGCTGGGCTCGCTAGGTCCTGCCAGGGACGCTAAGCCCTGGGGTCCCGTGCTAATTTATCGGCGGGTAGTCCCCGTCTCCACAGGAACTTGCCACCTTTTTCATACCCATCCTGGAGACTGAGCCTGAAATACTTAGCACCGTGGGAAGAATGGTGTTGGGTGAATCGGGAGCGTATGTCTATCTTCTTATTCTGGTGGACGTCATGGCTGTTTCTTGGGCCATGCGTTTCCACCTGGCCTCTGGTGGTTCGCGCGTGGGTGGCAGTGTTGGCTGTCGAAGGCAATTGGTTGATACCGCCCTGCTATCTGAGGACAAGGATCCCAGATACCTGCCCAACCCCGCATTTCCTCTCTTTTAATCCTTCAGGTCTTCGTTAAGCTCTTTCTCCCCTTCAACTTGCGCTCTGTTTGACCTATCCCTTGACCTGCCTGAAAACACCATGCCTCTTTGCTCTAGGTTGACTCGTCTTCTCTGCTGTTGCACGGATCCGCACGATCACCATGCAAATGACTCCTTGGCACGTCCGTCTGTCCTGACTGTGACGAACAAAAATGTCGAGCAAAAAAGCACAACAATCTCGCCTGCCATCCTGCCCTCAGCCAAGCCGACCCGCCTGCCTGAAA